>CM057453.1:489217500-489690000 GCA_016271365.2 Neoceratodus forsteri | reverse complement strand
CCTGACACTACATAGTGGGCCCACCGGGCCACCAACTACTCTCTTCTGTAACCCTAGCCTATTCGGCACATTGCTTGTTGTATGCTACATATGTAACATGCTCTGCAGACAAAATGAGTCTCTAATGTACAGACTCCAATTGCATCTGACTAATTAATGCATATTGCATGTAACTGCATGGTATCAGTGTGGCTCAGTTGGTAGCACATCTGCCTCTGGAGAAGAAGGTCGTGAGTTCTCGTCCCACACTGGGATTGAACTCATACCTAAATGCTGGCACCTGAGTGCAGTATTAGACAGGTACTGTACTGTTGGAGTTTGCCATCCTTTGGATGAGACATTAAAATTAAGTCCCTTCTATATTGGGTGTCATCGTGGCTCAGTTGGTAGAATATCCGCCTCTGGACCAGAAGTTCGTGGATTCTCGTCCCACACCGGGATTGGACTTGCACCTAAAAATCGCTGGCATCCGAGTGCAGTATTGGGGGGTGCTGTACTGCTGGGATGTGCCGTCCTTCGGATGAGACGTTAAACCGAGGTCCCTTCTGCCCATCCTGGTGTTGTCCTGGTGGGTGTCCAGGTGGAAGTAAAAGAACCCAGGGCACTCTTCACAAAGAGTAGGGAACATTCCCGGTGTCCTGGCCAACATTCCCCTTCCCATAAAACCGGTTCATGCAATTATCCAGGCTGTGTGTGGGTGATGATGTGCGATATGGCCGCCACCACACATTCAGTCACTTCACTACCAGTCTAGCATTGCTTGTAAAACGCTTTGGATATATGAAAAGCGCTATATAAATACTGATTCTTCTTCTTCATCCATCCTGGTGCTGTCCTGATGGGTGCCCAGGTGGAAGTAAAAGAACCAAAGGCATTCATCACAAAAAGAGTAGGGGATATTATCTGGTGTCCTGGCCAACATTCCCCTTCCCATAAAACCAGTTCATGCAATTGTCCAGACTGTGTGTGGGTGTTGATGTGCACTATGGCCACCACTACACATTCAGTCACTTCATCACCAGTATAGCTTAATTGTAAGTGCTTTGGGATACATTGTGTATGAAAAACATTATACAAATACTGATTCTACTTCTTCTAATTGTGTGGTATCTTATGCTATGTACTGCTGCTTTTTCTTATAAGATTCTGTGTGGGAAAATGTATTCCTGTATTTATGCAACTTTGTCACTTGTACTTTGCTACTTTCAAGACCCCTTGTGGGTGATGTACTCTTCCCTATAACCTTCTTAACCCCCAAGGCACAAATGGAAGCATGCCTTCTGGGCTCTGTTTGTTTACCTGGTTATGTTGTTTAAATAAAGGAATAATGCACAACGGTGTGTGTGTGTCATGCTGGGATTACATTACGCCTCGAGTGGTTGAGCACAAGGCTGCAGGCCAAGTGCACCCAACAACCGAGAAGTGATGTTATCCCATAACGACACACACCCTGGAGTGCAGTATTCCTATTATACAATGGCTCATTTATTTAAAAAAATGAGAAAATGGGAAAATATGTTTAACATTTTTTTTGTTACTTTTTGTTGGGGGAAGTGTACAAATTGAAAAAAAGAGTTCATAGCTTTTCTTTTGTGCAGCAGGTGGTGCTGATGCTACATGAGTGCATGTATGCAGGTTTATGGTCTGTGCTTGTGACTGCTCTGCTGTGCCATTCATTCCTTTGTTGCCATGTCATGACCTTTCTGACTGCTTCTGTATTCCATCTCAATTCAGTCCTTCCTTGTTGTGTGATGTACTTTATTGTTTTATTTCAGTCCCTCTGTCTTTTTCACTTTATGAGCCTTTTTTCCAGTCCCCCGCTCTATTTCTTGCATGTGACTGTCATGAGTGAACAGTTCATGAAGTGAAGTGTTGCGTGGCAACCTGTTGAAATGGAGTTCCGTTGGATACCGCTGTCGTCTGTGAAGCCGATTTGAAATAACAGCAGTGGAAAAAATACAGAACTGATAATGTAGAAAAGAAAAAGAAAACAGACATTTGTTTCTTGTGGTGGGTTTATGATTCCTGAGGTGACCACAGCAGTTTCCTGGGGATGCACTGTTACTGTCCCATGGAGCAGAGTGGGAAGCAGAGTAGGACGACTTTAATTAACTTTTTTTTTTTGTTCTGGTTGTTTTTTGTGTACTTTACAGAAAGATCGACTAGTATTCAGCAGTGGCATGTGAGGAGTGTTGAGCTGTGCAGAGCGGGGCAAAGTTAAGCTGGGTGTTGAGTGGTTGGTATTAAAGCGATGACCGTCCTTTGATGCTGCTTGTAGGGATGGCTGTGGAATGGGCTTTTTTAAATATTTTGTGTGGTCATGAGTGTACTGGGAATAGAGCCATGATATTATGCTGGGATAACATCACGGGTCCAGTTCCAGTCTGACCAATCACGAACCAGCATTTTTTCTTGCCATTGTATAATAAATAAATATCTTCTTTCAAAGTTGCAGTTTCAGAGGTGGTTGGCTAAGGACAAAAAAATAAATAAACCTGAAAAATCCCAATAAAGACAAAACTTGCAAGAAAGCTATTCACACAATTCAAAAGTACATGCAATATGACAAGGACTTTAATATAAAACAAACAGAGTAACCAAAGACAGACAAATAGGCATGTTGGTAAAGCACCTTGAATTATGCCAATGGGTGCAACTGCGGGAACTAATTTCCTCGCTGCCATCATGTATATATTCTTAGCTTGACATGACCTAATTGGATAAATCATCATTCTAATAGTGCTTCCATATATTTACAAATGAACTTGTGCCAGTAAACAGCCTTAAAAACCTTTTTGAGTGAATCAGAAAAATGGGAGCTTAAAACATCAGGGAACATCTTTAACTGCTCTTGAGGCTGTCTTGTTTCCAGCAGTAACTGCTATAGAATTCTAAAGTTATTATGTTGCATTCTGTTCGGCTCCACTGTACAATATCTACAATACTTAAGTGGAAACACTGGTAAAACAGCTACCCACATGGTATACAGGGCATTTGTAATAAAATGTGGCTCCATCTTGGCTCACACCTATCACATCTGGGAATGTTAGATTAAACAACAGTAAAGTGAGCCAGTACAGTGGTGCCCAGTGTCAGGTTTCTTTATGTTTAGTCATATCCATCAGTATCTTGAGTAAAGAACCATTGAAAATAGTCAAGGCCATCCGGTACAGTGGTGCCCAGTGTCAGGTTCATTCATGTATAGTTATGTCAGTCAGTATCATGAGTAAAGAACCATTGAAAATGGTCAAGTCCATCTCTTTGCATTGTCTGTCTTCATGCAGTTTCCCAGTTGACTACTAAAGCCCACAAGATAAAGGGGTTGTGGAGGAACATACAAGCACAGCACTATTTCTGCACAATACCACCTGCTGACTCCTTAGCAACCCAGCAGATGACAATGTATATTTACAGCATTAAAAAACAGTGACACCAAGCATTACAACTAGTTGAGATTGACAGTATCATGACAACAGCATCAGGATATTTTTGGTCACGTTGGTCATGTTAGAACTTGACACTGAGCACCACAGAAACATAAAAACATAGACTTTGATGGCAGATAAGGACCGCTTGGCCCACCTAGTCTGCCCATTTCCCTACCTAGACGATAAGCTGCAGATCCTATTTAACCAACAGCCTATTTCTTCCTACCCGCTACAAAAATTGCCTTATCTCTGTCCCATGCATTCTTGAATTCTCCCACAGTTTTAGACCCCACAACTTCCTTCAGGAAGGCTGTTCCATGCATCTACCACTCTCTCTCTGTGAAAAAATACTTCCTCACATTGTATAAAACACAGCACTGCTATTCAGAGAAAGTGAATCCATGCTGGATCACAATTAACAACTCTGATGAAGTTATATTATACACCAATAAAATGCAACAGTATAGAACAAAACACTGCTATTCTGGAAAATGTGGATCCATGCTGCCTTACACCTAACACCACTGAGGAAGTTAGATTTACACAGCAGTAAAGTGAGACACTACAGAACACAATGCTGCTGTTCTGAAAATGTGAATGGCAAGCACCTCATTGTGGTGACTTAAACTTATATTTGAAGAAGTGAAGCATTGTTTATTTACTGCCCTTGACTTTCATGTTACTAATCAGTGTAAGTGGAATGCCTGATCAAAATGTAGAACACCCATGTGTCCAATCATGTCACTCTGTACTGCAAAGACAAGAGCAGTCTTCTTCTTCTTCTTCTCATTATTATTATTAATATCAATATAGTTTGGGAGATCTATTTGTTGTTTTCACCAGAGGGGAAGAAAAAAGTCTTTGAACATTTAACTTTAAAGGATACTGTGATATTATAAAAAGTCTTTTGAGTAAAGGCTTACATGATGGCAAAGTGAAGCAAGCTTAAAAATAATTTATTTTTCTAGGCTAGATTAACATAAACTGGATCCACACCATTGTCGGCTAATTCAGAAGAGAGTTAAACCCCTAGCAAAATAGTAAGATGGTTGATTGTGTATGCAGTAAGACAAAAGAATGTATTGGTAGTTGTGCCACAAATGCAGGCCACAGGGGCATAGTAAAGAATAAGGCGATGGGCCGAGTGTCTTCAGCCTGGGAAGCGTGATTATAGCACAGCTACCAATACCCAAACATGTCTTACTGCACTTACAGAATGGGTAACTAAGTAAAATAAAAGCAACAACATCCTCTCATGCAGAGCAAGTCTCCTCAACCACCAAAGGAAGGCTTTCAGGGGAATCGGATAAAGTTCCCTAAGTCACAAGGGATCAAGCCTGCCCACTCCAGTAAAGGTGGACAGGCTTAAGCCCTGGATGGATCAGTACCTGGACAGAATGGCAGTCCTCCTGTTAGAGGAGGGGTTCATTGCAGGCTTCTGGATTCCATACTCAGGTCCACAGAAGGGGTATGACATGGAGGACTTGAAGTCCACTTGGGACCAACCTCAGGTGGTCTGGGAAAAACTGAAAAAGGAGAGACAGCTGGGGCGGGTCCATATGCCACTCCTCCTTGCCCAATCTGAGAGTGTCTGAGATTGGGTTAGTTCCGAAAAAGGTTGAGGGTGAATTCAGAATGATTACTCACCTATCACACTTGGAAGTGGATTCCATAAATGATCACATTGGTCCTCGTATATGTCAGATCAATATGAATCATTTGAAAGGGCTGTTGAGGTGGTACACACAACAGGACCCTGGGCCGAGATGGTCAAGGCAGGCACTGAGTCGGCTTTTCACTTGCTGCCAGTGCACCCCAATGATAGGGATCTCCTGGCATGAAATTTGAAGGGGAGTGACATGCAGACAACTGCATGTCCATGGGGTGTGCAGTAGTGTATCGGGAAACCTGGGCATCATACACTACCTCGATGACTTCTTGTCCATGGGACTGGCAAGGTCTTCCACCTGTGGGTAGACCCTGGCCACCTTTGTGGATGTGTGACAGGACGTTGGGGTGCCTTTGGCCCCAGGAAAGGTGGAATCCCCCAGTTTGGTGATGACCTTCCTGGCAATAGAGAGTGATACTGTTGGTCAGTTGTGTCACCTACCAGATGATAAGCTGGTTTCTTTGTGGGCCATACTGGAGAAAGAAGGGGCCAAGAAGATTACTTTGTGGGAGTTGTAGCAGTTAGTATAGGGCATCTCAGCTTTGCTTGCAGAGTCATTCCCATCAAAAGGACTTTCAAGAGACACATGGCAAAGCAAGGCATGAACTCCAAAAAGCCACAGCACAGGATTCAGATTACGGAGGGATTCTGTGAAGACTTGCAAGTCTGGTGGACGTTCGTGACTCATTTCAATGGGGTGGTGATGCTGCAACAGCCAAGTGATGGCCAGCCTCTGGCGCTGTTCACAGACACAGCCAGAGGGCTAGGGTTTGTGGCATACTTCCAGGGTGAATGGTGCACAGTGTGATGGCCACCTGAGTGGGTGTCAGATGGCCTGCACAAGCAGATCTCACTACTAGAATTCTTCCCAGTGGCATTGTGCATTTGGGGCCCAAGGCTGCGGGACAGGAAGGTCAACATCTGATCTGACAATATGGGTGTCATGCACACCATCGATGGCCAACTAGGATGTAAGGACCCCCTGGGAGACCTGATGCACATTTTTGTGTTCAGATGCATCCTGTTGAATTTTCAGTTATGTACCTGTTACGGACAATGGCACTGTAGATACTTTATCTCATTCACAGGGGCAGAAATTCGGAGAGCTGGCACCAGCTGTGGAGCAGCAGCCATGGACAGTCCCTCCTTTTTTGTGGAAGGTGGTGACCTCGAGTCTTGGAGATGCACAGGAAATTCCATAGCAGCTGGTACAAGAGAGGCCTATTACCAGGGGTGGAGCACTACCTCACAGCTCAGGCTGAGGAAAGATGGCCCAATATCTGGCTAATTCCAGTTGATCAGCTGTGTAGTAAATCATGCTAACAAAATAGAAAGTGTTGTCTCAGGGGGAGGGATGCCATCTCTCGGGGTTATCATGTTTTTCTTAGGTGATAGGGTTCGCCAACACCACCTAGGCCTTCAAAGTACAGAAGGTTATAGAGGGTTGGTGAAAGTTTCAGGGCACCCTGCCGGATAGGCGGTGTCCCATCACCAGGGAGCCTCCCCATGGAACAACAGTCTCAAATTGAACTCCAGATACCTGTTGATACAGTTTCTTCCCCAATTAAAGTTGTTCATCATACAACTTCATCTGTATGACATGATAAAGTGAACGAACAGTTGTTTCCTGCAACATTTGGATTACTGAATGAACCTGCTGCAAGGAGGAATGCAGTGCGGTTAAAATTCAGGGGTGCTGCAGATGACATTCCTCACAGACTTTTCATAGGACGTGAGTTGTTGAAAAACAGTATGAGATTTTATGCTTATGAAGTCTATGCACTGATCCATATGCCTGGGGATTCTGTCTTCGATGTGAGTTTTAAACATCCTGCTGGATTGGACCGGTTTTGGAAACAATATCAAGCTCAAAAAAACACTCCTTTATGGAAACCTTTTTTGGCCATCCCATTAACGAAACCTGTTTCCAAAAAAATGACTATATTGTTTTGTAATGAAGGAGTTAATGTTGCTGATATAACCTACTGGTTGCAACAGCACTGCACTGTAAAAAGTCCTCCTGAACCAATACTTGATGAACATTTGTGGACAGGGGGTTGGAGTTATCAGATAGATTTACGTTTAGAGAATGGTTTAACTAAGCATTTGCCTGTTTTTTTCTGGGCTGGGATAGGGGTGTGCTGTTTTATCCGGGTCAACCGAGGGCTTGTTATAAATGTTGAGCCTTGGGGCACTTAAGCAATGTGTGTGACCAGCAGAAATGTGGTCTTTTTGTCGATTTGGGTCATATAGGGGCACATTGTAGAAGACCCATGAAATGCAATCTCTGTGAAAACAAGGGCATACATTCGCACTTGTTCTTGGGCCTCACACAACCAATCTGATCCTGCTCTGCATGCTGAACAAGATGTTTATATAGCCAATGCACAGAAGGAAAAACAGAAAATGCAGTATTTACTCCTACAATCTAGTTTAGCCATATCTGATATATGCACTCCACCTAATTCCTTCCCAGCTACTGCTGAGGAGGAAAAAGACAAAGCCCCAGATAAAATGGACACTTCCATCCCAGATCCTCTTGACCCTATTACAGACAGAGTGGGTACTGACCCACTCTCTGTCTCCCAGGATATTCCATCTACTTCTGGACTGGCAGTTCCTCCCTTGGAGGGTGCAGAACCTGTAGTTATGAACACGTCCCAGTCTACTACACCTTTTGAGGGTAGAGAGACCTCTTGTATGCCCCCCCCCGGGAGTCCAGTCAGAGGTTCCCTTCCAGAGAGTTACTCGATCCAAATCCATTAAACAAGGTTCTGATATCACACGTTCCTCCACCAAACCTGATCCAGTCCTGGACCAAAATCCTTTTGCCCCTTTACTTGATCAGGAGGGTGATGAAGATGGTATGGATTCTGATTTGTCCTCAGTTGCTTCCTCCCATACAGACCCCCCCCCAAAACTGAAATTAGGGATAAACCCAAACCCAAAAAAAAAGCAAGAAAAGAAAGTAATACAGTCCATGAAATGATAGTATTTTTTTTCTTACATTCACCTTCTATACAGCAAAAAATATTTCTTTCCTTACTGTTAATGTAAACAGTATTAAATCAAGAAAAAGGAGACAGATTACTTTTGCCAGTTTGATTGAGAACTCTGGATCTGTCATCTCTTTGCAGGATACCAGACTACACTCATTAAATGATTTAAAAGAGGCGGAAAAAGATTGGAGGTGGGGTGCTTCTTTCTGGTCTCCGGGAGAAGATGTATGTGATGGTTTGGGCATATTGTTTTTTAATGTAGAAGCCCTAGTTTTACAGGTTCTGGACATTTCACCAGGTAGGGCTATGCTAATGGATGTAGTCATCTCTTCTTGTGCATACCGCCTTATTAATATTTATGCTGCACAGTTGAAAGCCGATAAGTCAGCACTTTTTCACCGCATCGCTCCATATTTGCATACATCGAAGTTTGTTTTGTGGGGGTGACTTTAATTATGGTCTCGCTCCCAGAGACTGGGGAAGGAAATCTCAGAAAATGTTCTGTGACACTAATTCTTTATTACAGATATTGAAATGTAATCATCTGCTTGATGTTTATGATAAGTTACAGTTAACTCCTGTGCATACTTTTCATAAAGAATCTATATCATCAAGAATAGATTTCTGGTTTTTATCAGAGAGGTGTACTTGTTCCACCATTGTGTTGCTGCCATTAGAAACTACTGATCACACTGTACTCAAGCTAAAGACTGGCACTCATCCAAAGCTCCTGATGGGTCGTGCTTATTGGAAATTAAATACATCCCTATTACAGGATGATAGTATTCATTGACAAATTCATTCCTTCTTTTTAGTATGGTCTGCTGTATGTTTTTTACACGATAGTCCACTTGACTGGTGGGAAGACACTAAATGTGATTTGAAATCCTTTTTTAGTCAAACCTCTAAAACTAAAGCCAGGAATTCCTATTTAACCTATTTAGGTTATAGGGCTCAGTATATAAATCTTTTGGCTCAAGCAACCTCCTCGCCAGGTACCATGCGCCAACAATTTCTGGCTATTAAATCTAATCTTGACCCAATTCTGTATAATCAAAATATGGATTGTGTAAAATGCCATAGTACATTGTGTATTATATTCATGTCTGCATGGTATTATTATGTTATAATATAGAAAATGCTTTTTATTTTCTAATAAAAAGATTAACTACAAAAAAATCTAAGATGATTGATTTTCTCAAGTTAAGGGAAACAAGATATAGATACCAGCAGAAACATATGACATCTGGCATGTGTGAGGAAGTAAATCTATATGATCTTTCTACACAGGAACAGCCTAGGTTATGTATGACCACTTTAAGGGACCTTGATGGGTCTTCCATACAGGATATAAGGGGTCTGCTGCAAATTGTCCAGAATAATGTTACAAATACATTTAAACAACCTGTTTTGGATGATTTACATCCTTTTCTGCACCAAATCAATATCCCACCTTTATTGCCATCAGAAACTTCAGATGTCCTCTATTTCTATAGAGGAAATTGTGCAGGCTATTAATAAATTATCAGCACATTCTACACCAGGTATTGATGGCATACCTAATAAGTTTTATAAATCCTTCACAGATGTATTATTGCCATGGTTACACTTAGTGTATCAAGCTATTTGGATGGAAAATAGACTTACTGCTAGTATGAATAATGGCATTATGATATTTCTATATAAAAGGGAGATCTGACAATATTACAAAACTGGAGACCATTGAGTTTATTAACATCTGATTATAGGATCTTAGCAAATATTTTAACTCATCACCTTTCCAAATTTGCTAACAAGTTATTAATTTCCACGCAGACATGTGTAGTTCCTGATAGAACTATCACTCAGAATCTTGTGTATTTCCAGAAACTTATAGATTAAGGTTCACAAAATAAAATATCTTGGTACCTTCTGTCATTGGATCAAGAGAAAACATTTGATGCAATACATCATGATCATCTATGGGCAGTTTTGCGCCATTAAGGCATTCCTGATCAATTTTTAGATTTGGTACGAACTTTAAGTCGGCACAGGTTACTCCTTTGGTTAATGGTCATTTAGGCTTCCCCAGTCCTTTCCAAGTTGGGGTTTTGTCAGGGCTGCCCATTGAGTCCTCTGTTATTTGTTTTTGGATTGGATCCTCTATTGCGGTTAATTGAAGCTGATGCTAGTATCTCAGCCATTAACACCTTAGAAGGTTATTCTTTTCATGAAGTCTTGGCTTATGTGGATGATTGTGTGTTTTCTATAGCAGATTTGGATTTGAGTGAATGCATCCTTACAAACCTAAATTCTCTGCAGAAATGTACAGGCATTAAGATAAACGTTGCTTAAAGTACTTTATTGGTCTTGGGTTCGGCACTTCGAACAGATACTTTTACTATCCCCTGTAGTTACAAGATCCTTGAAATTGCTTGGAATATACTTTGGTTCCAAGGAGGCTATACAAAGTAATTGGGATTTGGTTTAAGACATAGCATATCATAAAGTAAAGAAATGGCAATCTTGGAAAATGATGAGAAAAAATGTATTTTTTCACTACCATATTTCATGCATATGAAAATTATGAGTCTTTTTTCCCAGCTGCTTTGGTGCAGTCTTCTGAACCCTGTGAAAAGGGCGCACATGTACAGACCCTGGAAATATGGTGGACTTGGTATGATGAACCCAACTGTTTACTTCTTTGGTAATTTGTTTTACAGTTCAATTAGGCCGATGTTCGAAAATTATGTTATGGGTCGAATGTGTATGGCTCTATGGGGTCATTCTTTTTTAACTGCATGGGGAAAGGGGTAAGTGGCATTCCACAGAAAAACAGCTTCCTATCTATGTACAATACACTTTAAAGTATATAAGGATGTGGACAGTGGAACTCAGTTGGTTCATTTCCCATGAAAAGAAATCCTTTTACTCCTATGTTGTATCTTCTTTTTATTTTGAAGATCCCCTGTTTAAAATACCTGATGACACTGATACTGCCTCATTGTTGCCAATCATAATAGAACACAGAATCCCCCCAAAAATGAGGGACATGATTTGGCTTTGTGCCCACCAAAAACTTAACATAAAAGTCAATCATAAACATAAGCAGGTGAGTGACAAATTTTGTCAGGAGCACTCAAGTCAGGGGCAGGTTGAAACTATGCAGCATTTGTTTTTTGAATGTCCTATTACACAAAATTTTTTGCCCGCATTGGCACACTGGAGGGGAGAACCTTTATTTGGACATATGTCTTATAATATTTTAGTATTAGGACAAATCCCAAAAGAATGAAGTAGATGGCACAAAAGTACAGTCTTGGTGTTGTTAGCTTGTCTTAAATGGCATATATGGCAAGCTAGGTGTTTAAGAGTACTTCAAAATAAAATATTACAGTTGCAAGATGTATTCTTCCACATACAGGAGGAATTGGAAACACTTTATGAATATCAATTCTGAACCCTAGGAGCTGAAGTAAGTGAATCTCTATTGCACAATATTGGATGGGTAGGATAAGACGTCATTTCTTTTTTTCTTCACAGTCATGAAATGTATAATGTTTTGATTTTTTTGTTGCTAAATCGGATACCTATAGATTGTCTATTGTTTATTCCTTAGTCTGCATTCTGGTTTTGGTTTTTCTAATAAAAATTTCCCCTACCCTTTTCGATAAGTGCCATGGGATCTTTAACATCCACCTGAACTACCACCAATCCAGGCAGATGGGACCTCGGTTTAACGTCTCATCCTAAAGACGGCACCTCAAAAGTATAGCCCCCCTCTCATGTTGCACTACAATGTCAGTACTGGGATATTAACCTAGGTGCCAGATGTGGGAACTGAATCCACAGCCCTCTGATCTCCTGGCCTCAGAGGTGAGTGTGCTACCTACTGAGCCACTGACACTGCTTTTTAAGGGGTGAAGACCTGGGATCTCGAAAAGCAACAGACGTGCTACTGTCAATGAAGGAGGATCTGCACTCCATAAAACACTTGTGGCACCATACGACTCTCATTTGGTCACACCTGATTCAGTTAGAGCACTGGCCACATGTAAGAGACATTAGAGCAATCAATGTTGCATGTGCTGGAATTAATCTTGAAATTAGAGCCTTTATGGAATCCATGGAGGGAACTGTTGTGAGAAATAGGGAAATTTATGCCCCCCGCCAGGACCTTTATCTTTGGAAGGACATGTATTTGTAGGGCAGAGGAATAGACAAGATATTAAATTCTTTTAAGCAGGTCTTGGAGGCACAGATGGAGGGAGCGGCACAGGGTGTCAGACTGTGTCCATACTGTGGAGGCTCAGGAGGATCGCAGGCTGAGGGTACAGTGGGAAGAAGGGGGCATGAGTCAAATTCTTCCAAAGGGGTCATGCTTCCTGATGGCATGAGGCCAGGGGACTGCAGGACCCAGTCCCAGATGGGGGGCTCATGGCCTGCCCTTATAAGGATTATCCTGCAAGGACAGTGGCGCTAGATGGGAGACAGCCACATTCTCCTTGGCCACATGACCTCCTCAGGAGCTTCATCAGCTATTGAGGTGCACATTGGGGTTTCTCAGGAATTGAGGGCTGGTGTAAGGGAGGCCTGAAGAGGTTGTGTATGCTCCTGGTTGCGCACCCTGCTCCAAAAATATGTGCACATAAATCAATAAATACATGGCTGCAGCCATTTCCTCCAAGACCTGTATTTGTGTGAGTTATTCCAGGGAAGAGGTATTGGAGAGCAACCAGAACAATAGAGAAGCTGCAGAGTTTTGCAGCAGCTGGCTACTTGTCTGTGGCCCTCTGTCCCTGGACCAGGGGAAGGGAAAAGGGACCTCCTCTTGGGGTTGAAATAGGCCCTGACAACACACTAAGAGGAGGTACCACTGAGACCACCCGCTGGGCAGTGGCATTCTGAGGACAGCAGAGAAAAATGGGTTAAATAGAGTTGAAGGCCAGCAACTTACCCTCGTTCTCCTCCTTCCTGACTCCACCCACCCACCCTTGTAAACGCAGGGTAGGGGTGGCAAGGTCAGGTAGGGCCACCTTGGACCCAGTAAGGGTGACTGCGCTGGGGTCGAGAGAGAGTTTTGCAGTTTTCCCTCTAAAGAAGGGGGTTTTCTGGGTTTTTTGCTTCCTCAAAGGGTTACAAAACATAACTAAAAAAGAAAAAGAAGAGAAGAGATGACATGAAATTTAATAAAGAGAATGCATTAAACTGTTGCAGCCATGTAAGGAGGCAGCTTGGGAGGATCACAGACCAATGGTACAGAGGGAAGGGGGGACATGTCAATTTCTTCTGAAGGGCTCATAATTTCCAGTCAGCATGAGGCCAGGGGGCCACAGGACCCAGACCCAGATTGGGGGGGGGGTTGTGGTCCACCCTTATCAGGATTACCCTGCAAGGACAGTGGTGCCAGATGGGGGGCTCCTAGGTCACATAACCTCCCCAGGAGCTATATCAGCCATTCAGGTACACACTAGAGTTGGCCCAGGAATTGAGGGCTGGTGTGAGGGAGGCCTGAAGAGCTGGCATTCCCTCATGGCTGTGCACGCTGCTCCAAAAATGTATGTGCATAAATAAATAAATTCAGGCTGTGTCCATTTCCTCCAAGACCTGTGATTGTGTGAGTTATTCCAGGGAAGGGGTAGTGGAGGGCTCCGAGAACGGTTGTTCCTTTTTCTAGGCTAGATTAATCTAAACTGGATCCAGACTATTGTCTGCTGACTCAGTGCAGAGTTAAACCCCAAGTAAGGTGGCTGATTGTGTATGCAGTAAGACAAAATAGGGTGTTGGTAGTTGTGCCTTAACTGCAGACCCCAGGGGCATGGTAAGCAATGAAGCTATGGGCCAATTGTCTTCAGCCCCGGAGAGTGTGATTATGGAACAGCTACCAATACTTAGGAGTGTCTTGCCACACTTGCAGAATGGGTAACTAAGTAAATAAAAATTAAAAAAGTACAGCTTACAACAATTAAAACAGTAAAAATATGTTTAAATGTAATGTTAAATATTTTCATCACTAGTGGGAGCCACTGAGGGAGCTAGCAGGTTTACTGTTAGTGTCCTAGTTTTTTGCAGGACAAAATAAATGCTGTTTCAAACCTGAACATTCTAATGGGGTTGTCATTGATTTCATCTGTGATATGCCCAGGTTGGCAGCACTTGTTTTTATGGCTGCATGGATGGAGCTCCACAGACACTATGCCAACATCTCAGAAGAACACTGTGGAAACACGCGACTGGGCCGCCTTCCAGTGTGCTTCCACAGTGCTGTGGTACAGTTTCCAGTTGTGTTTATGTGGCCCTTCCCTTCCACCAGGTGCATAAACACATCCACTTTGGAAGCCCTTTTTTTCCTTTTGCAACTGCGGAAGGGACGACTGCTATGCAGAAGATGGCAGTGCCAAATCAGACTTGAGTATCGCACATGCGCAGTTCAGTCATCACCATCTTGTTAATGGCATACTCTGGTGGCACTTGTAAAAGCTCAGCACAGCCATATTAGCTCTGACCAGAGTTTTTTTGCTGTTGGTTGTGGTCTTACATTGCATGGCTGTGGACTAATCAGATTTCAGCATTTTCACTACCCATTTTATTACACGATAGTAGGGTAAACATGCTGCGTATTTCCAGAGAGAGCGCAGCTATTTTCAGGCAGTTGCCAGCAAAGGCAAGAGGCCTTCTAAACTTTTAAGACAAGAAGCTGTCTAGCAACCTGTGATTGTAATTTGGCACAAACACTATGTAAATAGTGTACCTGATCTAGCAATTTTATACTCTGTAATGCAAGTGATTATAATTGGCAACAGATAATTTACTGTATAAGAACTATTTTTATTATCCTGCTACAGTAGCTTGAACTAGCTGGTCTGTGAAATAAAACACTACATTTCAACCAACCAAGAGATGCATTACTTAACCCCTTGGCACAATGAAGGAGAGATGGAAAAAGATTTACAACTCAGACGAACACCTACTGTAGTTTGGGGATACATACATACCCGAGGAAGGCACCGGGGAGGACTGTAGCCCAAGTAACTGCAGTTCTCTGCAGTCAGTTGTGGGTGGCAAAACCATCATTTGAGAAAACTCTCATTTGAGTGTAAAGGATTGACACATTTAATACACAGGAAGGGAATGGTGGCATCCGGGTAAGGAAAAAAAAACAGATTTGGTTGCAGTAAGTGCACAGACACGTAAATAATCCAAAATGTAGTGTGCGCATAAAGGAAATAGATGCAGCATGTATTAAAGAAACTTCAACACTCGCAGTTGAGCTGCATAAATGCAAATTTTACTGTGTTTTTTCACTACGCTGCATATAGATATATATATATATATATATATATATATATATAAACAGAACAAGCAAATACATCCACCGCTCACTTCAGAATTTGTCCCTTCCATATCTGAATAGTTTACAGGTTGTTTTGTAAGCAAATAGGTGTATCAATAGAGTTGTAACTATTATCTTCAGCAGCGCATACAAATAATCCATGCACTCTTTGAAAAAGCTGGTATCTACTACAATAAGATATTTAAAACCATTGTGTCTTCAATAATTATATTTAACATATTTTTTAGGCATTTGACTTTGCCTCACTATTCATCTTTTTGTTGTTTTATACATACTAATATTTATTTCTCTGTTTCAAGAACATCTGATTATCCACAGCTGACATCACAAATACTAAAATTATGAGCTCACATTCTGTTCTAATGGAAAGGACTGTGATGTCAAAACTAGCTGCACTCCAAAGTCATAAAACTGCAGGAGAGCCTTCTATACAGAAATCATAAAGAAGTAGCAAAAATTTACTGTAAATCTGGAAAGAACGGCCACAATTTTAAAAAAGGTAATCCTTAGGTCATATCTTCTAAAATATATGATATTTACGACTGTACATTCTAAAGTGGATATCTGCTCTGTAAAGTGATACAACCTGCAAGTTCTACAGAGCTTTGTGCAGCTGACATAATACTGCTGCAGTAGCTTCAGGAATAATTGTAGAACACTCTACTGATATGTGAACAGATAAAAAGACGTTACTGTCAGTATTTTAAAAGGAGAGAGAACTATTTGTGCTATTGTATCATTCGGTAAAGTCTCTATTTCTTGTGACAATGCATGTCTGCTATGCAGTGTCTTCTGTCAGTCAATCTCCTTCACAGCAACAAGTGGTGCTGAAGAATTAGTTTGTCTGATCACTATAAAGAAGGCAGAAATGTTAAGCAAAAAGCGTACAGGGGAGCATGTGCTCTCAGAGCGAGCGGGTACTAAACTAAAAACATTTTAAACAAAAGGCACAAAGGTAGCACTCATACAAGTAGAAAATAAATGTATAACACAAAATCAGAGCCGACGTTAGTGCTGTGGATCAGCTTTGATTTTCCTTAAACTGAATGGCCTGATTTTGTAAGTGTTATACATTTATACATTTATGTTACCAAGCAAACCTGAAGCTGACTATCAATGTGTAATGTCCAACCATTAATGAACCTGCTGATCATCAAGAAGAGAAATGACCTAACAATGATAAGGATGGTGGGGTGTGGAGCAACAAGATGGCTGCAGTGCTACTCCACTCCACGCTGTTGCGATCCATACTGCTCTTCTCTTTTTTGAGGACAATTCCTATCTGGGACTCTTACAGCAATTTGAAGCCTTCCATTAGTAACCCTGGTCTATTATCTCTTTTGTCTCTTCCGGGGAGATAAAATGTTAGTTAAGGGAGATTTTGGAAAATTGCTGTCGGGACAGTGTGGACACCAGTTATCATAGTTTCAGTGGTTCTTTTCCCCATCAAGAAGATTGATAGCACTTTTGGTGCTTAAAGGCACAAATGAATTAAAACAAGGTATGCAAGCATTAACTGGGACATGGGGGGTCCTTACACTATGGGTATGAAATAATGCTACGATCAATGGATCACTTTTTTTGTAATTTAATTTTACAGCTCAGCATGTTCAAATGAAGATCGAAAGCTTGAATGAGAATGCTGGAGACCGCCCGGGTGAAGGATGGCCCTGAGAAATTTGATAGAGGCTGCCCCTGGAGACCTATGAGGGTTTGAAAATGCCATATTTAAAAATGGTGGCAGATCTTATTAAACATTTTGCTGATGCCTTATGACTCCCAAATCAGGAGAAAGGAGTAAAGGTTTGCAATTTTATAGCAGCAGGGACCTCATTCAGTTGCTGCTTGGTGACCCATGGCAGCTGGCCACAGGATGGCTCCCTCCAGGTTCTGTTCTATTTTCCCTGTTATGTGGCTGACAAGTTGATTCACATCTGAACCACTGAATGCAATGTGAGGTATTTCTACATCAAAAGAGGTACTGGCTTTATTGTGTATATTTGTCATTGCTTCACATAATGAAATATTAAGTATGTTGAAAGCTAATTAGCTAATTGAATGGGCTAAAAGTTTTGGGATCTAGTCTGTTATTAATGACAGACCTCTGGAAATACCTGAGGCTTTAAAGGTTCCCAGCACATCTTTTTATGATTAATACGTCTGGAGCTTGAACTTCCGATGTTATTTCAGCCCTCAGCAGTATGCAAATCTATAAGGGCATGAATTTTTCTCCTAAACTTGGGTATAGTCTGTGAATTTGTGGCTTTATCTGACAAGACTCCTCATACAGAATAAAATTCTATCTTGATTAACCGAGTATACCAGCGATGCCAACCTTCCATGTCAACTTTTTGGACACCTTGTATGGAGCCGAATTTCACTGTAAAACCTGAACAGAAGCTTCGGAAAATCAAAGTCTAACTTTTGCCCCTTCTTTACAGGAGAGATGTATAAATTACTGTTTGTTTAAATTTACTAGGAGCATTACAATAACCGTATTAAGGAACCTTTAATTGTACATGGATTGTATACTCCTTAATACTGTGGACATGCTCATCTAATATTAATTATTTTCCCTACATTTTAATTTTATCCATGTATAATTGGGCAAAACAAGCAACTCTAAATGGGGATGTTGTCTAATGGTTTGCAGTTACCACTTAATAATTAACAGTCATTATTGTGAAGTTTAATTAGAGCAGTTCAGCCGAAACAACTTAATCAAGCTGTAGATTTGGAAGTTCCATTGGGAAACTTATAAAATTAATCCTTTTTGTGGAAAAGGCTTAGTATCACATTTAAAAGGCTTAGTATTGCATTTGTGTCTGGAAAAATACTTGGCGTGTCAACTTCCAGCTTATCAGTAGGGTGTACTATGCTTGGGGATGCTGGGACAGACGCGAGTGTAAACCTGCACAAGACTGGTAATGACCCTTAACTGAGCTCCTTTGAATATGTTTTTCCTATTGAAGGACTGGTAATGGCCTTAAACTGAAGCCACATATGGCCACTTTTGGCTGGCTTGTATATGGGCCAAAATGATGTACCTGTGAAAGGCTAAAAGAAAGGTTACTACTATTGAGGGCCAGATCAATGAGTTGTAGATTAAAGGCTGGGGTAGCTTCAGTTACAAAGAGCTTCATGTTTGTATTGCAGACATCTGGAGAGGATATACAAACAGTCTAAAGATTGATGCTTTACATGCGTTTTTATGATCTCAGCCTTTTATTTCCTGAGTTTGTTTATTTATCCACCAAACTGGATCAATCTACATACTTTTCCATTCCTTTATAATGTTCTAGGCTTAATCTAACTTTTACTGCTGTATATAATGCAACATAAGAGCTGATTACATGTACCCAAATTTATTAATAGCATTCTTGATGTTTGATTCATGACATATTGGTGTTTTGTCCTACTTGTATCATGATGTTTATTTAACTGCGGTTCAGAGCTCAGTGCTTATGTTACATACTGTAGCTGGATGCTGTAGGCTATGCCTGGATACAGAGGTCAGACCAGTAAGTAGGATAATGCTTGCAAGGTGCTAGTAGTATGAAATGATTCATGCTTAGGTACTTTAGCATAGACGTGAGCAAGTCAGTGATTACAGTACATATGAACTGGATAGTATATGCAAGGTGCTTAGATGCTTGAACTGATGAGTCACTTGTTATGATTTGATAGTTTTTTGGCCTTTCTCTGTATCCCACCATAGGAAGGATGCTTAGTCCGGTATTATGAGACCCCCCCGGTGGGATAAGAGGGTTGCAGAAGGAGGAGGTGTCAGGGGAGGATGGTGGGTGAGTGCAACTCGCAGTAAGCAGGGCAGTGTGCAGCCTGCTGATTTAAATAGGATGTGGGGGAGGAGCTCTTCCCCCGCTTAACTATGGGCATGGCCCTACATTTAACTGTGGTTCAGAGCTCAGTGCTTATGTTACATACTGTAGCTGGGTGCTATAGGTTGTGCTTGGATACAGAGGCCAGACCAGTAAGTAGGATAATGCTTGCAAGGTACCAGTAGTATGAAATGATTTGTGCTTAGGTACTTTAGCATAGACATGAGCAAGTCAGTGATTATAGTACATATGAACTGGATAGTATATGCAAGGTGCTTAGATGCTTGAACTGATGAGTCACTTGTTATGATTTGATTTTTTTGGCCTTTCTCTGTATCCCACCGTAGGAAGGATGCTTAGTCCAGTATTAAGAGACCCCGCGAAAAAATTATGATATCAACGATTGTTCTGTATCTAACTGTTGAAGGAGTCACGTAGGATGAGACCCCCAAGAAAATGAGTAGCAGTATGATCACCTCCTCCAACTCTGGAGAGTGTGACCAGTAGCAGGCAGGAGAGGAAAAACACGCTTGGGGTGAAACCTCTGAGCACCCATGGCTACTGACCTGCCCGTCCTTCTGGGCACACTAAAGAAGAGTAATCTTAAATAAAATTTAATTTAATTGGCTAATCCAAACTTCAAAATTGTAGAACCTGATATAGAGAAAGGGAGAACTGAAGTAGTAATGAATCGTGACATGTCAAGTGAACAGAGCATGCATCCTCTTAGTAAACTCCAAGTTTGAGAATCCATGTGCAGGCTAGAATGATAGTGGAGTGGAATCCATGGTGGATATGAATTTGAAGGTGACGAGTTGCAGTAGTGAAGCACTCCAGCAGGTGAGGACTTCTCAGAGGAGAACCAGGAATCAAAGGTTAAGCGTCCATGACCAGAAAAGGAGGACAGTTGAGTCGTGCTCCGTTTGGCAAGCTTTGCAAAGAAGGCTGTGGCGATGAAGCACAGGAACTGGCATATGCCGCGTGATTGGGAAGGATGGAGCAGTAGGAACCTCCAATCTGGAGAGGGGGCAGTAAGTAAGTGAAGCAGGTAGATATCCTAGTGCATATAGGTGGACGAAAGTCATATGTACTTCCAACTGGAGGAGCGAAGTAGGTTGCAAATCAGTGAGTTAGTCATGATGACCTCTAGGCCCCATAAGGGTGAAGCAGGTAATAAGAGCAGTAGGGTAAGGAGTGGACCTGTACATAGGTCAGTAGTAGTAGTAGTAGCAATGAATCTGCAAGATGTAGACGTAGTAGCAGAGGAGTAAGCCATGAATGCATCCACGTTTAGAAGCCAGAATGGTACAGTAGCTAGAACTGACTTAGTGAGAATAGTCTGAGGAGTCCTGAATAGTCGAACGTATAAGTCATAAATGGTGATAGCTGAAGAGGCTGAGTCAAATGAAGTAGCGTTGTCATGGTCCAAGAAGCCTTGGTGCACAAATCAAGAGATTTAAAGTCTTCTGGACAAGCTCAATGATGTCCTAGTAGGAGTGTAGCAGTAGTAATTCATGCGACTGAAGCGGCAAGACAGAAGCATCCAAGAATAGATGATGAATGGCTAAACAAATCCAGATGTGAGTCCATAGTAAACAGGAGCTCCTAAGGCTGGCAGACATGGCTGCAGATAGAGGTATAGTGGAATATGCAAACCTCCAGGCCCCGAGCTTGGCGTGTCAAGTGTAGAACAGAAGTAGGTAAACCCCCGGCCTGATGGGTGAAGCAGGCCATAGAAGCAGGCGAATATAGTGTAGTAATATAAGATCAGGGGATCTCTAGTCCATAGGGGTGCAGGTCTGTAGAAATGTGATGCAGTGAACCTCCAGCCCGCAGGATGAGGCATGTTGTACAGCTGTGGTATGTAGAGTAATAGTAATATCGAACTGCATGCAATGCAGAATTAGTATTGAGTAGTATGGAATAGATTGTAAATCATGTTATAAATGGTAGCATACTCCTGAGCCAAGTCTGTGCAGCATAGAAATGTTCTGAGACATATATACGACAGCAGTAGAAGGGAGCTGTAAACTGTCATTTCCTGATGATCGAAGATGGTAAGGCATGATAAGAGACCTGGGTGGATGAGTTGGCACCTCGACTTGAAGTAAAGCATTCAAACTGTAGTAGAGTTATGTCTTAAGCTTAAGCTGTGAATGGGAAGGCATTATGACACAGTAGTACATCCAAAGGAGGTGAAGCAGTATGGCAAGAAGCATCCAGGAAGTTGAGTGAATATTCTATGTAATCCAAATCAGAACCAATGGAAGGAAGAAGCGTATCGTGAAAAAATGGAAGTAAGTGAGGGCAGCAGGTGAGGGTTGCAAGGTCCAAGATTCGAGTAGTACAACTGGAGGTGAGGAATAACTGATGATGCAACCAGTCCTGAGAAGTAAAGTGAATGAAGGATGGCAGCTAAGCCACGAAGACTAGCATGGCGGCTGGACCACATGTAGGTCAGCCGGTAAAACAAGTAGTATGTGGCAGCTAAACCCCATGAAGTTTAGCATGCACAGCTGGACCACATGTAGGTCAGCTTGTGAAGTAAGAAAAGAGGCAATGAAGCCCCATAAAGGTAAGCCAGTACGGTTGGACCACACGTAGGTCAGCCAAAAAGTAAGGAAGCAGCAAACCAAGTGAAGCATCAAGGCAAGCATCCAGGAACAGCGATGTAAAATCCTAAAACATAAGCTGAGAGGAAATCCAGAATGGAGCACAGATGATCCGGACGGATGGAAAAGTACGAATAGGCAAGGTGAGCTGCAGCATCCTGGACTCAAGCAGTAGGACTGGAGACAAGATATCCTGGAGTGTGTCCAATCTCGATAGAGAAGCCCAGATGGTCCGCAAGAAGAGTTGGAGCAGGCTCTGAGAGTGATGATGGGGTGCATAGCTGAAGTGCATGGCCGGAGGCTAGAAGCCGAAGGTAAGGAAGTGGCTAGGCTCGAATGCAGGTAGGATGAATGGCTGAACTCCATGTAGGTCAACTGGTAGTGTAAGTAAAGAAAGGCAGCTAGCCCCACGTAAACTAGCATGTGCAGCCGAACCCCACGCAGGTCAGCTGGTGGTAGGTAGAGTGTAGTAGCCAAGCATGCGTGGCTGGACCACATGTAGGTCAACCAAAGGTGAGGTAGGAGCAGTAATGCAATTGAAGAGAAGCAGAATGGCAAGCATCCAGGATAGTAATGTAATCCCAAGACATAGTCCGGTAGGTGATCCACAATGGAGCGTGGATGGTCCTGGACAGACGGAGAGGAGGGAACAAGCGACGGAAGTTGAGACATCCAGAGTGTCAACCGTGAGTAGGAAGTGACTGCAGGGATTTAATTAGTTGAGCAGCCTGGAAGCAACTTCAGATATCAATAACTTGGCATAGGAGCGTATGAGCCTCAGAGTCAGAAATGGTGATGAGTCCAGATACAGTGGGAGGAATATAATCCTTGAGGCTGCAGAAAGAATGCAATATGGTCCAGTAAATACTGGATTCCAGTCGGACATGCGGATAGGACAGCATGATAGGAGTGGTTGCACAGTAACTAAGAGGTGCTCAAATGAAGCAAGGAGTAAAGCAGTGATCATAGCAGGAGTAGGGAGTAGTCAGACTAGTTAGATACCAAAGTAGAAGGCTTTCTGCAGTGCGACACTACCGGATGGTGAGAAATGCCAACAGCCATCCGGTGGCTATCAATAGTATTACAATTCAACAGTGTTCCAAGCTCGAAAACATAAACTCTGCATTGGAAGTAGGAGTTAATGTACCTGAAGCAGAAGTATCTCTGAGGAGCCATGTCTGCTTGGAGGTGATGAGGTAAGTGCAGACTGCACAGATGGCGTTAAGTTCCCATGCCAGGTGCTTCAGAGCCTGTATGTTAATTACCGACTGCAGCTCCGAGTTCAGGCCAAATATGTCACGTCGTAGGCAGCTACCACTGCGGAATGTAAAGGGGCAGCCACAACGTAAGGGCTGAAGTACATGCTCTAACGTCGAGTAGTAAGGTAGGCATCCTAGTATGCTGTATAGGCTAATGGAGCGGAGTAGGGAGTCAAGTAGCTTGGAATATGAGAAATGGCTGAAGCTGCACACTGAAGCAATGAAGAGTCAGGAGTCCACTGAGGTAGCAATCAAAATGGCGAACATGGCGGCAGGGAGCAGTGGCTGCCAGAGTGAGAGACATAAAGGGAGACAGAAGGTTCAGAACAGTGAGCTGGAGTAGTAGCAGAAGCAAAATAGCTGTGCCTGAAATCAGCGGCTACGGAGTTGCAGGGAAGTAGGAGTAGAGAGCACAGCATGGCGACAGACCCCCCCCCCCCAAAGAGCATGAGGAGGAGAAGCAAACAAGACAAAAACAACAGGTAACAAAGCAGAGCAGGGAGGGAACCAAACAAACGCAAATACGAGCAAAACAGAAGGAAGGAATGGAGGGCGCACAAGCAGGGAGAAAACAGAAGCAGCCACAACTCAGCAGCGCCACAAGCTGCAAGTGCGACTCGCTCTAAGCAGGGCAGTGTGCAGCCTGCTTGTTTAAACAGGATGTGGGGGAGGTGCTCTTCCCCCACTTAACTACAGGCATGGCCCTATATTAATGTCTATTTATTGCATATTTTAATTCTCAGCTCCACAGATATTTATTAACGTTTGTGATGTATGCGGAGCTATGTACTGCATACCTGTCAACTGTACCACATTACAAGAAACGTTCCTCATTTTACTTCACAAAAGCTCCCTGTTCCACATTATGAGGACTTGTGCCACATTCAGTGTTAACATTTTAAAGCAAAAATCTGTAGTAAATGATGCAAAAAATATATTATTCAATTAATAACAGACTTTCTGAACATACATGCAAACATTTTAACAGTGTTCTGAGCTTCTTAGGTAAAGATTTGATTAAGCGCTCCACATTTTGCTCTTTTGTTCCACATTTTGAGAGGCAATGTTCCACATTTGGGGGACAAAAGGTTGAGAGGTATGATGTACTGTTTGTACTGATACGTCTATTTTCTGGTCGATTTTATGCCTGTTGGACTAATTGTAATGATCTACTGTATGCTGAACAAATAAACCTGAAACCTGATAAGAATGGCTTATCATAAAACCTAAGAAAGTCAAGGGAAGATGCAAAGGAATAAAAACTTGTACAAAATCTAGAGGTTCCCAAAGGAGGTGTCAGCAAATCTGCAGAGGCTGAAGGAGACATGTCAGGTTCCTGATAAGATATACCACAATCAGCAAAGCCAGGGGGAATTCTGAAATCAGGCACACTGGATAGGGAAGATATGCTAGAGACAAGGATCAGATTAGGAGTTGATGTGTCAGTGCCACTGGTTGAGATCAGGCTGAAAAGTACAAGAATATCCATAAAGAGCTGTGCTGAAGTGATGTAAAAAAAGGCTAATGCCGAACATAACTGTCTTAGAGGCTTTGCCGGGCCATCTAGTCTTGAGATTGTAGATAGAAGTACCAGCAAATGGTCATTGATCTCTGGCAATGGATAACCCCGACCACAGAATTTACAGCTGTGTTCTGCAAGGTGACCTGAGCTAGACCAGTCAAATGCTACAAGAGGCACTAAAGCAAAATAGCTTACTAGTTTTAGAACTGATTAATGAACAAGATCTACTCATCATTGAATGAAGTATATACTGTATCTCAAGGCCAGTAACATAGGAATGCAAGACTCTTTCAGTTTTACTAGTTGCAACAAGATATGCTTTGAATTGCCCACCCCTTAGGCAGGTATCATGTGCACGAATATATCATACAAGCTTTCTGGCACCATTTGGAGTTTCTTGGGATCTCCATCAAGAATGGAACTTGTAGGGATTTGTGTATCATGCAGAGCTGCACCAAGGCACTGTGTGCTCAGTGACAAATTGTTGTCAAGAAAAACAAAAAGTCACAGCACTCACCATCACACACCAAATAAGTTGGAACACCACACTTCAGTTCGGGCAAATAGCTTTTCCAACTTTATTTGGGATAAAATAAAATGACCCAAAGGTCCTGGACAATAGAAAATAACCTTCTAACATTTCACCTGACCACAGGCTTTGTACAAAGTGATGCCCTCTAAGGGAGAACCCCTTTTATAGCAGAAGCTAATGTGCTACCAAAACCATTTTAAAGTGCCAGTGCATATAAAATGCATACTATAATATTTTCATACATACAAACTCATTCCGCTTTAAATATTTACAAAATGGACATTAAAAAATCACCCCATACTATTGTTGTAGCCTTTCAGTACCTAATCTCTCCCAACCCCCCCACCACCCCCACCACCCCTTGTTTACCTTTAAGGTGATCACATTCTATGTTTTTTGCCTGTTTAACAATTATGTAAGAAACTGAAAATGGTTTTCATAAGTTTTTGTAATTAAGGCTCTCTTGTCCCTAATCTATAAATTGCCTTGTGTACCAGAGGAATTTCAAGTAGTATGTAAGGAAAATATTTCCAGGCAAGTTTTTGAATTAGGTACTGAAAAGGCTGACAGTGGCACTTTAAAATGGTTTTGGTAGCACAATAGTCTCTGCTATGAAAGGGGTTCTCCCATAAAGGGCATCCACTTGGACAAAGCCTATGGTCAGGTGAATTGTTAGAAGGTTATTTTCTACCCTCCAGGACCTTTGGGTCATTTTATCTTATTCTGAATAAAGTTGGAAAAGCTATTTGCATGAACTGATGTGTGGTGTTCCAACCTATTGTTATGTGATGTTGAGTGCTGTGACTTTTGGTTTTTCTTAAGTTGTAGGAATTGTTTGATTCTAGATGTAGACTAGGAAAATGTACCCAGAACTATGAAAAAATAGGTCTAATGGATAGCTTTGCAAATGAATAGCATGGTACTGTACCTAACAGTACTACCGGGCAGCTTCATAATCTCAATGTGGCTTTTGGCACTATTCGGCACTCTGTATTCCTTAACTGCCTCAAGCACTGTGGTGGGGTCCCTTATCTGATATTGTCCTCATTCTGCTCCTATCTTTATGTCTACTCCTACTTTGTATCTGGCACTAGTAGCATCTCTTCCCCACATCCTCTACTATTTGACATTCCACAGGGCTCTATTCTCAGTCCTCTCTCCTTCAATTATCTTCTTTGGAGCAAATAATCTCTTCCTTTAATCTCAACCAGCATTTCTACATTGACGACTCACAGCTCTTCATCTCCTTTGACTCTTTCCTCAACCTCTTTCTTTCATCTGCCTTGAGGTTCCATGTCATAAGAGCAAATGAAAAACAGGTCCAGGCATCTCAGCGAGTGCACATCACTGAAAACAGATACGGCAACTGTGCACTACACTGAAACCAGCATGAGCAATGGTTCCAACACACCCTACGGGGTCCAATATGTGGCATACATTTCTTATGCGGGGCATATGCCCCCGCACCCCCCCCTTCAATAATATAATCAACTCCAAGGGGGGGCCTGACACTGGTGTACAGAAGACACCTCGGGAGGGAGGACTCAAGATACCAGAATGTGGGGGGCAAGGGACTGTGGAGCACAAATCCTGGGGATCGGGGAATGGGAGACAAAAAAAAAAACTTAAGCCAAAAACACAGGAAAAATAAAAATTATCTACTCACCCCAAGGCAGCTCAGAACCCGAGGCCTCTTGCACCGCGGACATGCACTACCTCCACAAGACCACATGGCCAGCTCGCAACTGTCTGGAAAAACTTCCTTCCACATCCTTCTAAACGTCATCTCCCGCCTACCATTGCTCTATCCTTCCATCGCCTTATTGTTCCTGACACTCACTCTTTCAACGTTCACTGCCCATACACCCTTGCTTTCTTCACAGACAGTCAAATTGAGTTTGTTCAAATTAAGTCACTCAATCTGACTTAGCCATATCATCGGATACCCTGCCTTGACCACTCTAATGCATGGTTGCGAAACATCTTCTACTGTCAAAGTCCTCCTTTTGGACAAGAATAGCTCTTTTAATTTTAACTGTTTCCTCCTTCTCCCTTCTCAGCTCGGACTTCACCTTTAACTTTCCCTCCTGGAACATCAGTGTTCTCCTTTGCTCTAAACTCTCTTTTTTTCTCATAGCTCTAGTGTTAGTATGCATGTTATCACCTTATTAATACCCTTTCAATTTACACCCCAAATTACCACACACCCTATATCCCTACAGCTTGTCCTGAGCTACTGCTGTATAATATTGTAAATACAGTTTCGCCAGTTTCCATGCTACACTGTATTATATTGTAATTGCAGTTTTGCCAGTCTCCATGCTACACTGTATATCATTGTAACTGCAGTTTTGCCAGTCTTTATGCTACACTATATATAATTGTAACTGCAGTTTCGCTAGTCTCCATGCTACACTGTATATCATTGTAACTGCAGTTTCGCCAGTCTCCTTGCTACACTGTATATCATTGTAACTGCAGTTTCGCCAGTCTCCATACTACACTGTATACCATTGTAACTGCAGTTTCGCCAGTCTCCATGCTACACTGTATATCACTGTAATTGCAGTTTCGCCAGTCTCCATGTTACACTATATACCATTGTAACTGCAGTTTCGCCAGTCTTCATGCTACACTGTATATCATTGTAACTGCAGTTTCGCGAGTCTGCATGCTACACTATATATATCATTGTAACTGCAGTTCCGCGAGACTCCATGCTACACTGTATATCACTGTAGCTGCAGTTCTGCCAGTCTCCATGCTACACTGTAGATCAAAGTAACTGCAGTTTCGCCAGTTTCCATGCTAAACTGCATATCATTGTAACTGTAGTTTCGCCAGTTTCCATGCAACACTGTATATCATTGTACTGTATGTTTACCTTTTGACTTTTAGTAGATTATTTATTGGTTCTTTATTTATGCTATTGTGCTATTTTATTTTTCTATATTTCCCACCCCTTCCGTAACCCCCCCCCCCAGTTGCACCTAGAAATGAGCTTTGGCTCAGTATGTTTTTCCCAGTAAACAATTCTAAATAAATGATATCTTCTGTGTCTGTTACTGTCTCATCCCCTATGCTGAGAATCTTATCAATGCTACTATGCCCATCTCACTTTATTTACTGCAACTCCCTTCTTTTTTTTGTTTACCTACATTTCAACTTTAAAGACTTAAGTCTGTTCACAATGCTGCTACCATCCTCACCTGCACCAAAAAACAAGCTCACGTCATTCCTATTTTCTGTGTCTTCCACTGGCTTCCCATCCCTTTCTTCATCCAAAGAACAGTGCAGCCCATAGGAAACCACAGAATCCAGGTGACTGTAGAGATGAGTTATGTCCAGATAGTGCTTTTGACTATCCTAATGGGATATAATTGATAGTCCATCTATCTAAATCTGGATCTGAGATCATATGTGACTCCAGTTTGATTTTGGATCCAAGGTCCTTTGGTGTGATCCAAGTTCAGATAGTGAGATGTGAGGTCAGCTGTCTGTCCAAGATCCCTTGGCTCAGGATAGTCACATCATATAGTTGGTATTCTATTGAATCCTAGGCTGACAGAATCCATTAGTTGGATATCAATGGTATCCAATTCCATCTAGTATCCAAGAAAATTGGTGGTATCCAATTCTATTAGATACTATCTGAGTGACACCTGCAGAAATTACATTTATTTTAACAAACTGCAGAAAACAAGAGTGTTTAGAGAGTGCAGGAAAAACTCACCCGATGTTGCATGATACTCTGTTGCATCAGTTTTTTTCCGCCTATTTCTTCTTAGCAAAAGTGAAAAGCTGCTAGTGATGTAATTATATGAACAGTGGATTTCTTTATAGCCCTCAATCTCCTCCCATTGTATCCTTCCTGGACTTTAGGAATGTTCCCAAACTGCACAGTCACTCATGATATTGCAGTCTCTTTTGAATTCAACAAGAGTGGATGGACTGTATGGTTGCTTCCAGTGTTGAGAAAGGCCATAGAAGAAGTAAAGGACTAGCAACTAACACGTATTTCTGTGGCAACACCAATTTGGTGGACTTGCAGAACCGTTTTTCACTTTTATTAAGAAAATGAGATACAAACCATATAGATGCATTAGCACATCCTATCAAAGATGAGGAGTAGAGCCATGTATTGTTTAAAGATCAATGGCAACCATTTTGCACATTGTTAAAAAAGACTGAATTCAAGTCCGTGTCATGAGTAGTGTTTCCTGAAAATGTCATGCTATTTGGTTTTGTGATTTTCTTTAAATCAGCATTTGTTAACTTTTTCCGCAAAACTGGAAACAGGCTGTTTCTGTCCCTCTGACTGAGCCTTGGAGAGTGATGACATCATATTAGACTAAGCTACTGCTGCAGCAGTGCAAGTCCCTGCTTGACTGAAGAGCTAAAAGGCTGCTAACCTTCTAATTAGAGCACTCTGTAGAGTTAAATGTTTGCTGTCCATGGTTTTTACTAATTCAGCCTCTGGTTAGTGTGCAGATGAATTAGCTGAAAATCTATCATTCTGTTCTTATAAAAAGCTGATCATTTGAGTTTCAGTGCTGAATTGCAGTGGTGTGCATTTGAAAAATCAGCTTGTCTGTATCACAGCTGTGAGTTCTGTCCCATCAAAACTGTGTTTTTTTCTAGCTATATAACACTGGGTTGTTTATTTAATAGATATAAAAAAATCTAACATTTGTTAATTCATACAAGTAGTTTGTCATTGATGTAGCCTCAATAAATTGGCTCATGTAAGAACAATTGTTTCCCTCTCAGATTGAAAAACAGGTGCCTGCCACACTCTGTTATATCAGGCGCATGTACTATAGGAGCTCATAAATGTCAGTGCTTTGATGGTTTCTATGTGAAAATGCTCATGTATATGTATAACTAGAAACACTATATGGCATCCTGATGCCCCCTTCTCTTGTCTACAGTTGAAGCAGCTGCACTCTGCTGCCTCCTATCACCTGCCCCACAAGCACCCTGTCTCCTGCCTCACATTAAATGCACACTGCTGCCCACTCTCTTCTCTAATAGAATCAGGGCTGCTACACCCTGTTGCCCCATCTTCTGCCTGAACAATCAGGACCACTGCACCCTGTTACCCCTGCCTGAACAGTTTTGGTTACTGCATCCTGCTGCACTTCCCCCCCAGTCAGAGCTGCTGCACCATGTTGCCCCCTGTTTCTGTCACCACAGTTGGAGCTGCTGTGCTCTGCTGTGCTATGTCCTAGAGTTCCATGTCCCCTGCCTCTACATTTGGGGTTGCTGCATCATGCTGCCCATGCCACCGGAGGTGGGGCTTTTATTGAACCCTGTTACCTACCTCCATTTTCCCAAATGGGCAGGGCTGCTGTACCACATGCACACAGTCCCACAGTCAGGGCTGTTGTACCCTGATGCCCCCTCACCTCATGTTCTCCCCTAGTCAAGGCCTCTGCAACATGATGTAGTCTGTCCTCTACCACCATAGCCAGAGCTGCTGCATCATGTTTCTGTCTACACAGTCAGGCTGCTGTGCCTTGCTGCACTCTACAGCCCCATGCCTTTACTGTCCAATGACTCCACAGTTAGCATTGCTGCACCATGCTGCCTCCTGCCACCAAAGTCAGATTTTGTACTGCACTTCCCAAAAGAAAAAACAGAAAAATACTTCCATATTGTGTTATGGGGGTGAAGGACAGAAGGCAGTAGGGAGCAGATGTCCTGACTGTTCAGCCAGGAGACAAGGGAGGCATTAGGGTAAAGCAGCCCAAATTGTGAGACAGGGTGCAGCAGCCACACCTGGGTGGAAATGACACAATTTTGGGGGCAGAGGACAGGGTACAGCAAATGTTATAACTCTTGTGGCAAGTGGCAACATGGTACAGCAGCTCTAACTGTGCAGGCAAAGGGCTCTAGGGCACAGCAGACCACAGCAGCCCTGCCTAAGTAGGCAGGAGCAGGGTGCAGCAGTCCTGGCTGTGGTGGCAAGGGACTGTGGACAGGAATGTGCAGAAGCCATGACTGTGGGGCAGGACACAGTGGGGCAGCAGGGTACAGCATCCCTGACAGTGGGATGGGGTGTGCATGGTGCAGCAGCTCTGACTGTTCAGGCAGATGATGAGGGCAACAGGGTGCAGCAACCCCAACAGTGTGTGAGAAGACAGTGGGCAGGAGGGTGCAGCAGCCTTGAATGTGGGGCAAGAGACAGGGGAATTGTGGGGCAGGGGAGGGGTAGCAGAGGCAGCTGCCTCAAATATGGCACAGGAGAAAGTAGGCATCAGGATGTTCTGTACTGTTTCTAGTTATATATTATGTATTTTCACACAGAAACCATCACTGAATTGAAATGTGTGAGTTCATATAGTACATGTGCCTGAAATAGCAGAGTGTGGCAGACACCTGTTTGTCAATCTGAGAGGAAAAGTATTGTTCTTACATGCACCTATTTATTGAGGCCACATCAAAGACAAACTAACTGTATGAATTAACAAACTTTAGATTTTATATCCACTAAATAAACAACCCAGTGTTATAAAGCTAGAAAACAAAACACAAAATTTTGATGGGACAGAACTCAGTCACAGCTGTGATATAGACAAGCTGATTTCTCAAATGCATACCACTTCAATTCAGCAATGAAACTCAAATGATCAGCTTTTTAGAAGAACAAAATAATAGATTGTTGGTTAATTCATCTGAACACATACTAGAGACCGAGTCAGTAAAAACACTGGACAGCAAACAATTAATTCTACAGACTGCTCTAATTAGGAAGTTTACAACTTTTCAGTCAAGCAGGGACTTGCACTGCTGCAGTAGTAGCTTAGTCCAATATGATGTCATCACTCTCCAAGGCTTAGTCAGGGCAGAAACAGCCTGTTTCCAGTTAGTGCAGAACAAGTTAACAAATGCTGATTTAAAGAAAACTGTAAGACCAAATAGCATGACATTTTCAGGAAACACTACTCATGACACAGGGACTTGAATTCAGTTTTTTTTTTCAATGTGTAAAATGGTTGCCATTGACCTTTAAACTAAGGGCAATCTGAGTCCTAAGGATGTAGCAAGATTGCCACTGTCCCTTTAAAGGGTATGATCTACAAGTATGAGGATTTTATTTATTGATTGACTTAGAATTTGTTGACGAGGAAAGAGCACAGTAAGCCAGGTCTACTTTTCTGGTGCAACCCAGGGAGGGGATTACAGAATGGAAAGGGGATGCAACACAATAAAATGGTACACTTCCAAAATAAAATAATCAGTTATATACCTAAACTCAAGAGGTCTGTTAATAAAGTAATAATGCCCGACAATTCTTACTTTTCTTTTTGTTTTGACAAATGAGCCATTGTATAATAGGAATAATGCCCTCCAGGGTGGGTGTTATGCTGGGATACCATCCCTTCTTGGGTGTTGGACACCCTTGGCCTGTGGCCTTGAGCCCAATGACCCAAGTCGGGATGTTATCCTAGCATAACACCCACCCTGGAGGGAATTATTCCTATTATACAATGGCTCATTTGTCAAAAAGAAAAGAAAGAATTATTTTGTTGTTTTTTACATTTTTAATGCATTTTTATGTTTGCGTGCATGCATGTGCAAGAAACATAGTGCACCCATATGAGTTTTCATAGGTGAAGCACCCCCGCTTCCAATGCCCTGATCCTTTTTGCAGGTGCGGTCGCACCGCACCAATGAATATCCAAGCTGTCTATGACAGCAGTTCAGATGCAGTGGTGTACAGTTGAAAGAGAAAGACCGCTACAATCAGCGGTGGTAATGTGTAGGCAATTTGCATACTGCCATGCCATCAGCAGTATGCAAACCGCTTACATGTCACCACTGCTGTTTTTAGCTATCAAACTGTACACCGCTGCATCTCCTGCCAGCATGATGCACCCCCCCATTTGTTGTGGGCCAAGGGGGTGTCCAATCCCCCTCGGCAAATGCACACAACCTCCAAGCACACTGTATGTCCGATGGGGATGCCCAATCCCTACCAACTCTAGTGCCCCCCAAAAAAACAAACTTCCAGGTGCTACACTGGGAGCCCACCCCAGCATGGCAAAAGTCCAGTGTCCTCATGTGCTCCCCCCCACACACTGTATGGCCAATGGGGTGCCCAATCCCTGTTGGCTGCACTGCCCCCCCCCAAACAAACTTCCAGGTGCTACACTGGGAGCCCACCCCAGTGTGGCAAAAGTCCTGTGTCATCAACATGGGGTTCTTGGGACCCCATGTCATGAATTCAGTGACTGTCATCTGGTTATTCGGTCCTGAAAGGTGATTTCACGGTCACTGCGTGGAATCACCTTTCAGGAACAATTAATGAAATGACAGTGTCAATTTTCACGAGGTGGGCTCTCAAAAAGTCTGTGTTACAAATTTGGTGAAAAAATTCCCCAAAATAACTGTGTTACGAGTGTGCGTTGTGCAGTTTCCATGCACACTCGCAAGTTCTCGAATTTGTAATATTTTCTCTCCAGATTTTCAACACTGGCATTTTTTCACACCTCCTTATGAACAGTACAGCTGTCATTTTTCACATCCTGGTTCGCACTTCCATCACTGAATAGCGCGGCGGTTACTGTGGGAAATCAGTATTCAGGACAGATTAAGAAAATCACAATGTCACTGTTCATGAGCAGATATCCTAAAATGTCTGTGTTGAAAATTTGGCGACAAAAGTCCATAAAATGACTGTATTACTAGCACGCATTGCGCAGTTTCTATGCACCCTCATAACTTCATGAATGTGTAATATTTTCATTACAGACTTTCAACATTGGCATTTTTTCACACCTCCTTATGAACAGTACAGCTGTGATTTTTCACATCCTGGCTGAAAAGTGTTTTCGCACTTCTGGCACAGAACAGCATGGTCGCTGTGGGAAATCAGTGTTCAGGACAGATTAAGAAAATCACAGTAACACTGTTCATGAGCGGAGGTTCCAAAATGCCTATATTGAAAATATGGTGCAAAAAAGCCCCCAAATAATTGCGTTATGGATGTGTGTTGCGCAGTTTCTATGCACGCTGGTGACTTCACCAGATTTTTTATATTTTCACTCTAGATTTTCAACATTAACATTTTTTTACATCTCCACATGAACAGTACAGTTGTCATTTTTCACACTGTGTTCAAAATGTGTTTTCGCACCTCTGGCGCCAAATGGCACAGTCACTGTGCAAAATCACCTTCCGGCTAACAAACGGATAATGTCACTGTTCATGCAGTGGGATCACAAAAAGCCCATGTTGAAAACTTGGAGTAGAAATACCAAGAAACACCCAGGGCGTTAGGGTTTTCGACCATAACGACCTACTCTGCAGGGACTGACAGGCATCAAGGGTGTGACTTGGGATTGTCGACAGTAATGCTCATGCCATTCCACCCCCACCCCCACCCTGCTGCCAGTGACAGGCATCGAGGTGCACCTTGGACTCTTTGGCCCCAGAGTTCACCCCATTCTCCTATACTGCACCCATTTCAGTGTATTTCCTTATGGAATGAGGTGAGTGTAAAGCCCAAACACCCCAAGGCACACCTCGACACTTGTCAGTGTCTGCAGGGTAGGGTGAGGTGAAATGTTATGACCGTTATGGGCGATGCCCCAAAGGCACACCCTAATGCCTGTCCATCTCTGCAGGGTAAGGGTGGAGTCGGCGTCAGTTCAATACATCACTGCCATTTCTATACTGCATCTGTCTAACTCCTGCACTTCCACTTCTAATGTCAGCAAGCAAACATTTAGCATTGACAAATGCTTGTTTTGTAAGTGGAGGTTGACAGATTAGAGAAAAAGTCCATGATTTCTGTTTTGTCAAGAGGGTGGTGCTGTCACTCTCATTACTGTTGATAAGTACCTGGTGTCTCTCTTGAACCCTCCCCCACACGCTTTCTTTCGAGTTTCTTTAGTGTTTGGAAGTAGTTGCAGTGAAGGTTGTTTATTGGGGGAGGATCTGTTACAGTAACAATCTAGCGGGTTTGGATGGTTGTTTGTTTGAATGGAGCAGCACAGTCACCGAGATGGTGACAGGGTTTACGGTGGGTGAGCCTATTCGATCAAGTAGGTAGAAGAACTGGTGTGGTGTGCTGGAGAAAATTTATGAGGTAGCTGAGTATTTTTTTTTGTTTATTTTACTGTGGCAGAGATATAGGAGGTTTGTGGTTTAAAGTTAGAATGCATCTTTTTTTCCCCGTGAAGCAGGCAGCGTCAGTGAATTGCACGACCATCTGTTACATCTTCATGCTTCACTGAAGCTGCCTGTTTCTGCGAAGAGAACAGATTGTAAAAAATGTTTTTTTTTCACTTTTGTGGGGGCATACTGTGATTTGCTGGGACGGAGCTTGTTTGAAGTGAGGAGAGGAGTGCTGTGAAGCGAGCTGAAGCAGAGCACAGTGAAGCAGGGTCACTGAGTCAGTGCTCAGTGAAGCCAGTTATGGTGAGGGGTTCCATTTCACTCAGTGATTTGTAGAAAATTTAATGTGGTCACTCATGTGCTGGGACTAGAGCCGGGGTGTTATGCTGGGATAACATCCCGGGTCCAGTCCCAGACCGACCAATCAGTGACCAGCATTCTTTCTTGCCATTGTATAATGTGCAGTAACATATATGTAACCCCCCTACAAATGGGGGTTCCCAAAGAGTCTTCCGAGAGCTTGCCCAAATGCTCATTGCCAGGCTGGTGTCCTGCGTTTAGTGCTTAAAAGTATTGACCATGGGTGCCCGTGTGGCTTCCGTATTCTGTCTCTTTAAGGGCTGCCTGTTTGCAGTCATAATTATTTAAAAGGGGGGACTGTGTGTTTCCATGACTGAGTCCCGCCCGGGCTGCTGAATACAATGCTCCGTTTCTGCCATTGTTACTTGTGCAGAGGGAGCCCTGCTGAAAGATGTAACTAATTGTTGGTGAGCATTTAGAGTAATAATAACAATACGGTTTGTGCTAACCTGCCTTATTTGCAGCAAGGACTGTTCAGCTTAGCTCCACCATTTTGGTCCAGAACTGCTGAATTGGACCAATCAGTATGTGAGGACTCTAAAATGGAGCCTGCTAAAGTGGGACTGTATGGATTACCCATTGGGACTTGTAGTTTTGGACTGTCGGTGCCTTTGCACCAAAAGGGGGAACTCTTACTGTGACTGACAACTGGACCAGCCAATCGAACCTTTTGGATCCAATGGAAAAACCCCGAGCTGTCTGCTGGCAAGCCAGATCGATGTTGAGAGAAAAGAAGAAAAAGACAGCTTGTGATAGCCGAGCCAGTGTGTCGTAGTTCATGCGGGAGAAGTGTAGAAGGCCTGCCTTTTAGCCTGTTTGCCTGTTTTCTATCCTGAGAGGGAAACAGGAGTGTTTCGGAGTAATTCTGTTTCTGTGAGATTGAAGAAGCTACCGAAGTGAAACCAGGCTCAATCTGTAGAAGACCGAAGATTTTGCTAAATGCAATCAGCCTGTCAGGAACTCTAGCTACCTTTGCGCTCCCGGGTTTTAGCAGTGACTTTGTGATCGTGACTGAGGAGCAGTCTGCCTGGTACAGTAATCTTTCTTTACATTTAAATATGCTGTGAACTGGAGGGGGTCGCGATCTGGTTTTCCCCCTGAGCTGAGTTGTGTACTGAGGGCTGGAAGCTGTACCCAGCTCGAATCGGACTGAATCTGCTGCTACCCAATGCAGTTGGGCCCTGCCACGATGGCCTTGTCTCCCTACCCTGCTGCACAGAGAAGATCCAGTGCTGAGAGACCTGCCAGGGGATCAGCTTCCCTGCTCCATGTCTGAACAGGAACACTGCAGTAGCAATTCATGTGGGCCCTGCTTCTTCTGGCAATCCAGAAAGTCCATCTATTGTCTTGACCATTGTCCATCCTGTGTTCAGCTTTGGGTATCATGGGTAACAAACAGGGTAGCTCCCTGCAACATATAGCTAAATCAAAAGTGTGTCACCTGATTGTCTGTCATTTCTTTTCTTTTGCACGAACTGAGCCCTCCGGCTCTGGATTACAATTAGGGTGTGGTGTATGTAGTTTCTTTCCTTCACAGGGCCCCAACCAGCTGCAACGCTGGCCTACCCTGGGCAATGGACCTGGCCAGCCCCTTTTCCATCCACTGGGTACCCAGAGAGTGTAACTGTAATAGGGACTGTAGATACCCACACCATAGATTAAATAATATAGTGTTCCAACCAATTACCCCAATTGTGCCCCTCCCATGTTATTACTCCCTGAATAAATCGGATCTACTTTTTTCTGCAATTTACATGGACTGTGGTGTCAGTTTATGTGCAAGGTATTGTATTGTTGCTTGTTGTATTGCCTCGCCTTATTTTACAGGAGGTCCCCAGAACCTAGCTGAAGAAACCAGTCCTGGGGATAAGTGTCAAATATATGTGTATGTATAATGCATATCAGGGGTATTGTGAAGGTAAATATTGTGTATTCTGTGGGTCACTAGTGGGAGATGGGGGGTCACAGTGTCCCAGAGGGCTGTGGCCTGGTTAGTCTAATACCAGCCCTGACCTTTGAGTGGAGGCACCTGTCACTGAACCTAGGCCCCCTTAACCTGCTAATAGCCCAGCAGGCAGGGGTAGTAGCCCTTGGGATAGCGCCACCTAGGGGTTACATATATTATTTAACATATACAACCTGGGTGAGGGAAACTGCAGTAAGGCAGGGAAGGAAGGGGGTAAATATAACAAAATAAATAGAATAGTTGCAATACATAAGTCACTGAATTATGCTCAAAAGCTCAAAGGTAAGCTACTGTTCAGTAATATGGTGTAAAAAGGGGACAGCTGGGACTACAATTACAGGATTAGTATAACTTCTAATAACTAAATCTAAACAAACTAGAAAAAACAGCAACTGAGAAGTGACTAAACTGAAGTTTTTAGACTCATAAGGGGTGTTACACTAGTTAACAAGGCCAGTATGCAACTTTTACTGGTTCATTTTATAAACTATTTAAGATCAGGGTATAAATGAGACTCAAAATCCCCCAAAACAAAAATTCGGACAAGAAGTTAGAAAGTATTCCTTTCGCTGACAGAATAGTAAATATCTGGAATAACCATCCAAGTGAACAGATAATACCCTGGGGTTGACCAAAAACATTTAGTTACAACCCCAGGAGAAATAACATACTGCTAGGGGCCAAACTCTAATGAGCAGAACAGTCTCTTCTTATTCTCAGTCTTGTACAAAGATGAAAACTACTGATGTAATATTAGACAGTTTTATTTATTAGGTTCCAAATCTGTCTGAAAGAAGGCAGTAACCCTACCAGTCTTAACATTTCAGTATGCAAATACATTACAGAGCCGCAGCATTGCAAATTTCAGCCTCTAGGCAAGAAACTTTGTAAATATTATGCATTCATGTACAAGAATTACTAATAACATGCAAGCATAACAGCCAAGTGCACTGCATGCTAGTCAGTACAAAAGTTTGGAGCGGCACAGAATATCAAGAAGCATACAGAAGGGCCAGAGTGGTGCTAGGGCCCACCTTAAATTTCTATCAGAGACAAGGCCCTTTGCCCATCCCACAGATCATACACATCTTTGTCTTTTTTTAATTAGTGTTTATGCCCCTTATTCTCTGACCGGCCCCTTCATTGGGTCCCCCCAGCACCATCATCTGCCTTCTACAGAGACATAACCCTGCCTCCTTCTTCCATGGGTTACCCTTTACAATGGGGCCATTGAGGGTGGGCCAGACCCTGTGATGGAGACTAAATCCAAGTGGAAGGGGAGCCAAAGTCAATGATGTGGCCTGCAGGGAACCAATGCCATCCTGCTACGGCCAGAGCTTTTTTACATTTTCGCACAGCCAAAGGGATGCCAGCAGATATAGTGTGCAAGCGCATGCAAGCATGCAGCACCAGCCAGTGTGCCTCCTTGCAGTATCAGTTTTAGCCATGATCACCCAGGTGGCACTCACATGGTGGCATCTGACACCTGCCCTCCCTGCAGGAAGAGGGCATCCACTGAAATGCTCAGTCCTCCTCTCCCAGCCAGCCCATGATGACTCTGACTCGTTCCTGAACTCAGGTTGCCGACTTAGTGAGTGGTAGCTATACTACTATGCAGATAGGCTGGCGTGCAGCTTTTTCTTTAAAACTCAACTAGACCAGTGTACCACAGGCGTTAATTTCTCTAAAGTGCTGAACTGGCAGAGTCAGCCAGGATCAAACACAGTAAAAGACATCTCACAGATTCCTACATGATAAAAGGGTTTAGTTACCACTGAACTGTGCTCTGCCCTGCAGCATACTGCAGCACTCTTCAGGAATACTGCAAGGTATTGTGCTGCATCCTGGCTGTCTCTGCTGTACCTTACATTTGACTTTAGACACTATGGGCCCAATTCTCAAAAGGTTTAGAATGCCACAAGCCCTGGGTGCGCTGAACACACAGCAAATGGGGTGTGTGGCATTCTTTGGACAGTATTCAGGATTCTCAATCCCGTGCGCCACTTGCCCCAAGTTAGACCAGCTTTTTCTGGTCTAACGTTGCCGACTTTTGCACCGTAAAAAGGGTAAAGTGTTGAAAATGTGCACAATCCTTATGGAATTGGAAGCAGGGTGCGCCAATGCATCCGGTGCATCCTAGGGTTTGATGCAGAGCTTTTCCAAGCCCGGTGTCACCCTTTAAGAATCAAGCCCTGAGGGTCTGATTCTCATTTGTTATCCAGGCATTGCAAAACAGGAACTTTGTGCTCAGACCTCTACACTGTAACCCAAAAGTACCATGTATGCAAACTGGTATTCATGTCGGGGAGGATAGGAGTCTCCCCTGCGAGACAGGTGCAATGTAAATTGCCAGTCCAGATGTTAGTGGGCAAAAATAATGCTAACACATCAGTATGTATGTGCAAGTGAAGCTCAGCCTGGCATTGCTCCATGCACATGTTGCAATGTCCTACTGAGTTATACTTGTGGTGCCAGATAAATGGGTGCCCCTCTCAGAAGTGTCCCAACTCTTTAACCCACCCAACTGTTATGGTTCGTGATCAGTCTGTGTCCCCCTCTTCCTATTCCATGCCTAAGTGCAGTGGCACTAAGAAGTCCTAGCAGTTCAATCGTTCTCCATCCCTAACTTTACTATCAACCCTTACCTGGTCTGGTACCCCCCTACCGATGCAACATGAATTCTGGCCCATGGAGCTCCACATGCTCAAAGGTACAGTGCTGCACCTGTTATCATCTGCGTCTAGCACCTGCAGGTGCTGTCACTGGTTTGTGAATGATTCTGTGGATTATTTACATGGTGGACACCACCTTTCCCAATCCCCTGCAATGTTCTGTGCATGCACATGAGAAGGAGTTGTGACCCCCCCCCTTGACTATGGCCAAGGGGGGTCATAAAGCACTGACTAGTGCCAAGTGGCTGCTTGGGTGAACAGACTGCTCCCACTATGCTTTTTTGTGGGTGCCTGCATTTTGTTTTTAGAATGGCTGTCCATCACACCCTCTCCTGCACCATTCAAGAACCCCCCCCCGACCATCCAGGCCATGGCTGGAGGAGCACCATGCCAGCTGCATTTCAGCCACAAATCATGGGTATGTAGACAAGGCAGGGGCAAGGCAAGGCAATGTTATTTACAGAACACCCTTTCCCTAGTGATCAGGGGCTTCATAATAATGATAGTAAAACTCAATAAATATGTGAAAAGACAGCTAAAATAGCAATAAGTAGTCATTTACAAATTATACAGCAATTCAAAACAGTGATCAAAAAGAGTCAGGGAACACAGATGTGCAAGTGAGGCATGGGGGAGGCAGTGACAGACATTTGTCGATGTTGGATAGTCTCTATTGCCATACCTGGCCAAGGAAATGGGGAGGCAGTGACAGACATTTGTCGATGTTGGATAGTCTCTATTGCCATACCTGGCCAAGAAATGGGAGGCAGTGACAGACATTTTCGATGTTGGATAGTCTCTATTGCCATACCTGGCCAAGGAAATGGGGAGGCAGTGACAGACATTTGTCGATGTTGGATAGTCTCTATTGCCATACCTGGCCAAGGAAATGGGGAGGCAGTGACAGACATTTGTCGATGTTGGATAGTCTCTATTGCCATACCTGGCCAAGGAAATGGGGAGGCAGTGACAGACATTTGTTGATGTTGGATAGTCTCTATTGCCATACCTGGCCAAGGAAATGGGGAGGCAGTGACAGACATTTGTCGATGTTGGATAGTCTCTATTGCCATACCTGGCCAAGGAAATGGGGAGGCAGTGACAGACATTTGTCGATGTTGGATAGTCTCTATTGCCATACCTGGCCAAGGAAATGGGGAGGGGAAGAGTGGTGGCTGGTCCTGGGAATATCAAACCTACACTTGGATTTTTTTTCCAGTACTGTTCAGGTCACCAGCTAAAAATATTAGATCTGCACATCTCAACCCATGTGATAGACTGCGTAGTTGTGCTATCTACCTCTCTGTGGCCTACCAACACTGTAGCGCAGGAGCTGTTGGTGACTGAGACCAGTTGCCCATGATTTAAGTCTTTTTAATTTAGTTTGTAACCCCTACACACACACTTTCACTCTTGGGGCTTACTATTGCTCTTCTGAGTGCTTTTGACGTTTGGCTGTATGCCATAACTACCCCTTGGATTACAATACAGTGAATGACAGCCTTTATTTTCATCCTTTCAGAATACTCAAGACAACCTAATTGTTTGGGAAAGGGTCTGTTGAGGATCAGCACAGTCTTTTCCTGGGGAGGGGGTACTATTCTCAATCGTGTATTGGTAAGTTAAGGGGCCCGCTTGGTAGCAGCTTCACCATTTTGTTATCCAAGAAACCCACAAAGTCCACGTTTTAGCACCTACCGGTGGACTCATGCTTCACATGTCTGCTGGGTAAGGGGTGGCATCAGGCTCAAATTGCAGCACCTTCCAGTGATGCTTGTTCCTAATGTGTGACTGGCACTGCTGCAATTTCAGACTGTGAATCGACTCCATCCAACATGTAGCATGATGTTACTCAGCTCTGTCTGCTTACTGGTTCCTAGCTTGTCTCCCACATTGCTTCTGAGAAGGCTGGGGAACAGGTAAGAAAGAAAATGTAACTTTCAAGTCTCAACATTTTGTCATTTGAAATGTGGGGCACTAACACTCAGAGTGTAGTAAAATGGGGGGACTAGCCCTCAAAATGTAGGACACGTCAGACTGTAGTGAAAAATACAAGCTCAGAACCCTTGTGGAAACTGGTACTTGTATTCATTGAGCTTAGTTTTGATTAAATTTCTAGGATTGTTGTGAACTTCTGCTTTGAATTCTGAGTTTGCAATAGACAGCACATTTTATACGTGGACAGGCCCTTTTTCCATATTGGGTTGAACAGTTCTGAGCTGTGAAGTCAGAAAAATTCCTATAAATAGCTGGGAGGTGAGGTGGGTTTATTAAGAGCTGCAGTTTGTGCTGTACCCATTTACTTCTAGTTGCAGTGTTTGGTCAGTTCAATGTTTAGGTCATACTAAATGTTTGTGGTCCCACTCATGAATGACTGCCCCCTTAAAAAGATCCTGGCAACTGGTCTAACCAAAGAAGAAAATTATGTCAATGCAGAGGATCTGCCACATTTACAGTATACAGTAGTATGTTTAACCCTCCATTTGCTAGGCCCCCCATTGTGCTGGGGAAGGGGAGGCATGGCCCAGGGAACCTCCTATGTCTACAGTTAAATCTGGCTCACCGGAAGAGCTTTTTCATCCCTCCTGAAATACTTTTACTCTGCTTTTTCTAGGCTAGAGTGCAGTGTAACACCTCAAGACCTGTAGCATGTAAAGGGCCACAGATACCAAAGGTATGAACACATTCATCCACACTTTACTGAATGATAAAATGTATAAGTTCACATGCAAGATCCACAGATTACAATTAACAGGCAATCACTCATCTTCCAGAGTCTTCATGTTTCCTGCTCCTCCTCTTTCTGAGTAATGTATAATTCTTGACCTACTTTCAAAGCAATATATACTGCAGTTCCCGCCCCTCTTTCAGAGGAGAGCTGTGCGAACCTCATAAAATTCGACTACGTAAACTTTGATTGTTGAACCATGTAAAGTTTGCTGAAGTTCTCAGAATGCTGGACTAGTTCATACTGGTTTGACCATTAAAGAGTACTAGGAAATGGGATAAAATGAAATAACATAATGTACTGGGATGATGAAGCACCAAACACAGCAGGATGATGAGGTGGGCCACATTAAGGGGTACTGATTTCAGAAATAGTGTCCATTCAGTCAGTGCCAAACATGGATATTGCTAGTAGTAAGCAAACGTATGTGGCTAGCAATGTTCAAAATACATTAATAAAATGGTTTGTAATTGTAAGGCCTATGCATGCCCCCAAAACATCAGTACAGACTCCAACAGCATAAGCTACTGGTTCCAAATATTTATTTATTTAGTTAATTTCTGTTGACCAGGTAAGTACACTAGACAAATCCTGCAAATTTTCAGGCACGACCTGGGGAAGGGGGATACAGATGAATGCCAACTGACCTTGAACCTTGTGTGCCCATTGGGATTGTGCCACACATGGGCACTGGACAAGGCTTCCCGTTATGCCATGGCTAAGTGCTGTACACACCAGTGTCATAGGCAACACTGCCCTTAAAATGATGCATGCAGTTGGTATAAACCTTCCAAAAATTCACAAACATTAACTTGAAGAAGACTGCGTGATGATAACAGTGCAGCATCTCGCAGTGTGGACTACTGGTTCCAAAAATTGTGCTTATTGGGACAGTGCCCCACATGGACAAGGCCTCCTGTTATGCCATGGATAAGTGCTGCAAACCTGCCTAAAATTCACAAAACATTAATTTGAAGAAAGTTGAGTAACAACAACAGTGCAGCATTTCAGTGTGTGTGTGTGTGTGTGTGTGTGTGTGTGTGTGTGTGTGTGTGTAGGCTACTGGTTCCAAAAAAAAAACACCTAATGGACACAGAAGTCTTCCCCATCCACCTCCCCATCCTACTCTGTCTTTAGCCCAGCTGAAAGTGTAGGAGATTCATCATCTATAAACCATGGCACAAAGGGCTTTGGAAAAATGGGCAGGTTAATGTTTTTAAAAAGTGAGCATCCCTACATTTTGAGTTGAAAGGCATGTTCTTCTGTGGGTGACAACATTTCCTGCAGCACTGAAAATTCACTCTGAGTATGTACCTGCAGCTGGGCAATTGAGGTGTTCAACAGCTACAGGTACCTGTGTCAAAGAGGGCCAAATGGTCTTTTTTGGTACCAGTACAATAAAGCCTTGTCTCCTGCTAGTGGCACGCTCTCATCCAAATAATCCCTCATTATTTTGTTTGCTGGCATCTCAGGCACCACTGTGTCACAAAGTGACTTGCCATGCTTTTTCATCAAGTCATAGTCAGACAGTCATTCCCACAGTGGTTTGCCATCTATGGCTGTCTTTCTGGAGGCAGCAGTAGCAGCAGTATCAATTGTAGTGGCAGGTTGACTTGGAGACAAAAATGAATGACTCCTTTGATGTCACAGTAGTAGCAGTGCAAACACAGTGGGCTCCTCCTTCTTCCCTTCCACCACCTGGCCTGTCAGTGCAGTTGCAAGGGATGATAATGAGTGTTGTTCTTCTGCTCTATTTGTGTTCCTGTTCTTGTTTTGTGCCACATGTACAGAGATCAGATGGATACGCCAGGCTTTACAGGACTGCTGATCTTTATAACATTCTTGTGCATCAAAGAATGTCTCAAATCTGTCTTTGAATCGAGTGTAAAAGAGAGTGGCAATGATGTAGTGGCATTCTGAACATATTTTTGAAATGCGTATGTCATTCCAGAAATGTGATCTTATATTTTCTACTAGATTGAGAGCAGTGGTGTCCTCCTTTTCCTCATATGAGTTTTCATATGAAGACATTGCAGGCAAATAATGAAGGCAACGAGGGGGAGTACCTGGTTTAGACCAGCTGCATCAGTACTTACCACCCTTGTGGCCTCCTCAGTTGGCTTCAGTACAGTGCAGAGGGTCTCCATCAGGTGCCACTGATTTGGGTTGTTTACCTCTTCCTTGCCAATACCATGCTCAGTGGCATACTGGTGTATAGCCTTCTGCTTTTCTAGCAGCTGTTCCATCATGTAATAGGTGGAATTCCATTTTATTGCTGAATTTTGTTTTAAGTAGTGGAGGGGAAGGTGGTTCTCCTGCTGGATGTTTTGTAATTTCTTCTATGCCTTTACAGAATGGCTACAATGACCACAGACTTTTTTGGGGCAGACACATGCCTGCAGAGTGGTGTCTTCCTCATCTAGGAATTCCTGAACTACCAGATTTATGCAGTGAGCAAAACATGGAACACATATATAATACCCATCCTCAGCTGCCTTTACAATGTTCTTTGCATTATCTGATACTATAAAACCTGGTGGGAATGACTGTCAGCCACTCATCAAACCTCTGTTGAAGGAACTGTAATGAGTTTTCTGCATGATGGTGATTGTTAAAGCCAGCAATATATAATGCTGCCTGTTTGGGGAGGTGGAGGGGGGCCTGGTGACTTAGGGTTACTGCTACTACTGCTCCTGGCACTTAATTAACCCAGAGAAGGAGTAGGAAGAGGAGGGAAATGAAGAGGGAAACTGACCCAAATGGGCAGTGCTATGTAATCAGTAGTCTGACCACTGGTCCGCATGTCAGTGGTGATATGAATGACTGGAACAAATGAGCATGTGAGACAGTCTTGCAGACACTCTGATACAAATCAAGAAAAGCCACTGTGTAAAAGTGGGTATACCTGGGCACATAATACCTTGGCACTGCAACTTGCATTAGCAATATAAAACCTGTATTGCTAACAAAGAAGAAGGGCTGCAAGTCAGTGGCTAGCATTTCCAAAATTGCTCGTTAACTTTTTTGCCTCTTGTCTGTTGGTTTTATATTTCTGGTCCATGTCTAGGAACTTTAGACTAGTGAGCACTGAGTACTTTTTTCCTTAGATATGACAGTTGGGTCCTATTTTTGCCACCCCAGAAGTGGAAGTGGCTGGGGATCTGCGGACCCTCAGAGATGTTGGAGTCAATGTCTAAAGAACTGATGAAAGAAAGATGTTGGAGTTGTGCATCAGTTACCACTTAAAATACTTCCTTCCTCTTCCTCTTCTTCTCTACCTGCTCTCCTAATGTTCTCCCCCTGGCCATCATCATCATCATCAACTTCACAACCATGTGGTGCTGCTGCAGACACCATGTGTTGGTTACCTTCTCATACTGATATCTGTGGGATGTCAGCAAATGCCTTTTCATGGTAGATGTTACCAGCCATGTTCCCTCTTTACCTCAGTGTAGTCTGTCTTTACATAAAAGACACGCTACACATGTCCATGATTCTTCATCCATTCAAAAGAAATCCCACATCAACGATATCACTGGTTTGGTCTTTCCTGCTGGCACTCTCAGATGTTGCCTAATGAGTGGGCTACTGTGAGCTGCTTCCACATTGTCACCCTCCTCCTTTTCCTCCACCAGTTCTTCAGGGTCAGGGAATGGCTTTTCTTCCTGTGCCATGTGTCCTGGGTCAGCAGTTCTGCCTGTCTCTTTTGTTATGTGCTGTCATTTCAGACACTTGTGTTTCCCCTTGTTGTTTTGTGGCCTTTGTTTTTTGTTGTACCACCACTTATGGTCTTTTTTTTTTTATCTCTTATGTGCACCTGTCCTAAGTTGAACACCCACTTGTTCCACCTCCTCCTCCTCCTCCCCAATTAATCTGTATCCCTGTCCCCAAGCTCCGCCAAATCACTGCTCCTCCTCCACTACCTGTGTCATTACCTGATGCAATCCTTTCTAATTCCTTTTTTCTACAATTATTACTCATGTTGCAACCCTTGCAGTGCCACTGCCAGTGGTCTCTATAATGTGTGATACTTTATGGACTGTTCGACCACTATTGTCATCTTCCTCTACACTTGTAGTTCCCACTAAGGCAGGAGGTCTATGACCAAGTTCACTGTGATTTGGTTTTTCTTTGATGTGACTGGATGATCCCATGCCACCATCTCTTTGGCCTCTCTGCTGCTCCACTTCCTCATGCCTGCTACAGGACACAGACACTTGGGTGATGAATGATGAAAAGTAAGATTTTATTTAATTTTCTTTTTTTTTATTATTATTATTATTTATTTTTATTTTATCAAAGGGATGCCACCAAGGTCTACTAGAGGTCAGGTTACCGACATGCTACCAGCTGACATTCGCCTGCTGCCTGCCTACAGTCCATACCACATTGCAACATCACACCTCAGGATCACACACACACACACACACACACACTGCTTGGGGACTCGGGATAAAGGAACCAAAGCAATGCCTGCCCACTGCCCACAATACATTGCAACATCACACCTTAGGATCTCTCTCACACCACACACACACACACACACACACACACACACACACACACACACACAGGAATTACAGCAGTGATGGGGAATGTGAAGACTAAGAGTTTCAATTTAAAATGTGCCACAAGCCGGCGCAGCATTGGATTTCCGCTTGCGATGCCGGTGACCCGGGTACGAGAACGGATCCAGGTCATCGGAGGGTCAGCCAAGTGGAGAAGGATTGAGCATCCCTCGGACTGCTCTCCTTCTCTGGGGAGAGGGGGGCTGTGTGCTCGGCAAAGAAGCGACACCTAGCGGAGGCTGGGTCGTCGCCCTGGACCGAAGCAAGATCAAGTAACTCTGGGGTGGGACAGACGCTGGCTTCATTGCATGTCACTGCTCCAGCCCAGAGGGGACAAAATCCTACGCCTGTCACCTAAATGAAGCCCTGTCTCTAGGCTTGATTATACCTCTATTTGCGCTCTCCCAAACAGATACGGTATCATGGTACCAGTTCCTCTGCGGTGCCATGACCCCGCCCCCTGGGGGGGTAAGCCAGGGGTAATCAGGGGAGCACAAAGGGCTTAGTAGGAGGTGGAAGCATCAGGGACGCCGTGACTATGGCAGATAACACTGGCGGCAGGTGAGGAGGCAAAAATTGCAGAATATAAAAAAAACAAATAAATAAGAATAAAAAGTGTCACAAATAGAAACAAAATACATACATTTATTTGCTTTTTTTAATGAGATACCACCAAGGTGCCAAGTAACAGGGGCCAGGCACCGACACACTGCCAGCTGGCAAACACTTGCTGCCCTGACTACTGACCAGATTACACTGCAACAGCAAACCTCAGGATATCACACACATACACACACACACACACACACACACACACACACACACACGCTGCTTCAGGACACAGGAGAAGGAGGAAGGACCTTCAGCAACTTGAGGGAATGTACAGAATTTTTTAATGGGATTTCATCAAGGTGCATACTACCTGGGGTCAGGCACTGGCACACTGCCAGCTGGCACACATTTGCTTTCCTGCCCACTGCCCAGATCACACTGAAAAAGGCTGCTTTAGGAGACAGGAGGAGGAAGAAGTTACTGCTGCAAGCAAGCTTGCAACTTGGACAAATGTAAACTGTAAAGAGTTTGAAACTGACACAGAAAGAAACATGAGGTCCTAAACATGAATGAAGAAGAATTATTCACATTTCTTTATGGGATACCACCAAGGTACCAATTAACAGTGGCTAGACACTGTCCTGCTGCCTGCTGGCACACAATTACTACCCGGTAATATCCGTAAACCAAAAAGTAATTCTCAACAAAATCACATCTCGGGCTTCTGCCAGGGCTTTGTGTAATGCACTGCTAAAATGCTAGTTCTGCAATGAAAAAGAAAGTGTACTGCACTGCTGAGATTAGGGAAAAAGCGGGCACTGGCAGACTGCCACGTCATGCCGCATCTACTCACTGCCCAGCTTCAAGCACACTCCTCCACCTCTGGAGTCCACTTTCTCCTCTCTCAGGCAAGCCTCTGGTCCCAGAGGTCTACTGCAACACTACTGCTCAGCCTGCTTTTCATTTCTTTCTTCATTTCCTCCTAAAATATACCACGTCAGCAGCCCTGCTGTTGCAGGACAAGTGTAGGTCAAATTTGTGAAGATTCTTAGCTTTTTGAAGAGAATGTCCTATCTAAGCTAACTAGAAATGAATCACAGCTCTCCCTGAGCTACCCTGTAGCCTGATGATGGGTGTACAAGTGAGCTTTCAAGCTGGCTCGTGTAGTCAAAATTAGTCTATCTCTGCCTCTAAATTGTGACTCACACTGTGCCCTACTGAACTGTTGCAGGTGCGAACTGTGGTTTGCGATTTGATGAGTATGACTGGTCTACACCATTGTCTGCACCATTCAGGCCAGGGAGAACCAAAAGTCTGCCTGTTTCCCCTAAAGGTTCACGCAGTCTGAAAAAACACCCAAAGTTTGAGGCATATGATTTTTTTGTAGAACCAAACTTGCAGCCCTATTTTCAGAACAACAGACAGGTCCCACACCTCTTTCAGAACAATATATAGTTCCCACTCCTCTTTCAAAGCTGTAGTCAGCTTTCCCTCTCCCATGGTCACAGGCAAATCTCTGACCTCAGGTCCATGCTGGTCTCAGCTTGCCTGACTTCCAAACACAGCCTCCTGCTGAGATGCATGGTCACCCTGTCCCATCTCAGTAGTTCCAACTTTGTCCTTATTAATGCAGCTTGCCACACCTAGTGCACTTATACCTCCTGCTGTTTCCTTTTTAATTTTTTTTAACTTTATGTTTATTGTTTTATGTCAAACAACATACAGTTTATATCCAAGATCAGGACATGACAAAGCATAAAAAAAACAGTAAGGCCACCACACCTCTTAATACACTCAAATTGTATGACCCATTCTTACTGCTACATCAGTGGAGGGTTACAGTAAATGAAACAATTTTGCACAAAAATCCTTGGCTGACTTATGCCCATGAGCTGCATGGCTAATAAAATTACCGAAAAAGTTAAGAGATTTCTCCTCTAACATATCTACCTAAAAATTAGGTGGAAAATAATTCCATGCTTTCTCTCAGTTATGCATCTAAATGATACTATTCCACTTATCATTCTGCTAGCAATCCACAATATTGTATAACTGTTAAACTTTGGTAATTCACATAAGTATACAATACAATACAACACAAACTTAAAGCTTGAAGAGTCTACCCAGCAACCCCTCCCCATAAACAAAATTATATTCATTTTAATAGATGTCCAAAATCAGATATTTTTAATGATTGTATATTAGGTACAAGTAACAACTATAGTAGGCATAAGTAAGGCAAAAAAAAAAAATAATTCAAATCTTAGCTGAAATCCAGTCCACAGGGAAAGATGAAAGATTTTTCCTCCCCACACAAAAGTTTCTGATCTCAGAAACGAGTGATGGTGCCCAAGCAGTAAAGTTCCAAGCCTCAATCCTGAAGAAGAGCAGTAACAGCCATTGCTTATTTAGCTTGATGGGAATGAGCCGCTAGTTAGAGACATACCCCTCAGGTCTCCTCTTCTCCTAAAGAATCTTCCTCTCTGGTCGATCGGTCATCAGATATGCAGGCATGCTTCTGGCTCCACTTAAGCGCCTCCATCAGGTCTGAGAAGATATAAACCTTACCTTCAAATACTATCCACAGCCTTGCTGGAAATAATATACCATGCGGGATTCTGGCCTCTCTTAGCATAGCTCGCACCACATCGAATGTTCTCCTTTTTTGCTGTGTGGCATAGCTAATGTCCGGATACATTTGAATGATATTCCCATCACATAAGAGGGGTCCCTTCTGTCTGGAGATAGCCAGCAAGTGGTTTCGGGTGCCCATACAATCCGTAACTAAGACTACAGTCCGTGGGGCTTCGGAGTTCACTTGGCGGCCTCGTGGAGCTATGCGATATGCTTTTTGTGCTGCCAATACCTTTGGGGTTACTTCCTCGCCCGGTTGTTGTGGGATCCAATCTTGTAAAAAGAAGAGCAAGTGATCACCCTCAACTCCATTAGGCAGCCCAATTAGATGGATATTCATGTCTCGCACTTGATTTTCAAGGGTTTTGAGCCTAGCTTTCATATGTGTAGTTTCTTTCACCATTGTGGAGGTGGCTCCCAGAGCCACATCAGCTAATTGTTTGGAGTCAACCACAGACATCTGGATAGCCTCCACTGTAGATTCCAGGGTAACAACTCGATTAGTGAGACCTGCTACAGTGGAAATTAGGCAAGTTATTTTAACTCCAATCTGTAGGATTTCTTCCCCCGTGTCAGAAACATTTTCCTCAGTACGGTCTTGCATCGAGCACGTGGTGAGAGCCATAGTGTTTGATCTGCCTTTTGCTCCAGATTCAGATGCTTGATCATTTTGAGGATTCCCCATACTAGATTAGATGCTTTCCAATTGCTATTTTTATAAATGTTATGAAGGTTGCTGTCGGTAAAACGTGAGATTATATTCAGTGTTACCAGTACAGAAATGTAGCTGTATTGCTTAGCAGCCATTTTGCTCGGGCTCAACCAACTCCTGCTGTTTCCTTATGTACAATGCCTATTTCCATGAGGATCCCTCTCCTCCACTTTACCCTTGTTGCGATAAGCTCTGTCTTAGCCTCCGCCTCCCGCTGGCCCTAGCTGGGATCTTCTTTGGCAGTTCAAAAGTCACACACTTGTAGTGCCCTCTGATCCATTTCACTTGTTTCTTGCTCTTTTCAAGCTGCCTCACTGTGAAGGCATCAGCCACAGATTCCCTTGTTCTTACTGTACTGCATTTACACTTTAAGGTTTCAAGGCAAAGTGATTGGGGATCCGCTGACTGCTTGCACAGCCATTTGCTGATACTCCCGACCTAGCTGTAGCAGGGTGCCACTCAGCTGGCAGCTACACACAGCCATGTGTGTTTCCAGACCATGACAGTCACAATGCCCTTGCAGGTCATCATCATACCTACAAAGCTGAAGGTCATCATTCCTGCACAGCTTAAAAGCTGTGGCTATAATGAGGAGCCCACTGCCTTGGATCACCTCATTCATGCTGGAGACAGATCTCCTACCATGTCTGGCAGCTTTCCTTTCTGCTGGAGTCTCGCTGGATTCTTTGGGTGCTGGTGGTCTGTACAAGTACTTCTCTAAGTTTGCCCCCCAAAGGGTCTCCCTCAAAATCTTTGAGAGATCCTGCCAAAGGCCCAAGGACCACGAGATTATATCCCATAAGGGGGACACTTCTTCCTTGGGTTCTCTCACCCTCCAGGTGGTTCTGTTACATACTTCCTACTACTGGAAAGCTGCCAAGAACTGTCCCCCAATCCCCATTCCCCAGGATCTGTCCCAGGCTGCAGACACTTTACCTCACAGCTGCATCTGATTAGTGCCATCTCTGGAAGCCTTCCCCAAGTTCCATAAGCTGGCTGGCACAGCTGACCCTTGGGCACTGCTGCTCTGTGCTCTCTCCTATGCCTTCTCCCAAATTCCTCTTTACTGATTCCTACCTGCTCCAGTGGCCACAATGGATGGCAACCTCCTTTTCTATTTTAAGGTCCTCCCACTGAGCCATCCTCTTAGGTCTGACACTAGAAAGTCTGTCTTGAGCCCCGGCATCCACTTTAAAGCAACCTCCTCCTCCACTGTCAGGTAAATATAAAATAAAAATTAAAAAAATAACAGATAGAAAATCATTATTAATTAGGCCTGTAATTTCATCTCAGGATTCTTGTGACATCATAAACCACTCTGAGATTTGCTCTCATGGTTGATGATGCCACCAAAATCCCTTGACAGAATTAAAGCCTTCTTACTGGTGATTTCCTGTCTATTATTCTGTTTGCGCTATATCTAACTCTCCAAACATTCCATCTCATAATAATGCTGATCTGATGTCAGAAGGATAGTACAATGGTCTCCACTTATACCATACATGCTTAGTACAGACAGCCGATTATTGAGGACAAAACCCACAGTACCAAACCACTGCCATTGGCCTTCTATTATAAATCCGCCTGTTAAAGTGTATCATGATGGCCAGCTAAAGCAGCCACCTAAGGCATCTAATGAGGTGCTAATCCAGCTAATCAGCAATCTCATTGAAGCACCAGTGATGCGCTAATAGGCCAACAACAGCCCCAGACAGCCCCAGACCCACTTCCAGAACAGTGGTAGCATTTTGCTTGAGTTTCCCGCTGCTGTCCAGTCTCAGAAGCATTGAAGACAAACCTTTGTTTATATCTTATCTCACTGCTTGCAGGTCTTCCTTAGTCCTCAGAGGATTTTTTTTCTTTCCTTAAATGAACATGAAGGAGTCTAACAAGCAGCCAGTCTTCTTCTTTAAATGAAGGTCTCTTTTTGATTAAAAAATAACAGTGCTTGCATGAACTGTCTAAGACAAAAACCTGGCTCACGAAATGGGACACAGAGTACAACAATGTTTGTCGCTTTGCTCTATCAGCCCCCGGTCTCACCCATCACTGTCAACTTTATGCTAGGCTGGGGTGGCTCTCCCCTAGTACCATTGATCCTTTATCCTGGGCAATTTTACTAACAACATCCTCCATTCATCCACTCCTCCTGCACTCGCCGCTCTGCTTAAACCTGTCCCCTCTGGTTATCAACTGAGGTCTACTGACTCCCAGGCTCTCGTGGTCCCAAAACCTCGCTCCCTCACAGGGGACCATGCCTTCGGAGCCCATGCCCCTAGAGCTTGGAATCAACTCCCCGCTTATGTACGGACCGCCCCCTCCCACAGGAGTTTCAGGACCTCCCTCTGGGACCACCTAAAACAAGCCTCGGCCTGCCTGTGTTCCTAGCTGTCCTCCCCTCTATTGTGCCCTGTGGTCCCCTCGACAGCTCGTGAGCAACAGTATAGATTGCCCTCTTCGTAAGGGCTCTGCTACATCTGTCTGGCCCCCTGGCCACCTCCTATGGCTGCCATGCCCTTTTCACTGCACTTACTATGCATTTTCTATCTGCCTGCACCTGACTGCAGTCTGCTGCCTATTCCTGTCTGTACCTTGCTGAACTGTTGCTATCATGTTCCACACTGTGTTATTTGCCTGGACTCTCTGCCAGCACTGGACTATACTATATTGACTAATTGTTACCTTGTCTCTGACATGTTGTTTTTGCCTTTGTAATTCTCCCGGGTCGCTCCTGAAAATAGGCACTTGACTGTCTAGTGTGCTTACCTGGTAAACAAATGCTAAATAAATAAATAAATAAGTAAATAAATGAATGGCTGGGGTGGGTCTCCTGTTTAAATCCCGTTGCTTGCAGGTCTCTTTTCTTTTGAAGTTTTTTTTATGTGGTTTTTAAATTGTTATTGTGACAAATCTGTCCTCTCTCCCAGCGATCCATCAATTCATTCTAAAACAGAGGCCATCATTAACAATAACTAGTGATAAGTAGTGCCCCCCATCCTTCCCTAATGGTGATCATTTATTCACAAACTTTTGTTCTTACTGTACTCTATTTTGGGAGCTCACAGTGCCTCCTTCCTTCCCTCCCTTATGGTGATCCACCCTTTTTTGTTTTAAATTCGATACACTTTATTTAAATTGAACATACAGATACAACAAGAGACATTCTCATAACACCAATAACAAAGGAAAAAACAGCAATGACATCTAAGCAAAGCAAAATAATACCAGAAAACACTACCCCAACTACCCCCCCCAAGCAGGGTTTTGACAGATGTCATGCAGTGAATATCTACTGAAAAACAAATAACACAACTGAGAGTAAAAGGATGGGGGGGGGACACTACTCTAGGGTACATACAATAAATTATAAAGCAGCAAATGCATAGAGAGAAGTATACCAGAGTCCCACATTGTACTGCTCAAAGGGAAGATTATAAAGATTATGAGGCATGCAGTCTACCCCATTTGTTATGAATATTAGCTAGCATCTTTTCTAGATGGAGATTACTGAAAAGCTCATTCAGCCACTCAATGTAAAAAATCTTTTCCTGGTCCTTCTACTGGCAAAGAACCACTCTTTTAGCCAAAAGGGAGATCATAGCCATGTGGTACCTTCGCTCCTGAACCTCTACCCCACAGTAGTCACCAATAATGCCAAACTTCGAGCATAAAAATCTCAGTAACGCCCAGGAAGGGATCAGCCTTATTATTTATTTTGTCCCACAGGGGGGCAATTGTGGGGCAGTGCCACATAATGTGGAGAAGGGATCCCTCACTCTGCCCACATCTGGTACCTGGTGCTTAGTGGTGGTTAGTTTCCCCATTTTGGCCAACTTCATGGGCATGAAATATATGTTGTGTAAAATGAAAGACTGAGTAAGGTGAAATTTGTCATTATTAATATAGAGGAAGGGGCCCCACCATATACGATCTCAATTAAAATTAGGTTTGGGAAAAGAGGCAGACCAGTATTGGGAATAGCCTGTAATATCCGGGAATAACTGAGTGAACAGTGTGGAAGAGAGTTGGGATACAGAGTGTGGCTGCCAAGCCAAAGTCATAAGAGAGCAGAACATTTCAACCTAATTTTTGTTCCAAGTTTCAGTACTAAACCAACCAATCAGCATATGCCGAAGTTGGCATGCCTTAAAAATAATTTGGGTGGCAAGCAAAGTGTCACCAGGATTTCCTGGCTGGATTTAAGCTGAGCATTATAGAGCAGATCGCATACCTTTTTCCCACTAACTGAGGTAGCCATCCGGGATCTAACATTCCTCCCCCAATTTAAGATTAATGGTGATCCATCCTGGAGCCCGGTGTTAGTGCACTTAATGCAGAAAGAGCCTGGCAAACAGCTCTTGTTTGTTTTGGCAGCAAGTTGGAGTAGAGAAGCATTCTTGCTATATGTACTGTATCTCGGTAAGCAAAACAAAAAAAATGCTTTGGGAAGTGTTTTTGGACAGGTGGGCAGTGAGCAAGCAGTGAAACAGATGAGAGGAGAGGAGTTTAGGGTGCAACTGTCCTTCTGTGTGTATAGCAATAGTAGGAAGGACAGAATGAATGTAAAATGTATACAAAAGTGCCTTTCACTTATCCTGGACAGCCGCTTATAATGGACAAAACGAGGTCACACAGACTAGTCCATTATAAGTAGCTTGCACTGTATTATGACATTCTGATGTCGAAGGAATGCTAGATATGAGTATTTGATGTCACTGATCCTCTGTGAAAAAAATGACACCCATTTGTTACAGATTTATTCTATATCTCTATAGCTGGCATATAAGCATGACAGTGGAGGATAAAAGTTTTAGCGTAACTTTATGCACAGCACTAAATGAAAGAAATCTCAGACAGGAATGTAGAGACAGGCAGCTAGCAGCATGCATGGATATTATAATTTCAAAATAGTGAAAAATGAAATGAATTCTGAAAAACCACCTTATACTAGTGATACAGCGAAGTTAAACTTTGTCAGCAAAGTTGCCGCAAAGCTGCAAAACTTCAACTTCATGAAGCTTTGCAAAGTTTGTACTGCCATCACCAATTTTGACTTCACCAACTTTGCAATGCTTTTTCAGGTGAAGTGACACCTTTTTCCATGAAATGGTGACTTCACCAGAAATGTTTGGTCACTTTGCAGAAAAAACTGCCATTCTGCCTGGCAGAAAACGTTGTGAAGTCAGCACTTTAAACTTCGTGAAGTTTTGTCAAAGTGAAGTTTTCTCAGCTTTGCAAATCTCTACCTTATAGGTACTGTGTACCACTTAAATTTTTTTTACACCAAACAGAAATGGATCATTTAATCACGGGGCACCCTCTGATGTCTGAAAACACTAAACAGGTTTAAAAGCCTTAGCAAACAGTGAACTGGTAATATTTGTTGAAATGGCAAACAGATTAAGGTGATTTGAGGAACAAAAATAACAGTAAACTGATAACCGAAGGGGAGAACAAACCATTCTGCTGTCAGTATGTAACAGTTTGTCATCATTAATTTGGATATAATCTGGTAAGCAAGAATTTTAAAGTGACTCTTCTGCATCTCAGAAATGATTTATGAACTTAATTTAGAATATCCTGTTGTACATAAAAAAATAATAGTAAACAAGAAGATTCTAGTATTATTGTGATATGTAGCATTATAATAATTTACAATGCCGTTCTAAGTAAGGTATTTTGCATATCATGCACATCAATAAAGATCCTACTATAAATAACCATTCTGTCAACAAAGGCAGTAAGCAGTCCAAAAGACATACCTTTGAAATATTCTGCCTTTTCTGCAGGATTACCACTAGGTGTCAACATTTAGAACCTGTTCTTTCACAGTAAAAAGCTACTTTTCAGAAACATACTCTAAGTTATACTAACATACTAAAATGCCAGCAGAGTAGGTCTCATGGTCTATCGAGTCTGCTCGGGAGTCAGTACCCTGAATGGGTACCGTAACTGTCTTCCTGGCTCCTCCCATGCTCTCCCCTCTCCCCACCAAAGTCCCCCCCGACCAGCATTCTTCAGCTTCACCACCCACCTATACCTGTCCCAGCCCTCTTGAACCCCTTTACCACAGATACCTCTACCAGCTCCTCAGGTAGTGCATTCCATGGTTCCACCACTCTCTCTGTGAAGTACTGTCTCCTCCTTTTCCCCTGAGTCTTCCACCCCCCAGCCTCCAACTGTGCCCCCTGGTGACTCCTCTGTCCTTCCTCTGAAGGATCCCATTTAGGCTTACCTTATTTACTCCCTTCAGGTACCTGAAGACCTCAGTCATATCCCCCTTGTCCCTCCTCTCCTCTAACGAGAATAGGTTGAGCTCCTCAAGTTGCTCCTTAAATGTCCTATCCCCTAAACCCCGAATCATCCTAGTTGCCCTTCTCTGAATCTGCTCCAGGAGCAGGATGGCCTTCCTTAGGTGTGGTCACCAAAACTGCATGCAGTACTCGAGGTGTGGTCTAACCAGGCTGTTGTACAGTGGCAGAATCGCCTTCCTGCTTCTTGAGGTAATCCCCCTGGCAATGTAGCCCAGCATTCTACTGGCCCTAGCCATGGCCCTCCTGCATTGCTCAGAATTATTCATTGTGTCATCCATCAAGACCCCCAGGTCTTTTTCCCCAGCTGAAGCCTGCAGCATGTCCCCTCCTTGGGTGTACATGTGCTCAGGGTTCCTATTCCCTAGGTGAAGCATCTTACATTTGCTGGAGTTAAATTTCAGTTTCCAGGTGCATGACCACCTCTCCAGAGTATCCAGGTCCCCCTGCAGGGCCATCCTACCCTCTTCCCCATCCACTTCCCCCAGCTTAGAGTCGACTGCAAAGAGACTCATTTCACACCTGATATCCTCCCTGATAACAGAGGTGTAGGTGTTAAATAGGAGCCATCCCAGTACTGATCCATGTGGGACCCCACTTATGACCTCTTTGGAAGATGAGATCACCCCCCTACCACCACCAGCTGGGTACATCCAGATAGCCAATTCCCAATCCACCTGACCATCAGTGTCCCCATCCCCATTCTATCCAGCTTGTACAGCAGACCCATTTGAGGGACTGAATCAAATGCTTTGCTGAAGTCCAGGAAGAGGACATCCACTGGTCTACCCTGGTCGAGTGCTGCCATCACCCACTCGTAGAACTCCACAAGGTTAGTCTGACATGATCTGCCCGGGATGAAGCCATGCTGACAATCATCCAGGAATCCCTGTTCTGCCAAGAATACCCCCAGCCTCTTCTTTAGGATGACCTCCATCAATTTTCCCACCACTGATGTCAGGCTGACAAGTCTAAAGTTCCCCAGCTCTTCCCTCGAGCCCCCTTTATGGATGGGCACAATGTGTACCTGCCTCCAATCCCTGGGCACCCTCCCTGTCTGCAGAGATGCATTAGAAAGGGCCACTAGTGGTACAGCCAGGACATCAGCCAATTCCCACAGTACCCTGGGATGGATACCATCAGGACCCGGTGTTTTGTCCTTTTTTAGGGACTTGAGGGCTTCCCACACCCTGCCAATAGGGATTTCAGCATCCGTACCCCCCTGGCAGATCCAGCATGCTCCCTCCTGCATGGAGCAGCTCCCTCAGCACCCTGGATGAGAGTAGGTACCCCATCAAGCAAGGCCACCGCCCCTTCTGCCCCCTGCATCCCATTGCTCTGAAACACCCTGGCATCCTCCATAGTGAAGACTTGATGCAAAGTACTCATTGAGCACCTCCACCTGTTCTCCTGCCTCTTCCGCCCACCCTCCCCATGTCCTCTGGAGTCCTTTGGGAGGCTGTATAGTGCAGTGGTTTAAGGCTCTGAGCTGCAAATCTGGAGACCTGGGTTTGAATCACACAGCCCCCACATGCACACTGTGTGACTCTGATCGAGTCACTTAACTTCCCTGTGCTCCCAGGTCGCCCCTGTAAACAAACTTTCAGCTTAGTGTGTCTCTCCTGGTTAAACAATTGGAAAAAAAAAGCTACTGAACTGCCCCTTCACTCTCCTTCTCTCCCCAAGATACCTGAAGAACCCTCCTCCCCCCCGATCCGTTGCGCCAGCCTCTGTTCCTTCCTAGCCTTAGCCCCTCTTAAAAGTTAAAAAGATGCTGTAACTGTAAGTAATTTGTTCATGATCAGTAAACAAGACAAGTCATTGTTTTATATATAGAGCACCTTACTGACTGAGGCAGTAATTCAACATTCAGTAAATGGAACAAACACTGTAGTAAACATAGTAACTGGCAGTCTGCCATGTAATAGGAGGCCATATTTCCATTGAGCTGCTCTGGTAACATCATAAACCAGGAGAATAAAATGTAACTCACCAAAACCCTCAGATGTAAACCATCACGCTAAGGTTATCTGGAATAATACTGTATTGTATAGTTATTCACTCTAGGCAGGAGTCAAAATTAGCATACAAAACCTCTTCCCTGTGCCAGTGGGAATGGGCTAGTGCATGTAGTTTCTTTCATTCTTTGCCTGCACCACAGTGCCTGCAACATTGAGCCTGGTGTCAAGGATCGGTGGGCACCGCTGGCAGTACTGCACTGCCTGGGAGAATATGGGACTGAGTGGATGAAAACATTTAAATTTTTTAACACACAGACTTGCAGAATGTTGCTGCACTATACACTGCAGTCAGTGCCTGGGGAGGTGGTGGTGTGATGAAGCCAGGAGTGAGCGTGAGCTGTGATTTTTTTTTTAAGACTGCTTGCACTGCTTGTGAGTCACTACATGTGACTAGTGGGGGGGGAGAGAGAGAGTGAGCGAAGGAGAGTAAGAGAAGGAATTGCAGTACACCAGGTCCTGTCATGGCATTAGGGTTAGGGTTACCACCTTTCAAGAAGCCCAAAGTGGGACATTTCTTACTGAAACATTATTTTTCACAGGACAATATGTAACCTTGACCAATGCGATGGACTTGTTTTCTCTAAATAATCAAAATTAAGACTAAGTGTTGTCATTTTTTAGTTGTTTCTAGTGTTTCTAACGATTTTAAGGTATATTAGTTAAGGTATTGTTTTTGCAACATTTAGAGGAAAGTCAGAAAATATTTTTTTCTACTATAATGTCAGGATTTGTAGTATTTTTAATGTTTTTTTTTTGTAGGACACAGCTGCCCAAATCAGGACTGTCCTGCGAAAATTGGGACAGGTGGTAACCCTAGGAGTGGGGGGTGGGATATGGACTAAGAAGCGTCTGCTATCAGTCACTCACCTCACATTAATGGACAGAGTCAATGTCTCTGGGTTATCACTGTGACTGGAACTACATAGAAACATAGAATTTGATGGCAGATAAGGACCGCTTGGCCCACCCAGTCTGCCCATTTCCCTACCTAATGGATAAGCTGCAGATCCTAGTTAACCAGCAGCCTACTTCTTTCTACCCCCACCCCCTAGAATTGCCTTATGAGCTGTCCCATGCATGGCAGATTCAACCACTGTTTTTGACGACACAACTTCCTCTGGAAGGCCGTTCCATGCATCCACAACCCTCTCTGTGAAAAAATACTTCCTTACATTACCTCTGAGACGCCCCCGTCTATCTTCAAATTGTGCCCCCTTGTTCTTGCACACCTCTTTTTTTGAATGACGCTACCCTCTTGGACTTTGTTGATTCCCTTGAGGTACTTGGAAGTTTCTATCATGTCCCCCCTCACCCTCCTTTCCTTGAGGCTCTACACATTGAGCTCCTTTAGTTTCTCTTCATATGTCTTCCGGTGCAGACCCTGCACTATTTTAGTTGCCTTCCTCTGGACAGCTTCCATCCTGTCTATGTCCTTGCGGAGATTGGGTCTCCAGAACTGCACGCAGTACTCCAGATGGGGTCTCACCAGCTGTCTGTACAGAGGGATAACAACTTCCTGTTTTCTACTGGTGATGCCTCTCCCTATGCATCCCAGTATCCCCCCAGCCTTTCTTACTGCCCTCTCACATTGTTTGCCCACCTTTAAGTCATCTGATATAACTACACCCAGGTCCCTTTCCATTTTTGTTGTTGTTAGTATCTAACCCCCCATTGTGTACTCTTCCCCTGTGTTTTTGTTTCCCAAGTGCATTACCTTGCACTTCTTAGCATTGAATCAAAGCTGCCATACATTTGACCATTCATCTAACCTTGCCAAGTCTCTTCTCATCCTTTCCACCCCACCTTGTGCATCAACTCTGTTGCAGATCTTTGTGTCATCTGCAAACAGACATACTTTTCCTTCCAGTCCCTCTGCAATGTCGCTTATAAAGACATTGAAGAGGACTGGTCCTAATACTGAACCCTGCGGTACCCCACTAGTTTCCCCCCTTTCTTCAGAGTGGACTCCATTTACTATTGCCCTCTGTGTCCTATTCTCCAGCCAATTCTTTACCTATGCTATCATATTGGGACCCACTCCCAGGCTGGCTAACATGCATATTAATCTTTTGTGTGGGACTGTGTCAAATGCCTTGCTAAAGTCTAGGTAGGCTATGTCCACAGCCCCTCCCTGATCTACTACTTTGGTCACCCAGTCAAAGAAATCTATTAGATTCATCTGCCATGACCTTCCCGCTGTGAATCCATGCTGCCTTGGGTCCTGTGCCCCTCTGACCTCTAGGTACTTGACAATTCTTTCCTTCAGAAGTGATTCCATTGTGTGGCTTGCAGTAGGATAATTGCCCAATATTGTAGAATAGCTAGAACTGACTACTGCCTGCTGTTTGTTCTGCCACACATCTTTCCCATCACAGTTCCTCTCATTCATCCTCAGACTGCCTTCTTTGCTTCCCTTTTTCTCTTGCTTTTTTCCCTTTTGTATTTCTTTCTTTCTATTCCTCACAATGTTTCTCTGCCATCTACTAGACCCCTGATTCTCTTTCCTGACACCCCCCTAAACCAGCACATTCTGTAAATATTGGCAGGCATTTTGGGCCATCCTCTCTGCCCAATCCAGACCACCCTGAGTCCTCTCCACCATGCACCTCCTTCCCAGCTCTCCCTGGTCTCATTCATGGGCCCCTTCCCCCAACCTCCTGAATCACCATTTTGTCTTGCTAAATTCCCAACTGGCACCTTTGACCAGACCTCTCTGCAGGAACCTTTTCTCTCTCCTACTATTTGCACCTACTTCTGCCCTGAGCACTAAATTGCCCAGGGCTCTCCCACCAATTTACTTGACCTTTGTCTTTGACCTTTTAACTAACGGCCCACCTGTTTTTCTGATCAATTGTAGCCACAAGCCCAAACCAGGCTCTCCACTTCAGCTGAGTGGCCCTGGCATTGCTACCTGCTGGCGGTCAGACCTCTGCATCCAGCCCGCCACCCCTAACCAAGGAAAGCAGGTAAGTTTGGTCAGCTCCTAGCTCTGAGCTGTGAGGCTTCAATCCCTGTAATTGGACTGGCTCCTGGGGACTGTGGTTGCTTCCTGATTGGATGCTGCAGATCCCCACTGAGAAATGTTGGGCAATGTGTGTGTGTGAGAAGAGGGAGGCTCTGTCGTGAGAATAATTGCTGAAAATATTGCGTGGCTTGCAGTAGGATAATTGCCCAATATTGTAGAATAGCTAGAACTGACTTCTGCCTGCTGTTTGTTCTGCCACACATCTTCCCATCACAGTTCCTCTCATTCATCCTCAGCCTCCTTCTTTGCTTCCATCTTTCTCTTGCTTTTTTCCCTTTTGTATTTATTTCTCTCTATTCCTCACAATGTTTCTCTGCCATCTACTGGACCCCTGATTCTCTTTCCTCACACCCCCCCTAAACCAGCACATTCTGTAAATATTGCCTGGCATTTTGGGCCATCTTCTCTACCCATTCCAGACTACCCTGAGTCCTCTCCACCACACACCTCCTTCCCATCTCTCCCTGGTCTCATTCAAGGTCCCCTTCCCCCCAACCTCCTGAATCATCCTTTTGTTTTGCTAAATTCCCAACTGGCACCTTTGACCAGACCTCTCTGCAGGAACCTCTTCTCTTCTACTATTTGCACCTACTTCTGTGCTGAGCACTAAATTGCCCAGGGCCCTCCCACCAATTTACTTGACCTTTGTCTTTGACATTATAACTAACAGCCTGCCTTTTTTTCCCTGCTCTATTTTAGCCACAAGCCCAAACCAGGCTCTCCACTTCAGCTGAGTGGTCCTGGCACTGCTACCTGCTGGCGATCAGACCTCTGCATCCAGCCCGCCACCCCCTAACCAAGGAAAGCAGGTACGTTTGGTCAGCTCCTAGCTCTGAGCTGTGAGGCTTCAATCCCTGTAATTGGACTGGCTCCTGGGGACTGTGGCTGCTTCCCGATTGGATGCTGCAGATCCCCATTGAGAAAGAAAGCTTACAAGGCACCTTTTTCAAAACACAACTCGGACACTACCTTGCTGTACTGCTCTCTGGACAATTTTTTTGCCCACCCCCCCTCTCCTCCATCCTTTATTAAGTACACTTCCCCAGTGATCCCCGCCCCCTGAGGCCTCACACTAATCAATTACAGCAACTCCTTAAAGGGGCTCTCCTTTCTGTAACTTCTTAAAGGGGTGATCCTCTCTCATGTTGAAATAACTTATCGTCCTCAATGTATCTGGGATCAAGTGCATTGACACTGACTGTGGTCCTCCTCCTACTTCCTACTTCCTACACCAGCCCCACCTTAATTAGGACCATCATGCTCTATGCTTAGTACCCCCCTTCTTATCTGCAACACCTCTACCAGACCCTCCCAATGCTCAATCACCTCCCACCTTCGGTACCCCCCACATTTCCACCCCTGCTACCTCTTACTTCCCACTCATACCTTGGTCTCTTCTCCTCAATGCATTTCCCACCCTTCATACTCTACCCACCACTTGCACCCCAGCACCTGGCCCTGTGTCCAGTCGCAAGGGGAGATGCCACAATCACTACCACGCTTTGGTGCGCCTAATCACCCTCCTGTTTCTTCTATCAGGTATCATTCACCCAAACCCTGGCCCCATGCCCAACCTTATGAACAAGCCTGCCCAGGCTCAAGGACTCCGCATAGCTTCTATGAATATTTGCAGCCTCCTTAAGAAGGCTGCTGCATTCCAATGCTGGGTTACTCAGCACCAACCAGACATTGTCACACTCGTTGAAACCTGGCTATCCAAATCCACCCCTGACTCCTTCATCTCCTTCCCTGGTTACACCCTTTTCAGGGAAGATCGGGTGGGTAAGCGTGGAGGTGGTTGTGCTGTCTATATGCATGACTCCCTCCTCGGACATGTACTTCCACCACCCAAGCTTGATAACGGGGTACAAGCCCTCACATTAAAAATCTCCCCCAACACTGGCAAAGGCCCAGTTTTTCTCACAGTTGCCTACATTCCTCCCAGAAAGCAAGACCTCGCCATTCAGGCACTTGCTGACTACCTCTCTGGCCTACTGCCCAAAATGGCCCAGATAATTGCTGGTGACCTGAATATCAACTGGCTTTCTGCCAAGGCCTCCCAAAACAGAGATATCTTTGCCGCCCTTGACATGTCCCAGCTTGTCACCACCCCAACTAGATTCAACCCCTCTACTGGCTCCAGCACCCTCCTGGATATCACCATTGTCAACCGCCCCCAGAGGGTGCTCGATATTAGTGTACTTCCCAACTCTCTTAGTGACCACTCCCCGGTCATATTCTCTTGGTCCATTGCCAACAGCAAACCTGCACCACAAACCACCCAGCGACATCGCCTACTCCCAGGCAGCCTGCATCACTTTAAACTGTACCTCTCACAACTGGATTGGTCCCCAATCAGGCTTGCACCGTCCATAGATGAGGCATTGGATTTTTTCACTCGCACTTTTAACACTGCCTGTGACCTCTATGCCCCCTTCGCTAGAAATCCCATCAAAATGCAAAACATGCCCTGGGTTACCCCCCCCTTCACAAACTTAAAATGAGAGACAACCTATGACACATTGCCATGGAATCTGGCAAGCCAGCTGATAGGCAAGCATACAACGCTGAGCTCAGTAAGTGTACTTGGGCCATTCGACAGGCCAAAGCCCAGTACTACCAATCCACTCTTGTCTCCTCCTGGGGGTTGACTAGAAAATTTTGGGATAATGTAAAGGAGCTGAATGGGAATTCCCACTCCCTTCCCCCCCTCAACTCTCCTTTAATGGAACTGTCGGCTCTGACCCCCTTGGCATTTCAGACTGCCTAAATCACACTTTCTCAGATCTGAGTACAGCCCTGCCCAGTAACTTCTTTGACCCCATCCCAGTAGCACCCCTACCCACTCTCCAGAGACCTCCTTTCTACCTACATACCATCTCCTCATTGGAGGCTAGACCCCTTCTGCAAAAAGCCGTTAGTAGTAACAACCCCAGCACCGACCTACTGGACACTAGGCTACTTCGTCTGATGTTGGATGCTATCCTGGTCTCACTTACTGAGCTGCTCAACCACTCTCTGTGCTTGGGGCAGTTCCCCAGCACATGGAAAACTGCCAACATCACTCCTGTCCTAAAGAGTGGTGCTCAAGCAACACCGGGTAACTATCAACCTATCTCCATCCTTCCCTCACTCTCTAAGACCCTTGAAAAAGTAGTTGCCAATCAGCTTGCCGAATACCTGGCAATGCATAATATCCTGTGCCCTGAACAGCATGGCTTTCCTGCAGGACACAGCACCACAACCACGCTACTTGAATTCTCCAACTTCCTGCACTCTGCTCTTGATACCGGAAGTCCTGCCGGTGCCGTGTTCATTGACCTTTCCTAGGCCTTTGACACGGTTTGCCATCCTCTCGTGCTTGACTCCCTCAGATGCCTTGGTTTCTCCCCTGGCCCCTTGAATGGTTCACCAGCTATCTCTCTGCCAGAACTCAGTGTGTAAAAATCAACAGCACCCTATCTGACACACGACCTGTCCACTCTGGGGTTCCCCAGGGTTCCATGTTAGGCCCTCTCCTCTTCAGTATCTACCTCAACTCCCTCCCCTTGGCCTGTCCAAGTAGGATCCTCCTCTATGCGGATGACGCTGAGCTCTTTGCCGCTGACCCCAACCCCAACACACTCCAGGCCACCCTCCAACAAGCTTTTGTTAGAGCTGAGCATTGGTTCACATCATGAAGGCTAGTCCTGAACTTAAAAAGACCAAAGCTCTGCTCTTCTATCCTTAGAAAGCAAAGCTAATGGTGCCTCTCGTGATACTGCCTAGCACACTAAACCCCATTGAGCAGGTTTCCTCCTATAAGCAGCTGGGCATTACCTTTGAGTCAGCACTCTTCCTCCATTCCCATATCAATGCCCTTTCTGCTGCCACCAATGTCAGGATTAGACTGTTATACCACCATAGGGACTGCCTATCACAAGAGGCCGTTTAGATTGGCAATCACCTTCTCTGTCCTGTCGCTAATCGACTATGGGCTGCCCATCTATTCTGCAGCTGACAACACTGCGCTTGCAAGAATCCAGCTCTCTATAAACAAGGCCTGCAGGCTAATACTGGGAGCCCCTAGGCACACCCATACATGCCTGCTGTACTCCACCACCAACTTGCTCAACCTTGAAGAAAGACTCTGCTTCCAAACCTGCCTTCTTGTAAAAAAGACCCTGCTAGGGCTCTCCCCCCCTGGGGTCACCACCTTCCTGCAGCGTGCCTCCCCCTCAGTCTCCACCCGCAGCACTGTCAAAACCTCCCTTATTGTCCCCAAGGTAAGGACATCTATGGCCCAGAGATCCTTTTGCTATTGGGCTCCCTCCTGGTTAAATTCCCCTCCCAGCCAACATAGCTAACTCCACTAAGCTTGGTCCTTTCTAGGTCTCCCTCAGAAGCCATCTGACAAACACTCCCTGCTGCAACTGCAAATAATCTCCCACCTGCCACTTACCTTCACCCCATGGCTGGGTCTGCACTGTCTACTTTTGCTGTATATACCAGGGGTCTCATGAAACATCTGCTGACTAATGTAATAAAATATATCTGTTTGCTACCTGACATGGTACTCATGTACCTATATTATGACTACTGTGATCTACCTATTACCAAGCGTGTACCACCAGTGAATGCCTGTAACACTGGTTGCTTTTTTAATCTAAGCCTTATGTACTGTACTGTTTGTTTGCTGTGATGTATTGCTCTCTTGACAAGGTGCCTTTGTAAATGAGTCTATGACTCAAAGGTCTGTAAACCGATGATCTAATAATAAAATAATTAAAAAAAAATGTGCTTACTGAGAAGTCAATCTATGGTAACTGATCAGCAGAGCATTTTTTTGCTGTGAAAAACATTTGTCAATTGGGTAACACCATGTGATGGATGCTGGTTTGCAGTAATCAGAGCCCAGAAATGAGGACTTTTTTATTTATTTCTTGAATCTTGGAACTAAGACCTTTGAGTCAGGGTCTCTTTTACAAAGGCTCCACGTCAACAAGGAATTATACAGAGGAGGGAGTAACAGGCATGATTACATTGGGTACAAATAAGCAGGCTGAGTGAGGAACAATAAACCCAGGTGACATCTGAAAATAAACCTAGTAAATACAATACAAAATAAGACCAGCCAGTTCTCGGACGACACTAAGATTTGTGCAAAAGTGGACAATGAGGAAGAGAGGCAGGCATTCAGAGAGCATCTAGCTAAACTCAAACAGTGGTCTAGGGAGTGGCAGTTGAGGTTTAATGCTAAGAAGTGCATGGTCATTCACTTTGGAGCCAGAAATCCCAGGAACAGCTATTGGCTGGGGGGGAGTACAGGTAATGGTTTCAGAGGAGGAAAGGGACCTGGGGGTAATAGTCACAGCGAACATGAAGGTATCAGTACATTGTAGGAGGATGGCAGTAAGGGCAAATAGGATGCTGGGGTGCATTGCCAGAGGGATCACCTCTTGAAAGGAGGAGGTTATCCTGACATTATATAGATCACTGGTGAGGCCACACTTGGTGTACTGTGTACAGTACTGGTGCCAATACCTCAAAAGGATGTGAGCTTACTGGAGGGGGTGCAGCGTAGGGTTACAAAAATGATCATGGGACTAGGGGAGTTGTCGTACGAGGAAAGGTTGAAGGAGCTCAACATGTGCTTGCTGGAAGACAGAAGAGTAGGAGGGAACATGATCAAGACCTTTAAGTACTTGAAAGGCATAAACAAAGTCAGTGAAGGAGGATTGTTCTGCTTAAAGGGGGGAAGGGTCACTAGGGGGCACAGTGTGAAGTTGGAAGGAGGAAGATTTAGGAGGGAGATGAGGAGGCACTACTTCACAGACAGAGTAGTGGTGGGTTGGAACGCAATGCCAGAGGAGTTAATCGCTCAATGGACAGTGGACAGCTTTAAGCTGGGTTGGGATAGAATCAAGGACAGGGTTAGTACAGACAAGAACACAAAGGGGGGAAGGACCAGGAAAGATGAGAAAGGGAGGGGTTTGGGTGGGGGTGCGGCAGCTGTAGTAATATGAAACTAAGAGCTGCACAATCGGGCAGACTTGATAGATCTGTGGGGCTTTTTCTGCCAGCAAGTTCATATGTTTGTAATACTGATATTAAGTGCTAGGGTTAAACATACATAATGATACTAATATTAAATGCTAAGGTTAAAAAGTGACCAGAAGTTGGTGGAGGGCAGGTATACAGGCAGCAGGTATACAGGCAGAGAAAACCAGTCAGAAGCAAACTAGAACAGTGATGAGTTATGAGGCATAACAGGCTAACAGGTGGAGGAAGAAAAGAAGAAGAAAGAGCAGTCAAGGAGGTTGACTTTAGATAGGGGATAATAGTGGTGATTTTCCAGGTTATAGTGTGGGAAACGTTGCAGATGACCGTAGACTTAGTGGTGACACAGAATAGCAATCAAAGAGGGCATTGTCAATAAAAGGGCAGGATAGGTATAAGCAGAGGGCCACCAGGGTTAAGTGGGGCAGTCACAGCTGCTGCAGTTGGCTAGGTGCTGTCGAAGGCAGTGTTTGAAAGGACCAATTTTGAGAGTAGATTAAAGATGTGTGGGGAGGTTGTTAAACAAGCTAGGTGCTCTGTACATAAATGCTCTTTGTCCTTGACATGTACTGTATGGCATAAAGGTACCTGAAAAGTTAGATTGGGCGCACTTCTCGTGCAGTGCGTATTAGTGTGGGCCCTGTTGAGAAGCTGCTGGGTAGACAGGGGGGCTAACCCTAAAAAGATCTTTTTGGCAGCAAGACAGGTGTGATAGGAGATTCTGCTTCTGGAGGTTGAACCAATTGGACTGCACGTATAGGTCACAGGTATGTGTGCCCTACTAGCACCAGTAACTAACCTGCAAGCTTTGCTAAGAGTAACTCCTAACCTTCTGAGGGCAGTGGTGGTGGCAGCACCATAAAATACAATGCCATAATCAATAATAGACAGTATGGAGCTAGTCATTGCAAGGCGTACTGCCTCTTGGGTCATACAGTGCCGATGTCTATAAAGGAGGCCTAGCCTGATATTAGCAGTTTTGGAGAAGTTATTAATGTGTTCTTGATAGGAGAGAGTACTGTCTAGGGTGATGCCCAGGTACTTAAAACTAGTTACCTGTTCAAGCTGTGTACCAATATTGCTGGAGATGGGTGGTTGGGCTCTTTTAAACTTGTTATGAGTCCCAGCAAAGACCATCACATTGGTCTTTTTATGGTTCCTAATTAATCGATGCTCAGCAAACCAGATTTCAACAGAGGTAAAGCTACATTGCAAGTCACTGGTAAAGGGTGTAGGATCGGGCTGACTGGTGTAAATCACAGCATCATCTGCATACAGGAGAAGGTTACAAGGGCAAGCTAGGGGAAGGGTATTGAGGTAGAGGTTAAATAGTAGGGGGACCAAGGATTGATCCATTTGGAACACCAGATTGCATGGGGTGGCTACTTGAGAGTGAGTCTAAATTTTTTATGCATTGGGTTCTACCACCTAGATAACTTCTGAATCAGCAGGTAACATCACTGAAGAGTCCTAGGGAGGGTACGGTCTGGAGCAGTAAGCAGTGATTGATTGTATCAAACACCTTTGTAAGATCTATATATATAAACCCTACAAAGTGACCATGGTCAAGCACTTTATGGGTATAGCCTGCGTAGGTGAGGAGGGTGGTGGCAGTGCTATGATCTTTCCTAAACCCATGTTGCTGAGGGCACTGAATGCCATAGGCAGATAGATATTCAGTTAGCCGTTTGGCCACTAAGTGTACAAGGGCTTTCAAGAGGGGTGGTAAAATTGAAATGGGACAGTAGTTGGCATGATTTGTTCTGTCACCACTCTTGTGTACTGGAGTCACAATTGCAGCTTTCCAGACAATGGGAAATTGACCAAGGCGTTGGGACGGATTTAGGATCCAGGTGAGTGGGGCCAGGACTGCATCAATGGAGAGGAGAAGCAGTTTGAGGTCAGGGGTGTCAGAGCTGTACCTTATCAAGCACCTTCACAAGGTGTTTCCTGGCAGCAGAAGGGGACACTGACCTGAAGTAGAATGGGAGTGTTTGGAGGGGAGGTACTATTACAGGCAATATCCTCAGCAGATGGCTCATCGAAAAAATTGGGGGGGAGAACTCCACTCTGGTCAGTGAATGAAGTATTGAAAATGTTAACAGTTTAGAGCAGGTCTTGAAAGGTGACCCCAGAAGGTGGGAGGGGACTGATTAGGCTTACCAGTAAGGTTTTTAATATTGTCCCCAATTTTTTTACTATTATCCTAGGAGCTAACAAATATGCCTTGGTAGTATGTGACCTTTGCCTGCCAGATGGCCCAGTGCAATTATTTCTGGCAGCCTTATAGCACTGCCAGTCTCTAGGTTTGTCAGTGGCTTGGGCCACTTGCCAAAGGTGGTCATGAGTGGTCATAAGGTGCAGAAGAGAGTGTGTAATCCATGGGTTAGAGACACCTTTAACCTTCCATTTCCTGAAAGGGGCAAATATGTCACAGGCCATGTTGAATAGGGTGATGAAGAGGTTTAGTGCCTCACCAACACTTTCAGCGAGGAATACTGGGGACCAATCACAACTGATGAGATATTCTTGGAACTGTTCTTGATGCCCTTTCTTGTGAAACTGCTGGTAAGATGTTTTGCATGGATGTTTAGGGGCCTTATTGGTTTAGAGACATGAGATTGGGGAGTGATTAATCAGGGCATCAGGTAACACTGTGGTATCTGTGATCCTCTCAAGGTGGTTAGAAAATATAAGATCGATCAGTGTGCTAGTACCCATGCTATAGTTTATTCTAGTATGTTTAGAGACCAACTGGGAGAGGTCAATGGCTGTGGCTGCATCCTTGCAGGGATTAGAGTCAGGAGATAACCAGTTGATGTTACAATCCCCTAGTGCAATGGCCTCCGTGCCTTGAGGTAGATTGGCAATAAAGTCAAGGAATGAGTGGAAGCCTTTGCGATTCTTCTTAGGTGGAATGTAGACTGAGAGGATATTAACTGACTTCCCTTTTTTACCTAATGTAATTTTGACCCCTAGTGACTGAGCATCATCTCTGGGGACAGTGTAGGTGAGCTTGGCCTTGTAGGGAGTCCGAGAGGTATAGGGCACAGCCACCACCATGTTTACCAATCCTATCAGTCCTGTATAAAGTGTAACCATCGAGGGAGACTGCTGAGTCTGGTACCTCACGGGAGAGCCAGGTTTCGACTATGGAGAGGATGTCAGGCTTGTGCTGTAGCACCGAGACTTGCAGTTGATCTAGCTTGGGCAGGAGGCTTCGAATGTTAATGGAGGCGAATTTAAGACCCAGGGGGCTACTGTTGCTAGTAAATGGTTGTTGCAGGGGCCCTGGGTTAGGGTGCACATTACCTAACAACAGTAGTGATAGTAGGAGCTGTCTAATCAGGATGTATTTGAGGAGTTTACATATGGGCTTGGGTGGGTGTTTGGTGGGTTTGGGGATGATTGTAGTCATCGTTAGAGAGGAGAGATGGAGGGACAGACAGTATGCCTGGTGGGATGGCCAGCAATTAAAGTGAGAAATAAACTTTACTGGCTTGAGGGACAAGTCAGGTAGATTGAAATGCTGAAGAAACTGGGAATGTTGGAGACAGGTCTAGAGTGGGTATAGAAATATTGTCTGAGGATGGTGGCAAAGTATTGATAAGAGACATGTGAGACCACAGATCAGTGGTGCAGTTTATATAAAGCTTGTCACGGGGAAAAAAGTGCATAAGGAAGAAAGAGTAATCTGTCTGGTGGGGATGTCCATAATCAATGTTCTTATTGGTTAATTAGGCAGGGAAAATCAAGTGTGTGAAGCAGAGTACTACACCTGTTAGCATTTTTCTGTCTCAGTTTAGTTTTATTTTAATTTTATTATTTTTTGACCAGTGCAGGTAAACTGTCTTTGGTGCCTGTAATTTTCTGGCTACATGCACTGCGGGACAAGTACTGAAAAAAAAGTAAATTTCTACTACTGACTGTACTGTGTAACTATTTCCTCTACGGCTGTCTGTATTGCATAGCTATTTACTTCAAGACTATCTGGTATAACACTGTATTGGGTAGCTATTTACTCTATGGTTGTCTACTGTGTAGCTATTACTCAAAGGCAGTCTGGTATAAGACTGTATTGTGTAGCTATTCACTCTAAGGCTGACTGTACTGTGTAGCTATTTACTTTAAGGGTCTCTGGTATTATATAATATTGTACTGTGTAGCTATTTACTCTATGGCTGTCTACTGTGTAGCTATTTACTCAATGGCTGCCTGATATAAGACTGTATTTTGTAGCTATTCACTCTAAGGCTGTTTGGTATAACACAGTATGAAAACATTACTTACCATAGTAATATTGTTTCTTCAAGTGGATCCCTCAGTATACTTGACTAGTGCAGTTATGCCAGCTGGGTTCAGCTGACCTGGAGGTGGAGTTATGCTAATGATGCCATCAAAGTAGCCAATCAGGTTGTAGTAAGAGAGTGCTGCCTGTAGGTGATGCTGTACTTCCAGTAGTATTCATTTTAAAGCCTGGGGGCAAAAGGCCCTAAACCCTAAACCTATGCTAATACAATAAAAAAATGGGAAAAACAAAGAAAAATGGAACTCGCCTCCAGGCAAACTATACATATATATATATACAGTATGTATATATATATATATATATATATATATATATATATATATACACACACACACACACACACACACACACACATCATGCATTCACTGAGGAAACATTACATATTTTATTGCTCTACAGTAAAAAATTTGGCCTAAGGCATGGACTGCAGAACTATTCTCAGGCAGGTTATGTGAGGGGAGGATGGGTGGGAGGTCAAGCATACTGAGGAACCCCTGGAAGAAACAATATTATTATGGTAAGTAATTTTTTTCTTCTCACCCCAGGAATCCCTCAGTATGCTTGATTTGGAAAAGGTTCTGCAGGACTGCAGTGCCAAATCTGGCATCTGATCTGGACTGTGCACCCAAGAAGTAGTGCTTTATGTGTAGTTTTCTAGATAGTGGCTTTGCAGATGTTGAGCAAGGGTATGTCTCTTGCTGCTGCCACCGAGGCTGTAGTGCCCCTGGTGGAATGGGCCCTGAGGCCTTGAGATGGCTGTCTGCCAGCCTTACTGTAACAGAACTGGATGCAGGAGACTATCCAAATTGAGATAGTCCTCTTAGAGGCTGGCCTGCCTCTTCCCATCTCACCATAGGTGTGGAAAAGTTGGGCATGCAAGGACCTGAGCTATTTAGTGTGCTCCAGGTAGTAGGCCAGTGCCCTTTTGACATCCAGGCTGTGAAGCCTGTGCTCACCAGGAGCAGATTTGTCTGCGAAAAAGGGAGTGTAATAGATGGATTAAGGTGAAATTCAGACACTACCTTGGGAAGAAATTTCCTGTTGATCCTGAGAACTACTTTATCCCTGTGGGAAATAATGTACAGTAGTTAGGTTGAGTACAAAGGGCTTGCAGCTCTGAAATCCTTCTGGCTCAAGTGACTGCTACTAGGAAAACAGTTTTACAAGTGACATATTTTAAATCTGCAGTAGCCATTGGCTCAAATGGAGACTCCATCGACTTAGCTATACAGAGGTTCAAATCCCTAAAGGAAACAAGTTCCCTAAGTGGGGTTGAAGGTGCAGCAGACCTTTAAAACAGTTCTTAAAAACTGGATGAGAAATTATAGATTTCTCCTCATCAGCACACATGTAGGCCGAAAAGGCTGCCAGGTGAACCTTCAGAAATGAGGCTCTAAGGCCTGGTGTTTGCAAATGTACCAAATAGTCTAGTATGGAAAACAGGCTAGCCTGCAGAGGGTTAATCTGCCTGTTTTTACACAAGAGAGAAAATCTCTTCCATTTGGAAATGTAAGTCTTTTTGGTACTTGGTTTCTTGGCCAAACAAAAGATTCTCAGGACTTGCTCTAAATACTGAGAGTCTAGGAATTATAGCTCAAGTACCAAACTTTGAGGTGAAGAGACTCTATGCTGGGGTATGGTTTCCCCATCTGAGGCAGGATCAGGAGACTGTGAGTGGGGGGCAGGCGAATGGGCCATTTGACTGTGAGGATGAGAAGCAGGGTATACCAAGGGTGTCTTGCCCAGTTTGAAGCCACCAGAATCATGGTTGCTGGCTGGCTTCTGAGTTTTAGCAGGACCCTGAGAATCAGGGGGAATGGAGGGAAAGTGTACAGGAACCTCCCTGTCCAATCCAGAGACAGGGCATCCACTCGTACTAAGCCCAGAGTCAGAGTCCTGCAACAGTACAGGGGAATCTGGTAGTTGTGTTTGGAGGTGAAGAGATCTAGCTCTGGAGTGTCCCACTTCCTGAAGACTGTGGCCATCACCTGTATGCCTAGTGTCCACTCATGGTAACCCAGACTGATGTGGCTTAGGGAGTCTGCCAGCACATTGTCTTTGCCTGGCATGTGGTTGGGTATGAGCTACATGTTTAATTAGTAGGCCAGAGAACAGATCTTACTGGCCTCAGTGCAAAGCTTTTTGGATCTTGTGCCACCCTGCTTGTTGATGTAGAACATAGCAATGGTGTTGTCTGTTCTGATTTGGACAGACGGACCTTTGAGCTGGGGAGCAAAGGTTTTGATATCCAGGTACATGGCTCTGAGTTTGAGAAGATTTATTTGACACCTGGACTCTCTGGGAGACCACACCCCACTTATGGACTAGTCTGCCAGGTGTGCACCCCACCCTAAGAGGGAAGCATCTGTAGTGAGTACTGTGGAAGGTTCCCTCTGGTGGAAGGGAATTCCTTCTCTGAGGTTGTCCCTCTCCTACCACCACAGCTTGTAAGAGTGTCCTTGTGATGGAACCAATTTTGATAGGGAGTTGTTCTGAGACCAATGGGATCTGAGATGGTACTGAATATCCCTCATCTGGAAGCTGGCCCCTGGCATTACAACTGCAGTAGATGCCATGTGGCTTAGAAGTCTGAGGAAGTGCCTGGCTGGTCTTGGTTGGCCCAGAACAAACAAGTGTGCTAGGGCTTGGAGGTTTTCCACCCTGTCCAGAGGGAGCAAGGCTTTGTCTTGACGTGTGTCCAGCTCTGCTCCATTAAACTGCAGGAGGTGAACTGGTTTGAACTGCGACTTCTCTGTGTCAATCAGGAAACCCAGGAACTCCAGGGTGTGCTGTGTGAGAGTCTCTGACTTTTTGGTGAGACCGGTCCATTATCAGCCAGTCATCCAGGTAAGGGAAGACAGAGACTTCCTGTCTTCTGAGATGAGCTGCCACCACTGCATGGCACTTTGTGAAAAAACTTTGGGAGCTGAAGAAAGGTCAAAAGGCAGAGCTGCACACTGGTAGTGGCCAGAGATACTTTCTGGGAGAGGGCCTGACTGGAATGTGAAAATAAGCATCTCTTAAGTCTATGGAGGCTAGCCAGTCTCACTGTTGTAAAGAGGGAATCACCACTGAGAGGGTGACCATTTTGAATCTGGGATTGAACAGGTGCTTGTTTAGGTACTTGAGATCTAGAATTGGTTACCAGTCCCTGTTTTTTGTTTTGGTTAGGAAGTATATGGAATAGATGTATTTTCCCCATTGGGAGAGAGGGCCTCTTTCCACTGCATTTGCTGCCAGGAGAGACTTTACTTCTAACTCTAGCAGAATTTTCTCTGTGGGGGTTAGAGGTTTTACACTCCTGTGGTGCTGCTGAGTGGGAGATTTTTTGAACTGCAGAGTAAATCCTTGACCTACCACCTCCAGCACCCACTTGTCTGTAATGATGTGGTGCTATTGATGGAGGTAGTGGGTCAGTCTTCCTGCTACTGGCAAAGGGGAGACAACCTGGGCCTTCCCTTCAGGAGTTCTGTTTTGGTTGAATTTTTGTTGAAGGAGTGGGATCAGAATGTTTGTGAGCCCTCCTACCTCTTCCTCTAAAGAATCCTCTCATCTGAGAGTAATCAAAGGGCATTGGCATAGGGTAGAAGGCCCTGGGATAGTTACCTCTACCTCTACCCCTGTTTACGGTCTGTAGGAGGTACAGGGTTTCTCTTTAGGTGCATTGCTCTGATAGGTGGTTTTGTATTCCTCCACCTTTTTCATTTAAGTCTCTGTTTTGTCCCCAAAAAGAGAATTGTTCTCTCACGAGAAATTCATAGCTTTAGTGTGGGTGTTCTGGAAGAGATTAGTAGTCGTCAGCTAGGCAAACCTTCTGAGAGAAATGTCCTGAGCCATAGCATTGGAGACAGTGTCATTGGCGTCTACAGCCATATGGAACTGGTATTTTGTGGCTTCTAAGGCAGTTTTAACAGTTTCTGCCAGTTCCTGAGCTACTCTATCTGGGAGCTGCTGACTGATAGCCAGGACAGAGCTTCAAAGAGCATTTTGGTATTGAGCAGTGTACACCATGTAGGTAAAGAAGTGAAGTAGTAGTGAGGCTGTGGTGTAAGATTTCTTGCACATAGCATCCAGTTATCTGGATTCTTTTTCTGTAGGCTGGGAAGAAAAGGGCAATTTTTCTTTATCATAAACTGTAGCTTACACTACTCCTTCATGGTATGGATGTATTATGTAAAGGTACTCAGCATTAGATTTATTTAGCTGGTACTTTTTTTCTAATTTCTTATCCACCCCTGTTATGAAGATGGGATTCAGAAGTAACTTGAAACAATCCCTATGAAGGGACTTATGAACTGGAAGCAGTAACTTTTTAGGAGGAGGGAAACACACCCTATCTAACAAATATTCCTTCTTGTCTTCCTCATTGGACTCTTGTATAGAAAGGGCAAGAGTGTCCACCATATGTTGGGCAAAGGAAAAATGTGAGCAAAATTCTTGGTCAGGAGTTTCATCAGGTTCTGAAGGCTTGCCTCTTCTTCATCATCACCCCCTCAAAGAAAATGCCCTGGCCGAGAACAGAGTCAGGAGGAATAGGAGTAGCAGGACCCAGTGGGGCACCCATAAGGGAACCCATTGCCTGAAAGGTTTGATATAGTTACCAAGCCTTAGCCATTTCCCCTACAGAGGGTATATCTTTGTTGTAACACTGGCATCTCCCTTTGCTTTTCAGTTGAAGGGGCAGTGATACGTTTTTCTTTTTGTTTCTTTTTAGCAGGCCCTGAATCAGGAACCTGCAGTGAATATCTTTTTTGTTTGGCTTGGTCATTATTATTTTTATCAGACTTATTTTCTGTAGGGTCCTTGGAGGACCTGCCTTTAGACATTTGATGAGAGGAGGACCTCTTCTGAATTTTTAATAGACAGTGAGGCAGACTGAGAAGCCATAGTTTCCAGCCTAAAGGCTAAATTCTTGATGAATAGAGTAGTGCTCTCAGACAGAAAACAGTGACTGGCCCCAAAATATAAAAGGAGAATTGCTGCAGTCTGCTAGTCCACAATTTAAAAGGTGTTTATTAATCTGGAATAAAAAAGAGCAAGTCTTGTATGTGGGTCTATCTGACCTGCCAATTAGTCAGGGGACCTAGAAAAGTTTGTTCCCAACAGAGAAAACAGAAGGCTTCCAGTACTGTGGGACCACTGAAAAATGGTTCCCAGTTGAGGTAAAATAAAGAAAATGGTTTCAAAGTTGTGGAACCATCTTAAAAATAAGTATCAGTGGAAAAAAAATAGTGTTAAAATATAAAATGTGTGGAATTTTAACCTCGGGCACAATATTTTTTAGTCAGAAAAAAGCACAGGAATATGGATTCTGGGAACTAACAATCTGCAGAAAATGCACAAATAGCACTAAAAACTTACCAAATCCACTCTAAAAGCAACACAAAGTAAGAAAATGACTGAACATATGAAAATCACATCACTGTGTCTGAAACATGGCTTAACCAACGGATTTTTGATTCTGAAGTCTCACTCCCCAACTACAATCTGTATAGGAAGGATAGGCCGGGGAAACGGGGGTATGTCTCCACTAGATTGCAGTCTGTTAGATTCTTTGTCTCTAATCCTAACTCTGTGTGTGATTTAATTTCTGTAGAGGTTATTTTAGGTCAAGAAAAGCATTGGCTTGTTAAATCTGTTTATGTACCACCAGGTAATGTTTTATCAGGTTAATTATCTAGTCCTAAAAAAGATTTACCCATGATCTGGGAAATGATTATAATGGGAGATTTTAATTGTGATTGGGAGGCAGAGCAAAAAATTAATAATATTAGGGAGACTGTCATATAATTAGTCCTGCATCAATTGATTAAATACCCCCACTAGATATAATTATAGGTCAGGAACTGAGATGATCCTGGACTGGATATTGGTCACTCACCCCAATAGGATCCCATTTTCAGGAGGCCTCTCAGATAGTTTGAGTGACCACTGTCCTGTTCTATGTGGATGGTAAACAAAAAGAGAAAAAAATCCCCCAAAATATATAGAATGCAGGAACTTTAAATATTTATCTACTGAGAGTATTGATGCTGCCTTTTCTAATGCAGATTGGTCCCCCATGGAAACCATTAGTGACCCCACTATTTCATTAGATTATTTTCCAAGAAATGTATTGTCATAATTGATAAATTAGCACCTTTAAAATGAATGAGAATAACAGCCAATAAACAACCTTGGGTTTCCTCTGAATTATTACATTTGATGCGATCCTGAGATAAGAGCTGGAATGCTTACAAGAAACTCAGAGATACCATCTCTTTACAAAATCATAAAACCCTAAGAAACAGATGTGAAATAAGAAGTTAGGAGGGGTAAATCTCAATATTTCTTATCTGAACAAAAAAAAAATACCCAGGGAAATGCTAAGAAGACTTGGAATATTCTTAATTATTTAATGGAAAGACAGAAAAGGCAGTCCATTATTTCTTTGGAGACTAATAATATATTAACTAGTGACCCAGCTGTAGTTTCTGAAATTTTTAATAATTACTTTGGTGACCTTGATTTTTATAGGTTTCTCTTTCCAACAACTGTAAGTGAATCTCAAACTGGTGTGGTTGATGATCACGTCCCTAAGTTTTATTTTAAAAAAAGATTACCCCAGAAGATATTTTAAAATATGTTTTGAATAGGGAATTCCATCCTTCCTTGTGTTCCCATGGTCTAGACTTCAGGATTAGTAAACTTGGCATAAAATCCCAGGCTTGTCCACTTTCCCTTGTTTTCAATGCTTCCTTATATTCTGGTTCATTTCCTGTTCGATGGAAATGTTCTTCTATTAGACCAGTATTTAAATCAGGGGACTCAAATTTAGCTCACAGCTATCAGCCTAATTCCCTTCTCTCTTCATTATCAAAGATATTAGAAAATATTATTTTTGACCAGACCATAGATTTCCTTAATAAGTATGAGTTGTTAACTCCGTAATAACATGACTTTAAACAGAAACACAACATGGAGACGGCCTTGGTGGGGTTCACCGGCTGCCTTCAGGGTGCCCTTGATAAATGGCACTCTGTGGCAGCTATTTTTGTGGACCTCACCAAGGCCTCTGACTTAGCTGAACATGGCCTTATAATTGGGATCCTTCAAAAACATCATTTTTCTTCTGATATCATCACCTGGTTTGTTGACTACTTAAGTAACAGAGCACACATAACAGCCACAGAAGGTTATGTTTCTTCATCTAAACCAATGGCTTGTGGTGTCCCCCAGGAGTCAGTTTTAGGGCCACTAATTTTTTCTTCGTATATGAATTCGGCCTATAGCGTCTGTTCACAGACATGTATTATTATGTATGCAGCTAATGCAGTTCTTTTTGGGGTAGGTACTAAGCCAGGTGATGCCATCAGAAAAGTGCAGGGTGACTTTATTACTTTGCACAATTGGTTGCAACAGAATTATATGGTTATGAATGTAACAAAAACAAAGGGCATGTTTTTTTTTTTTCAAATAAACAAAGTAAAGAAGAACTTGATTCAATATTGGATTTAAAAGGGAACATAACTGAATATGTTGACCAGTTTAAATATCTGGGGTTGACCTTGGATTCCCATTTAACTTATGAAAACCATAGCAATGGCCTAAGGAAAACTATTCATCAAAGGTTGGGGGGGGGGGGCTTCACCTGGTGAAAACCTGTTTAACCCAAGAATCCTGGGTATTGTTGTCCCATAGTTTTTTCATTGAGTCTATTGGACTACGGTCTTATTGTTTACACAGGTACCAATAATAATTTATTGGCATGTCTTAGGGTTACATTTGATACCATACTTAGATTTATGCTTAATGGAACATATCGTACAAATCACTGTACTTTGTATCAGCAGCTTGGCTGCTTATCCTTGGATAATAGAATTCAGTATAAATATGATTTCTTCATGTATAAAACTACTTTGGTAATTTTCCTAGTTCTGATTCCAGTTTATTTTGCAGGGTTACCCATAGATGTGGGACTAGATCGCAAGATAAATGTTCTTATCAATCAGTCATTCATTTATTGGATAGCAAAACTGAAAAATGTCATCTTGTTTACACATGCATCTAAACATAAAGCATGAAACAATGTTACAACATACAAATATATTTATCATAAATACATTCTAATTTTACATTAGCAAATATTACTTTCCATTAAAAATGTATAGAACGAACTCATTTATCCAAAACAGTTGCAGCGTCTGTTAAATATTTTTCCTAAAGAGGCCTTAAAACATGTCAGAGTAGGTAAGATGTTTAATACCTTCTTTTTGCAATAATGCCCAAGTTCATTGTACTGCTATAGCTAAGGTCTTATCCCCATATTTCGATCTACTCCTATGAATTTGATAAGCAGAATGATAAGAATTTGATCACAGAATATATATGTTGAAGGTAGAAGACTTGGTTTGCTGGCCAAGGCACCTAGCTTCACCTGAGCTCTTTCCTTCTAAGACTGCTTGAAAGGCAGAGTAGAGAAACTTACCAGAGCAAGGGAGAAGGATTAAGACTTAGTTTGGCTAAGCAGATTTACTGTGTGGTGGTGTTTTTATTTTTTACTCACAGGGATTGCTACTGTTTGTTGCTAACATTTCATTGCTTTATTTTGTCTCTGATTCAAATTGTTGTTGCTGGTATACATTCTTCTGCATTATTACAAGGTGTGCCTACAGGTGTGCTAACAGATTACTGCTGTAATCTTCTGATTCAAATTGTCTTTTGCAAGGTATATCTTCTGTTACTGCTTTATTTTCTCTGGAGCAAAGTGTTTCTTACAGGGTATATCTTCTCTGAAATTATTACAGGTGGTGCTTTGCAGGTTTTACAGTTTTATCTAACATTAGGATAAGCTTTCAGGGTTACTACATTTGTTGTTGACTGATTGTTTCTGCTCTTACCTCCTTGTTCTTTCATCCGTGGTTCTTCTTTTAGGCAGGGAAGGGCCCAGCCACCCACCCCATCCCCAAACACCCCACGCTACACTCCTTTTATAGGGTACCACAGTTGTGACATTTCCTGTGGCAGAGCAGGAAGGGGTGGATCAGTGGGGCCTCCACAAGGTGATCTCATTTACAGGGGCACTAGTAATTTAACTTGTTATAACAAGTTAAACAAAGCACAATTAAACCATTACTTGCATTTTTTTCCTATTTTTTTTTCCTTCAAATTACTCTGACTAGGTTATAATCCCAGCAACTTATTTGGAATGGATTTCATTAACTGCAGGTACTGTGGAACAATTTTCAGAAGGACAGTCTTACAGGATTTAGGACACTGTCCTACATGCTGGGCCTTTGGAGATCTTAGGGCTCAGCTCTGGGCAGCACGGGCAGAGATTGCATGCCTCAAATTTCATATTGAAGAGGAAATACATTATAAGAACCACCCGCCATTTCCCCAGCATCCAACAGAAAAACCTTGACCGCAGAGGATAGTTGGTCCAGGAGGTTGGCAGGTGGTTAGGAGGAGCAAATCAGGTGCCCCATCACTCTCTGCTCTCCAACACATTACCTCCAAAAACCATATAAACACTACAAATAGGTATCTGCCTCTATCTCTGAAATCAAATAAAGAGGCAGAAGACACTGCAGAGCAGGACACTGCGGCACAGGAGCTAGCACAACAATACTCACCCAAATCAGGAACCAAAACTAAACAAGCACAAAGGAAATCCAAAAAACTTCTGATCATAGGAGACTCCATGATTCGGGAGTTGATACCCATCTCCAGCCAGGGGTGATGGTCAGATGTCTCCAGGTACATCAGCATGGAGAGACACTGACCGCATTGCTAAAATTGTTCACAAAGCAGGAGAAAACATTGATGTCCTAGTACACATAGGGACTAATCGATCTCGCCAGCCGGTCAGTTGTGGAGACCAAGGAACACCTGACTAGGCTGGGTGACAAACTATCATCTATTTCGTCCGGCATCTCCTTCTCTGAGATCCTGCCAGTCTGGGAGAAGGGAGCAGATGGACGGAAGGTCAGAGAAGGGAGATAAGGGAGCTAAACATGTGGCTCAAGGACTGGTGCCAAGAAAGGACACAGATTTGTAGGAACTGGCAACAGTTCTGGGCGAAAGTTCTTTAAATTTGATGGACTGCATCTGACTAAAGAGGAGTCAGTGCATTGGGGCAGAAGTTTGATGTCTTTTCAGAATATTTAAACTAGCAAATGGGAGAGGGGTGCAGCACCCCATACGTCGAATGGGAAGAACACCTCCCCCTCAGCTAGTGGTCAAACAGGAATTCAGCGTGTTTGCCGCTCATTTGCATCACCAGGTAAGAAAAAGGTTTGTCTCCCATACGATGCACAGGGGTAATGCCAAACTTCACCCAACAACTAACACACCAAAAATCTGGCCAATGGAAAATCATGTACACAAATGCTCACAGCCTGAAATAAGATCCCAGACCTGCAGGCAATAATGTCAGAGGCTAAACTGGACATAGTAGCAATTAGTGAGACGTGGTTTACCAGTAACCACACTTAGGAGACTTCAGTACCTGGCTATGTATTGTTCAGAAGAGACCCGAGGTGCAAAAAGGGGAGGAGTGGCCCTGTATGTTAAATGAAAATATCAAAGCTACAGAAATTCAGAATACACATAAGGAGCCAGAAGAACTGTGGGTCACCCTGAAACAGGAAATGGGACAGCCATAAGAACTGGGTTGTCTACAGGCCCCCAGACCAGGGGAGGACATAGACACACTACTGTTAGAAGATATACAAAACATGACAGCTAAAGGGAGGTTCTGATAATGGGAGACTTCAACATGCCAGATACAGATTGGTCAATACCAGCCAGAACATCTGCCAGAACTAGACTCATAGTGGATTCCTGCAAGGGAGGTCCTCAAACAACTGGTACAGCAACCCACAAGAGACAGGGCTATCCTAGATCTAGTACTGACTAACAAAGAAGGGATCACAGATCTCCAGGTAGAAGGTCACCTGGGGCCAGTGACCATCACATGGTATGGTTCAATTTGGCTACTACATCTAAATCATCCCATTCCAAGGCAAAATATGGGACTTCAGAGAGCTGACTTTAATAAGATGGCCAACAGAGTTAAGCTAGCCCTGGCAAAAAGAAACACAGGTGAGGGGTACAGGCAAAGTGGGCAAGCATTAAGGATGCAATACTTGAAGCAACATCCCATTGTGTTAGACAGAAAAGGAAGTGCAAAAGAAGAAGGAAACCACTTTGGTTCTCAAATACAGTAGCAGAAAAGGTCAGAGCCAAAAGGCTGGCCTTCAGGAAATATAAGGAACACAGCGGGATGAAGATAGGAGGCATACCAAACTGCCCTAAGGGAAGCAGGTAAGGCAGTAAGGCAGGCAAAGTCCCAAACTGAGGAAACACTAGCACGAACAGTAAAGAAGGTGACAAGACTTTCTATAGATACATTAGTGAAAGAGAAAGTCCAGAGTGGGTATTGCTAAGCTTAATGGAGAAAAGGGAGCATGTGAGGAGGAGGACCCTGTAAAGGCATCTATCCTAAATAGATACTTTTGCTCAGTATTTACTGAAGAGAAGGTAGGCAGGGCCCACAGCTCAGCATCATGGACACAGGGGAGGAGGTGAGCACTACTCCTCACAAAAGAAAGGGTCCTACAAGAGCTTGCTAAGGTCAGGGTGGATAAGGCAATGGGACCTGATGGCATACATCCCAGGGTACTTAAGGAGCTAAAGGAGGAACTCAGCAGAGCCATTAGCAGAATTGTTTAGTGAGTCTCTGAGCACAGAAGAGGTCCCAGAAGACTGGAGAAGGGCTCATGTGATCCCGCCTCACAAGAGTGGTAGCAGGGAGGAGGCGGGGAACTACAGACCAGTCAGTCTTACACCTCAGTAGTGGGCAAAATTATGGAGGCACTCCTTAAGGAAAGGATAGTGCAACACCTGGAATCCATAGGGCACAGGATCCAAGACAGCATGGGTTTACAAAGGAAGGTCCTGTCAAACTAATCTCATAGATTTCTTTGACTGGGTAACCAGAGTGGTGGACCAAGGGGAGCAGTTGATGTTGCCTACCTTGACTTCAGCAAAGCTTTTGACACTGTTCCACATAGAAGATTGATAAATAAGCTAGGTAGGCTCGGTGGTCTGAAGTTGGTCAACTGGGTAGCAAACTGGTTGACTGGCAGAAACAGAGGTGGTGGTAAATGGTATACAGTCAGAAGAGATGCAAGTCACAAGTGGGGTACCTCAGGGATCAGTCCTGGGGCCAGTCCTATTCAACATCTTCATTAGTGACCTCGCAGATGGACTAGAGGGTAAGGCTTGTCTGTTTGCAGATGACACCAAGATCTGCAACAGAGTAGATGATCCAGATGGGGTGGGCAGAATGAGAAGAGATCTGGATAAACTAGCAGAATGGTCAGAAGAGTGGCAACTGGGATTTAATGCAAAGAAGTGCAAAATCATGCACATGGGAAGAGAAACCCTGAAGCCACTTATAGGCTGGGAGGGAGTTGCTAGCAGTCACAAAGAAAGAAAGAGACTTGGGCATCATCATCACTGATGACCTAAAATCATCAAAGCAGACCTCTAAAGCAGTAGGTAAGGCTAGGGGTGTTAGGGTGTATTAGTAGGGGTATCACAAGTTGTAAGAGGGAGGTAATAATCCTCTGTACAAGACATTGGTTAGGCCCCATCTGAGTACTGCGGCAGTATTGGAGGCCACGCTTCACAAGGACATAACCAAATTGAGGCAGTCCAGAGAAGGGCAACCAAAATGGTGCAGGGACTGCATCAGAAGACATATGAGGACAGATTAACGGAGCTCAATATGTATACCCTTGAGCAAAGGAGGAGAGAGGTGATATGATCGAGGCATTCAAACACCTTAAGGGCATAAACAAGGTGAAAGAGTCTAACATGTTTAAATATAAGAAAAATAGCAGGACAAGAGGACACAGCATGAGATTAGAGGGAGGCGATTAAGGGGAAATGTGAGGAAATTCTTTTTCACAGAAAGGGTGGTAGATGCATGGAATGGCTTACCACAAGAAGTGGTGGCTATGAATACAGTGCAGGGCTTCAAACAGGCATGGGATAGGCATAAGGGAGCAATACAAATGACTATGAATAGATAGGTCACTGACAGAGCAAAGGCCAATGGCACATTTATAAGGTAGAAAAAGAAATGGGCAGACTGGATGGGCCTTTCGGTCCTTATCTGCCGTCAACTTCTATGTTTCTATGTTATGTTTCTATGTTTCTATGAAGTATTTTTTACTTGCAGTTTGCATAACAAAAATGAAGGCAATAGTTGCAGTATGAATTTGTATACAAATACAGACCAATGTAATTAATTCCCTTTGGTCTATTAGGGAAGTCTAACCTACCGCACTCTACAGAGTGCATCTGTATGTCCTATAAGGCAAATTAAGAATACATCTTATAACACTGTTGTAAAGCGGAACTAAAGTGCCCAAAAACATATTAGAGGTTTTACTGTAGATGAAGTCTCCATAGTCAAATATCGGCAAAAATAATGAATTTACCAACAGTTTCCTTATTGGAAACTTATAAACTCCCATCATGTTGTAAGGTTATTGGCCAAAAAATCTATTACTTATAGGGCCCCTAAATTTTTTAATTCACTCCCTCTGGAACTTCTGAGTAGTAAAACAGTTAACATTTTTAAGAAAAGACTTGTGATGTATTTACAAGAACAACAGCATTGTGTTTGTTAGAATGTCTGGTATGGATTGTATTATGCTGTAAATGTATTTGATTGTGTAAGTTGCACTGTATGGTATTTAGGTTTTGTACGTATTTTATGTTTTTTTGTATTTTTGTAAACCTCCACCTGTCGCCTGAAAAAACAGGCATTTTGCTCATCAGGCCTACAAGAACGAAACATAAAATGAAATGAAAAATGACTTCATGCAAAGGTTTGAAGAGAGAGCTCTGGGGAAAACTTGTCCAGGCAGTGGAGAAATTAATCTGACCAGAAGTACATCAGCAACTACAGTCAGCACTCTCTTACTACAACCTGATTGGCGAAATCCCTGGCATCATTAGCATAACTCTACCTCTGAGAACTGCACTAGTCAAGCATAATGAGGGATTCCTGGGGTGAGAATGTGTAGTTATTCACTATAAGGCTGTCTGGAATGAGACTTTATCGTGTAACTATTCACTTCATGGTTGTCAGGTGTAAGACAGATTTGTGTAGCTATTCACACTAAGGCTGTCTGGCTTAAAACGGTACTGTGTAGCTATTCACTCTAAGGTTGTTAGATATAAGACTGTTTTGTGTGACTATTCACTCTGAGGCTGCCTGTACTGTATAGCTAATTACTCTAAGGCTGTCTGATATAATACTGTCCTGTGTAGCTATTTACTCTTAAAGAGCTGCTGACGCCTCAAAGAAAACTTTGAGAAACATAATAATTAGGCCCAATTCAGCTCACATTCCATATATATTCTATATATTTCTCTTCCCCATTCAGGGTTTTATTTAACTCTAAAAATTGATTAGCATTTTGCTCAAAAACATGCTAAAATATTGTGAAAATGCATAGCTCTTGTCTCACTGTGTTTAACAAACACAATACTTCTAGAAAACCTATATAAATACTTTCTATACAGCTAGTATTATCCCAAGAAAAATCTGCTAATCAATTATTTAAAACCATGTCATTAATTGTCACTGGGTCAACTTGTATGAATAGATTATCTTTATCCTTTAGAGTCATTTGCCTCTATAGTTTGCTCCCTACTTCAGGTCATAATCCTCTGTTGTGACATCACAATCTGTTGCCATGGGAGTAACCCGGATGTCACAATCAGTGTATTATGATTTCAGGTAAGGAGAAAGCAACAGAGATAGATGAACTCTTCAAGAACAAAGATTCTGTTTCCATGCAAATGACCTCAGTAATAAATAATTGGGAACAGGAATATAGAAATGATATAAAATACAAGGTGAATTGTGTCTACATATTACATTTTGTTAAAGTTGTCCTGAAGATGTCAGCTGCTCTTTAAGGCTGGCTGTGTTGTGTAGCTATTCACTCTAAGTATGTCTCATATAAGACAGTATTGTGTAGCTATTTACTCTAAGGCTGTCTGTTATAAGATTATTTAAGCAATATACCATGAGAGGGTGTGGGTGATGACAAAATTTACCCATGCCTGGTGTGGTGGTTTGCTCACGAGGCGCAGCCGAGTAAGGAAACCACACCAGGTGTGGGTACAACCTGCCATCTCCCACATCCTCAAGTGGTATATTGAGATTATATAATGTGTAAAACTAAAGAAAATATTAAAATTGTAGCTGTGAAACCTTTTATTTTATATGTTATTAATAGAATAGAGGAGATATTCTTCTGCAGAGAAGAAATAGTCTTGAGTTGCACTTGCTGGGTTGCACATCAAAGGCTGCTGTTGCTAGTTTCTGTGTTTTTTTAACAGTATCTGTTAGTTGAGGCAAGTTTTGTGTGTGTGTGTGTGTTTTCAGCAGTGTCTGTTAATTGAGGGAACTGCCCTGTAAAGAGTTTTATTCACTGGGCTGGGAAACGAAGAGTGAGCTGCGTTAGTGTGAGCTGCATGGGTTTTTTTTTGTACACAGAGACTTTGATTCGGTGGGCTGGGAAATGAAGAATGATCTTTGTGAGTTGCTTTTTTTTTCTTATAGAAGGAGGAGAGGCCGACAGAAAGAGAAAGTTAATGTTACTAAGAAGGGTCATTGTTCCAATCACAGAGAGACATAGTTTATGGGTGTCAATGTGGCACTGCTGTTGTGAGCTCTGCATCCTGCTGTTATGTGAGCATGCGCACTATACACTGGTACGGTCATCGTTAAGTGTGTAGGATTGACAAAATGTAACGAGTGAAAAAAAGTAAAGAAAAAAATGCAATGAATTTTTGGGAAACGATCTGACAGAGGACATGGACAAACACCATTTTTTGGGGTGATATACTGTTACTTATTTTGTGTGTTGTGCCTCTGACTTCTGGGAGATGGCTGCTTAGCAGGGAATTGAACATAGAAATTCTGCAGTTTGTCCTTCACTGGTTGGATGGATTTTAGAGATGCGGCTTACTGGCACTTGTTTCTGTTGGTAGAGGGCACGATTTACGCATTGTAAATCATGCCAGCTAGCCAATCAGGAATGGGGATTTTGGGTACCCATTGTAAAATATGTAATAATTGACACTAGGACTATCTGGTATAATACTACTGTGTAGCTATTTAGGCTATGGTTGTTTGGTACAAGATTGTACTGTGTAGGACTTCACTTTAAGAGGCCAATTATGGGACTATATTGCATGTATCTTCAGTCTAAGGCTGTCTTGTATCAGGCCACATTTTCTTTACTCTGGCTGCCAGGTATAAAACTACAATACATAGTATAATTCTTTTTTTTCCATAAACACTTTTATTATTTTTCAGTTTTTCTCTCACCCCCCCCCACAGCGTACACACGCATGTACAGCCGTGGAGGTGCATGCACACAACAGGATCTAGCCCCTTCCACCACTCCCCTGACTTTTGTCACTGCACAGTACTGTCACGTGCCCACCAGACCTCCACCCAGTGGGAACGGGACTACGGATGGGTGAGTATCCATCCCTTTGGAGGGAAGAGCCGCAGCTCAATCCCACTCCAACCCACCCACCCCAAGCTGGCACCCCCGGCACCCCGAGGTCGTTCCTGAACCTGGGTCACTGGTGTAGCATGAGGTAAGGCACCAGCACCTCAGCCCTCTGCACTACCGGGCTGGCTACATAGGTTCTTTAGGTTAAAGGGGAACAGTCAACACCAAGTATCCCACTCTCAAGTGTGGGGCTTGTCCCAATGTACACTTTGTGTGCAAAAACATTTGGGTTTACTTACTGTTTACTGTAGTATAGCAGATTGTATCAGACTAATTTTGCTTAGTTGCAGGTTGACACCTTCTTTTACTATAAATCCCAGAATCCCCTGCAGCTGACATCAGAGCAGTAGTCAGCAGTGGGAGTTTCTATAACCTGAAGTGCATGTTAGAGCTTTTATAATTTCTGATCAGGTGTTTCTGAGGGTCTGCTTTTCTCCAGGAGCCAAGTACAGTCCTCTGTGACTGCACATAGCCCAGGGAGGACAGCGGGACCAGCAAACAAAAGATTAGAGCTTATATAAACTCTAACATGCACTGCAAGCTATTGAGTTTCCCACCGCTGCCTACTGCTCCATCTCTACTGTCTCCAGCCCATCCCTATCCTTCCTAAGATAAGAACTCCATAACTGGGTGCAGTACTACAGGTGTGGCCTTACACAGGATCTCTACAGAGGAAGCATTACCTGTCTTTTTCTGCTACCAATATCACTCCTGATACAGTCAAGCATCATTCTTGTGCTTCCCTTTTAGCCAGTTACCTACCCAGTTTATTATGACCTTAGCCACATCCAGATCCTCCATCTTCATCAGCAAGCATCTGTGAGGTTGCATCAAAACCCTTGCTAGAAGAGCAAATCCACAGCATGGCCTCCATCCAATTCCCTTGTCACCCAGTCAAAGAAAACTATCAGATTAGTCTGACAAGACCTCCCTGCCTCGAATCCATGCTATTTACTATCATGGAGACCACTGCTCTTCAAGTAGTCCACGAGGTCCTCTTTGACCAGCGACTCCATCAGTTTCCCTACAATAGAGGTAAGACAGACAGGTCTGTAGTTCCCTGCTTGTTTCTTGACCCCCCTTATCGAGCAGAACTTCATCTGCCATCCTCTAATCCTTCAGAACTATGCCTGTCCTTAGAGAGCTGCTGAACAGACCTACTATGGAATCGGCCAGTTCTGTCAATTTCCCGAGTATCCTCAGATGCAACCCATCTGATCCTGGGGCCTTATCAATCTTTAGGGCTGCCAGCCCTGTCAGAACCCTTTTGCTAGTAAATGTTGGTTGCCTCATCTCCAGGACCCCCGTGGCTGCTTTGATGCCACTGTCTGGCAAGGACTCACCATTCTCTCTAGTGAAAACTGGGCAAAAGCAATTGGTAAAGATGATGGCCTTTTGCCCATCTACTTTAGTCACCCTATCCTCCCTGTTAGCCTTACAAGTCCCCCTCCATTCTTCCTTTTTTACCAACATACAGTACCTGAAGAACTGTTTTTCTCCATGCTTGGCCCCTTCATAATATGCAGCTCTGTGTCTGCTTTTGCCTCCCTGACCTCCCTCTTTGCCTCCCTATGTTTCAGCAAGTATTCTCCACATTTTTCCTCTTATTGCTTTTCTTTAAATTTGTAGAAGGCCTTTTTCTTGGCTCTTACTGCATCCCTGACCCTTGCCAAGAACTTCAGTGGTCTCTTGAACCTGTTCTTTGTGGTTACTGTTCTCATGCATGCTTCAGATGTCACAATAATGGCACCCTTACTTGCCCCACATCTCTCTTCTACCCCATCTATTTTGTCCATTCCAACTAACTTATCCTTGACCAGCTCCCCTCAGACTGCTGAGGTTCACCTTTCTAAAATCAAGGACTTCAGCTCTAGGTTACAGTGTACCAGGCCCAAGGGCCAGTTTGAACCAAATGGAGTTATGATCACTGTTCCCCAGTGGCTCACCTACTCACACAGTTCTTACCACTTCCAAGTTGGTGAGCACCATATTGAGAATTCTGGTCTGCCTGGTGGGTTTCTTATCTAGCTGTGTCAGCAGGCCACCCTGGAATGCATCCAGCTACCTGATGATGTACTGTGAAGTCCACCAGGATCATAGGTAATGTCACAGTGTGTCACAGTTTCCTGCAGGATAACTGCAATTAAATTGCGCTGTTTCCTGACTATTTTGAGAAACCTAACAACTAAGGGCATATGATAAACCAGTGGTCCGTATAAGATGGGACAAACATCCTAAACAGTGTATACACAACCCATACCTGTCTGAGGAGGGAGGGAGGAATACCATTATTAGACCATTACTATTCCTAATAGCTATTTCTGAAACTTGGTGGACACAAGAAGCAACATGGAGCAAAGAAATAAAAGGCTATACATTATTTCACAAAGACAGATATGGTAAAAGAAGAAGAGGTACTGCAGTTTACATTAAGGAAGGGATCCTAGCTACTGATGCTACTAGTAAAATAAAAAAGGACAATCGGCTTAATCCTGAGATGCTATGGGTAAAACTGTCTAACAGCAGTACTAAAAGCCTAACTATAGTTGCCTGTTACAGGTAGCCTGACTCTTCTTATGATACAATCATTGGCATCTTAACTGAAATATAATCTGCATGTGATACAGGGGACACCATTTTCCTAGGAGATTTTAATTTGAATGACATCAATCAGAACCTCCATATTGCATCCCCAAGGGCTGGAAAAGGTCTCTTAGACATAGCTGAGCAATTGGGACTTTGCCAACATGTTTCAATTCTCACTAGGGGCAAAAACATACTGGACCTAGTGCTTCCTTCAGTCAACATAAAACAAAACTAGCACTTCCCTTGGCAGCAGCAACCATAATGCTGTAATCTTTGCAATACTAAAAGAACACTGCTTTGTGTCTGGCATAACTGAAAAATATCAGTACAACAGAGCCAACATTCTGTGTATACAAGCAAATAAAGAAGGAGCACCAGCATCACAGGTGGTGATGCTAAGCAGAGAAATAAGGCAAAGCAGTTCATAAACATTCTGTGTATAACTGGAACGATCAACATAATCGGTTAGATCACTTTATTAAAAAATATATTGACTGAAGACGTGGTAGACCTTAAAAGGTGTCATTCTGGATTCAAGTGCCAAATATATCCCTAGGATAAAAAAAAAAAATACAACACCAAGGCCATATGAGCTAGATGGCTACCCCCCACACAAAAAAAAAAAATCAATAAAAAAGATAGGTTTTACAAAACATACCTACTTACCCAATCCCTGGAAACATGGTCAGAATTTAAAACCAACCAAAAGATTTGCAAAAAAAAACAAAACTATCAGGGTCTCTAAAACAAGAACGGAGATCTCGCTTGCAGTAAATGCTAACAAAACTAACAGTTTCACTTTCTACAGTTACATAAATTCATTAAAATGTTCAGACTGTGGGATAGGCCGAGTTCAGCTTTAAAATATTATGATCAGTAGTCCCACTGATATGGCTGTTTTTAATAAGTACTTCTGTTAGGTACAGTATACACACAAAATAAGGAGGAGTATGGCAATACCAACCCGATGGTGTCCCTAACATTAACATTAGTAGTAATGAAATATGAGACAAAATCAAAAAACTAAAAAAATAATTCCTCTCCAGGCACAAACACTATCACTGGTAGTATGCTGAAAATAATGGAGATCATATCATAACCCGACTTCAGTATATTTTACAAACTTCAGTTGGTACAGGACAGATCCCACTACACTGGAAAACAGCAGTGGTTATTACTATACAATATATAAAAAATGTGATAGACATAGCATGAGCAACTACAGACCCATCCATTTGATCTCTAGTCCAGGAAAGTTTCTGGAAAGCATAATTAAAGAGAACATTCAATCAAACATCTCTGACATTGACTTGGAACAACACGGCTTTACTAAGGGATGGTCTTGTACACCAACGTGTTATGCTTTTATGAAAGGATCACTGTGTATCACTTGAACAAGTACTGTGTGATATCTATTTAGACTTCAGTAAAGCCTTTGATCTCATCCGATGCTGGACTACCATAAATAAAATGAAAACCACCAATATTAACCCCAGACTGGTCAACTAGACTCTCAACTGGTTATCTAACCAAACTCAAAAAGTTAGAATTAATGGGCATATATTTACAGCAGGAAATGTAACTAGAAGCATCACTCAGGGCTCTGTCTTGGGGCCTCTGATTTTTCATATCTTTACATCTGATTTAGCTAGCAACCTCTTTAGATGGTCCTCAAAATAAACAGACAACACCGAGTTGGAAGATCCCTGTCAAACCGAAGAACACACAATAATAATACAATCGGACCTGGAGAGAATCTTACATTGGACCAGTACATGGGGAAAAGAGTTCAGTTTCATTAAATGCAAGATTATGCATCTGCGTAATAAAAACAGGCAAGTCAGTTATTCACTTTGTGACATACTGTAGGAGTCCTTGTATCCACAGATATGGAACACTATAAATAGAACAATTAATTCTTTAGGAGAGCAAACAGTGTGACGTGGTCTATTAAAATAAAAATCAAATCAAGAAACATGGATGTCATCTTCCGACATTACAGGGCATACCTTAGACCACACTAGGACTTTGCTATTCAGTTCTGGTGCCCGCATAAGCAAAATGGTATACATCAAATTAAGGAAGTACAAAGAAAACTACTAGATCTAGTACCACCATTTCAAACAATACTTACAAAGAAAGCCTGTTGGCCCAGACTCTAATGCCATTAACTACAAGGCAGTTATGTGGTGACCATCTTCTTATGTATGACATCATAAACAATACATACTTAATGTGTGAACTGAACCTGGAATTCAACCCCAATACGACAGAAACTAGAGGTCACTCATTACAAATTTCTGGAAATGGATTTCGAACATCAAAGAGAAAATGAGTCTATACACAGCAAATTGTTAATCCATGTAATGCCTTTCCATGTGATATTGCTGTAAAAATAAAACTGAATTTAAATCTAAGCTGGGCAGATGTATTCTGAGCAGGAATAGTTTGGATTACTTTCATACTTAGAGGGAGCGATTATGGCCTCTTGCCTTTTCTGCTCCCACTCAATATTAATCTCAGTACTGCAGTTAGTCCGGTGAAGTGTAAGAAAGTGGTGCTCTGTGGAGAACACATTCTTGAAGCTCTGTAGTTATGGTAAATACTGTAACTTCTCTATCTTCAAAGAATCAATCTCTTTCATGGAGTACCATGTTTTGGTCTCAACCAGCAAGCAGTCAGAAAACCAAGTCTCCTAGACTAGGGAGGTTGGGGACCTAGGACTCACATGTAGAGTAGTACTTGTAGCTCAGCAAAACCAGACTGCATGCTGCCTAGATTGAATGTCCAAGGCATAATGCTTGGTAAAAGTGTGGACAGTACTTCATTCAGCAGCCCTACAGGTTTCTTTTTTTTTCTTCAGAGGTATGAAGGTACAAAGACAGTATATTAAATTGAAACAAGTGCTTGAGATATGTGTCAGAAAAGGTTTAATTTATGAAACATACTGATTGCTTACATATGAGATAATATTATTCTGAAACATTTTAACATCACCAGTACGTAGCCTTTATGTAGTCTATAATGTCTGAAATGACTAAACAATATGATCTATACTATTATCATATGCACAGTATTTACAGTGGATTTTCCTCAACATCTAATACCCAAGGTGGCCAGATAGCCTGGTATACTTTAGAATGTTTGGATGTAAGATAATATTTTTTTCCAGAGTCATAATCTAATGTGAAAGTTTTCCAAAGTTCCCATGTCGGTGTACTGGGTTCTTCCATAAGCATGAAATAAATCCATGTGCAATAAAAAGTAGCATATATTTAACATTTTGCATTGTAACCATCTGGTATTCCCTACATTAAGGAAGTACACACTGTTCTGGGCCTAGATATACTGTAATCAAGTATTCAGAATATTATTGATACTCTTAAAAACATTTCCACAAATCTAAAAAAATAATTCCTCTCCAGGCCCAAACACTATCACTAGTAACATGCAGAACATAATGTTTATAGGAAAATGTCACGTGTCAGTGTACTAGGCTCAGATTTACATTTACTGCATATAATAAAAATATGTGAATTACATTTACTTAGTAGATACAGAGTGTAATAAATATGGTGTAGGATGTCTCTGAACTTGTGCTGCACTTGTCTCATTCTTCTGAATGATCCTGGTATTTTTGTCATATTACTTACTTTGTTTGACCATTTATTATTTAGTCTTACAAGTGTTTGTAATGTTTTTTTCTCCTGACTACCGTTGCATTGCATGACCTATATGTGCTGTGTCTCATTGCTGTCGGTTGTTTTGTATCTGACTTGTATCCTCCTGGGTCGCGTCTGAAAATAGGCATTCCTATGCCTAGTATACTCACCTGGTTAACAAAAGCAAATAAATAAATAAATAAATAAAACGGTATCGGGTTAAGTCTACTGTTTAGCAATTATTTCCAACTGCTGCAGACGTAATCCCACTTATCTGACGATAAAGTAACATTTAATTCTTATTGCCAGCCTAGATGTAGTTTGCCTAGGTCTGGAATGTTATATATGTTAAAAGTTTTGTAAATTTTGGAAACATATTTTTGCCTGTTTGGGGCCTCCTTTAAGATAAAACACTGTAATTACATAATATTTTCTTGACTTTATTCCTGGGGTGCTTAGGTGTTTAAGGGTCTCTATGTTATAAATAAATGAAAAACAAGTTTTTGTTAGTTACATATTATGTTTGTATTGAATAATGATTTGAAAAGGGTGAACCAGTTCTCTATTAGCAGGGATTAGGTAGAAAGTTGAACTTGATAGTTTATAATCATATTCATTTTGATCTGTATCAATAATATGTTATTCAGAAATCTATGACCTATTTCTTGAGCTCTTGCAGTTTTGAGGCCCCAAAACAGAACAAAATGTCCTATTTTTAGATACAATAGTTCTGAATTCAACCCCCCCCCCCATCAAACCATTTATATAATGGTTCTATCATGGATCCCAAATGATAAAGCTTCATGTCTGGTAATTTTATGCCTGCATGGTTATATGATACAATAGGTTTCTCAAAAGGTACAGAAATCTAGGGAGACTGTTCATATTTATTGTCTGGGCTCCATCAACCAGGGACAGGGGAAGGCCTTGCCACATCCTAAGATCCTGACCAACCTCCTCCAATAATGGGTCCAAGTTACATGCAATTAGGTTTTCTAAATTTTCAGTCATTTGAATACCCAGGTATGATAAGGATTCATGTTTGACAGAAAAGGGAATCTGATTTCATATTACAGCGGTAGTATATAGAGATATGGGTAATGCTTCTGATTTCTTCCAGTGATCCTTGTAACCAGAATAAAGACTGAAGGATTTTACTGCTTTTTAATATCATTGGTATTTCTGAGATGGGGGGTTAATATACAAGATGATAAAGTCAACAGTGAAAGCTTTATTGACCCATGACCGTGACCAAAACTTTCTAGATTTCTGTCATGCCTAATTGAATTTGCTAGGGTTTCTAATTTTAAATACTAATATGAATATAGGGTATCCCTGCCTATTACCTTGTTGTAAAGTCAAATCCTTTGATGTCTGATTGTTGGTCAGGATACTAGCCTTGGGAGTAGAGTAGATAGACAGATGTATAAAGAAAACAAGCCAAGCACTCACCACCTCTCATACATGGACACCCAGGTTTAGATTTTAAAATCTCATTTTATTAATAAAAAGGACAAGCAGACATGACCTGGCTGATGCGTTTTGGATCGTTTGACCCTTTATCAAAGCCAATTAATCTGAAATGCCTCAGGCAGGTCATGTCTGTGTGTCCTTTTTATTAATAAAATGAGATTTTAAAATCTAGACCGGGTGTCCGTGTATGAGAGGTGGTGAGTGCTCAGCATTTTTCTTTATACATGTTTTCTGCATTGCCAGAGCACCACTGTCCCAGTGTGGGATTTTTTTCTGAAGCAACAGATAAGACAGATCCAGATTATAAATTCTTCCCCCGTCTCCGCAGCATCAACCACATCAAATAAATATGACTATTCCATTCTATCAAAAGCATTGTCTGCATTCAGCAATACCACTACAGCATCAAAAACCATACAGATTTCTGAGATGGGCACTGAGCAAAGAGATGCCATGAATGTGGACATGGCTGTTGTGCAATGTGCTCTCACAGATCCCTCCAAATGTAATTCTACTATAATATAGCAGTGCTGGATGCAGTTTACAATCCTATTGGGCAGGCACTGAAAGGACACAGTAAGTCCTTTTTAGGGCTGCAGTGGGCATAGCCCTGCAGACCCCTTGCTATGAAAAAAGGACTGAGCGCATTCCTTCTGACCAAACATGTTGTAGTTGCACCACATTTGCCTCCATGTCCATGGAGCACTCCGCTCCTTGTCTCCAGTTGCACTACACTATTTTTCACTGTAAAAATTGGTGGCATCCTGATCGTGACACTGGGGGAATGGGCACCCCAGTGTCACTCTTATGTTTCTGGTGGGGTGCTGAGAGGAGGGTTGGGTGGGGAATATCTATTAACTAAAAGAAAAAAAATTGTCTGTCACAGTGAAACATGGCACACTTTGCCATGTCCAAGATGGCTGCTGCACTCTAATGTGCATGTGCTAGTAGTCGTGCATGCACAGTAAACTGTGGTGGCCATCTTGGACACAGCAGAGTGTGCCATGTTCTGCTGTGACTGGTGATTTTTTTCCTTTTAAATGATAGATATCCCCCCCACACCTGGCACCCCCCTCCCAGAAACATAAGAATGATATGGGGGGGGGCAATTCCCTAGTGTTGCAATCAGGATGCACCCAATTTGTTTTTTTATTATAGCTATACCACCCCATCCTACCCTCCCTCTTAGCACCCACCACCTTACCTCCCCAGAAACATAAGAGTGACACTGGGGGTGCCCAATCCAACAGTTTCAAGATCTGGAATCCTCCAATTTTTTTTTTACTCTGTAAAAGGAAAACCATCCCTCAATGTATTTTTTTTACCCTGTAAAAGAAAACGTCCATCAATGTATTTTGCAGCCATTCCTGTCCCCCACCTGACCTCCCACTTAGCACCCAATTCCCAAAAACCTTACTTACCCATTGGGGGTCCAACACTGTAATCCTCTCTGGAAAACAGACATGTCTCCACTCTTCAAAGCCAGACCACAAACTGAAGAAACAGGTATGCAGTTCAATGTATTTCAATGGTGTTTTGAACTTAGTGGCATAACTTGGCCATTTTTGCAAAAGAGATAATATTATCTCAACTGGGCATCCAATAAAAGTTTGAAAGTTTTGGAAGTTTTTGGCCCAAATTTTCAACTTGCCTTCTTTGGGACCCTGCCTCATGAACAATTGCACTGACATTAGGTAAATCTGTCCCGAAAGGTGATTTCATGGTCCCTGCACAAAATCACCTTTCAGGCAGGAGTTGAACATTTTTTCTGCCCTTGTTCATGAGGTGGGGTCATAACAAGGCTATGTTGAAAATTTGATGTAAAAATATTATAAAACAACAAAGTTATGAGCTTATTCGAATTTTGCAAACACAGGCTCATAATTTAGGTCATTTTCAATAATTTTACCCCACATTTACAACATAGCCATATCTTCATAGCACCTCATGATTGTGACAGCTGTCATTTTTCAACTCCTGCCAAAAATGTGTTTTTGCATCCTGAAAGTTGGTTTCACAGTCCCTGCACTAAATCTACTTTCAGGCAGGAGTTGAACATTTGCTGTGCCCTTCATCATGAGGCAGGGTCATAACAAGGCTATGCTGAAAATTTGGTGTACAAATATTACAGAACAATAACTTTATGAACCTACATTACATTTTGCTAATGCAGGCTTGTAACATTGGTAATTTTCAACATTTTTACCTGAAATTCCTTGACTGCATCCCTATCGACTCTAGCCAGATTTTGTTTTAACTAGGGTCAAAAGAGAAAAACAGTCGAGATGCCTGTGTGGTGTGCACACTCATTGTGCTGGGACTAAATGGGCTACTGGTTCTGTTTCATTCCCTCAGACCTGAAACTTGTCTGGATGTACAAGAAGAGGCAGACATGACTTCAGATGCACCCAAAGATGTTTATTGTTGGGAGGGGAATACAGGTATAATGTCAAAACAAAGCAAACAATGCCACTAGTAGGATGGTACCACCTAAAAGTGCCATGGCATGGCAAAAAATTATCCATAAATACCATGTTGATAGTCAAGAGCATTACATTAATATTAAACTATTTGGTGGGAGTGACCAAATAGGTACAAGGCCAAGAAGAAGTATTCAAGCAAATAAAATCCTTGTTTCAGTTGTTAAAAACAAATTTTGGGAAAAGACATTGTGCTATCAGGCCACAAGACATTGGAATACTCTGTCCCCCTTAGCTCGTACATTTCCAACCTACTGTTTATTTTTAAAGGAGTTTGAAAAATCAAACTCATTTAGCTGCTTATGTTATTGATAATAATTGCATCCATGGACCACTTGTAAATCCAGAGAACGTCCTGGGAAAAAGAACCTAATTTATTGTTTTGTTATTTTACTGTTTGCATTGGTATATATTGTCATGTATATTTTGTTGGTTATTTATTTTTCTTATGTATGGGCAAATTGTAAGTTAACAGGACTGTCAGGTAAACTGGGTTGCCTGACCTAAAGACATGTTTTCTCTCCTGTATAAAAATAAAGCTTTTACTACTACTACTACTACTACCTAAATGATCCGTAATAATGCTATGTTCTACAATCAGTGCTAGATGCTCTAAGCAGATCTAGATGCTGTAAGTAACTTTATGTACTTTAAGCAAACATAAATGCTCTATTTCTATGGTAACCTAGATACCCCCTCTTAAACACCTCTGACCCTCTTACCTGAGTCTATATCCTCAACCTGGATACCCCCCTCATCTGTCTGAGCTTTCCTCCAGTTTTACCTACCCTGGACTCCCACCTGCCATCCCTTGCCACCCCCCCAGCTCCCTCCAACTCCCTCCCTGCCATTCTCCAACACCTACCCTTTCCACCCACTCTCCCCCCTAAATATTCTAATTCTCCCAATCCCTTTCTCTCTCTAATCTACTCCTCATTTGCACTCTCACCCTTTTCTTTCTCCTACCCTTTCCAATACTCTACCTTGGCAGGCCCCCATGGGGCAGCTATGCCGTACGTTGCTAACTGGGAATGTCCTCTCGCTGTTTAATTTCACTTGTCTAGGTTACTCAAATGTATTATTTATCTGTTTTCTGTATTACAACACAATCTTATGTTTTGTGTTAACTGTCAAATTTTTATGTCTCTGCTGTTTTACATCCTGATGTGGAACCATTGTAAAAGAGTGTATACTCAAAGGTTGTTTCCGAATATACAGATAAATAAATAAATGGTAGTCTGGTTAACCTTTGTGATATATGAATGCTCAATAAGTTGCAGGTAGTGAATTGACAACAAGGTAAGGAGAACAAGAGGGGTGCCTTTTCATGTGGAGTAGTGCACTAGTTAGAGTTCAAGAGAGGTGCCTCCAGGACAGGCCAGAAAAAACTTTTACTGTGGCAAAGTCAGGATCATCAGAGGGCATGCCTCTTCCCCTTGTTTGAAGAAATTAACTGCCTGGGAAAAGTCATGTCAGATTGCCAGACCAGATGCATATCCTGAATTCTTACATTGAAATCTCTGATCACCAGTGAAAAGGCCATTGTAGACCTCCAGACAGGGTGTACCAAAGCTGGATTATTTTGTTGGACCTTCTGGTCACTGGTGAAGATGTTGTTGCAGACCATTGGAAAGGGTCTTCATGAAAAGCACAAATTGCATTGCCAAGTTCTTGCAGCTTTTGTTGGTCATAGTTCTGGCCGCTTTCATCACTCCTGAAAAGAAAGCCCCATTCACTGTATGTCGGTGTCCCTAGCTGTTGAACTCGTGCAACTCCTAAGCTGCCTTTACTTCCTAGCAGGGATGGGCTGAAGCAATGAAGAAGCAGGAGGGTGACCTCACCAGACTACTGCCAAGAACAGAAGTATGAATAAGATGGAGGAAGAAGGTTGTAACAGTCCCAATAAAATTCTTGTTAAAATAGGTGTCATCCCTTATTTATGCACACTAGACTGTCTTTGTGCAGGCACTCTCTTTATACTTCAGGCAGGTTAACACAGTTAGTTTGGGAATATGTTCCCCAATTAGCACCTAGGTAATTCACAGACTGAGGTGTGGTAGGTTGGGCTAACTCTCAAAGTGAGGCACTGAGCAAGAGGCCAGTTTACACACTGATGCAGCATTTCTGAGAAAGTGCTGAGTATTAGGCAAACTCACACCACACTGCAATGTCTTCGTTTAAAGTGCTGGGTCATAGGGAGCATCACTTATTACTGCCATGTTTCTCATTAAAAGGCAGAACAGAGATGAGATCATACAGTTTAGCAATGTCTCTTTAAGATGCAGAGCAGGAACAGATTCACTCAGTACAGAAATGTCACTTTGGACTGCAGTTGCAGGGACTAGCTTGCATAATAAGAAATTTCACTTTAAATGCAGTGCAGGGAGGTAGTTCACACATACAGTACAGAAAAGTCACATTAAATGGCAGCAGCAGAAGTTAGGTCACACAGCACTGAAAAATTACTTTAGACTACAGTAGCAGGACTAGTTCACACAATACTGCAAAGTCACTTTAAATGCAGTTTCATACAAAGAGGATTAGAAGCTAGTTAGGCCGTTGGCCAGTTTTGCTCCTTTAGTGATAACATTTAAGAGAAATATTCAGACCCAGTAACGTATCAAGTCCCCTTTTAAAATCAACTTTATTCTTGCTAATTACATCTAGAGGGAGAGTGTTCCATGGGTTAACCACCCTTTGGGTGTATAAGTACTGCCTTTTTGGCATTAAAATGCTTTCTTGAAACTTGAAGTGGATGACCCCTTTGTGTTATCAGCACATTTAAAGTCAAATCCCATTTCTTTAAACAAATTGTCATCCTTGACTACTTAATGCATGACCATCAAATCATCCTTAATCAATGGTTTTCAAGGGACGTAAGGTTAAGTTCCCTCATTCTATGTGTATATGAGTAGTTTTGTAATGTTGCTGTAGTTCTGGTTCCCCATGTTTGAACTTCTTCTATTTCATTAATGTCATTTCTCTTATAAGAGCACAAAAGCTGAGTGGCATAATCAAGACAGGGCAATACATGGGCTCCATACAGGGGTAAAATTACCTTAGAATCTCTTAATGTTATATTTCTTTTAACGGCCCATAGGATTTTGTTAGCTCTTGATACTGCCATGTTACATCGTGATTTATTTTCGAGATCCCTAGTTGCATTATCCTTCAGATCTTATTCACATGTGGTTGGGGGACAGAGTCCAAGCACCTAAAGTACACTAGTGACAAGGGATGTGTTCCTGCAAAGGCATAACTGCATCTGTCAGTGTTAAAACTCATTTCCTACCTTTTTGCCCATTCACATATAAAATTTAGGTCCTGGTGAAGTGAATTACGTTGTTCCAGTGTGATGTACAGACCATAAGCCTGGTGTCGTCCACATATTGATAGCAGTGCAGGGGGTTAGTTCACACAGTAAGCAAATTCCCTTTCAATTGCAGTACCAGGGGTTAGGACACACAGTACTAAAAAGTTACTTTAGACTGCAGTAGCAAGGCTAGTACAAAAAATATTGCAAAGTCACTCTAAACAGCAGTAGCAGGGGTTATGTTACAAAGTCACTTTGGAATGCAGTAGCAGAGCTAATTTACACAGTATTGCAAGATCACATTAAACTGCAGTATTTACCCTTAATTACTGTTGATTCCCCATATTAATAATAGATCATGAGGAACTGTACTGATGCTACACCCTGTGTACCTCCTCAGTTCTTCTATCCCACCTCTGTACCAGCTCCTATGGACCTAACTGAAATCCCATCCCATGAGCAGTCCTGCAAACAGGCCTAGCCCAGCCCCATACTGGCTCCAATGGAGCCCTATGCTGCCTCCGTGGGCAGTCACTGTCCAGGTGCACCTCCCACCTGTGCGGCCTTGGCCACTGATTAGGCACTTCCTGAGGCATGTCACCTGCCAAACAGAATGCTGAATTTGGATTTGACTGTGGATGACACCTAAACACTGCCACCACCCACTCACTACCACTGCCAAGAAAACATGGAGGGGAAATAGCTGGATTCCATGGGTGTACTACTGTATATGGTGGGGACCAAGATTGTAAAGTGCTGTACTGCTGCTGGCCGCTGGACTCACTGTCATGACCTGAAGGAAGCTGACACTTGAAGGGATACTCTAGGAGCTGATGGGATCCTTGATGTAAGCCTGTCGTCATCTCCACTCAGTGTCTCCTCCTTACTGCTCAGTGTTTTCTCCTGAATTGAAACAATGGCCACTGGACATTTCTACTTTGAATTCAGTTCAGAGTTCTGTTCTTGAACCCTGAGCTGGAGCTGCTGAAGATTCAAGTGGCCATGTTCTAGGCTTGATCAGAGGCCCAGGCATGTGGCACCCCTTCTCCTTGTACTGATGCTCCGTGAGGGAACATTCCAGCCGACAGCAATCAAGAAGACCAACAAAAAATTGTTCTGCTGTATTTTTCTCTGCAGCCCAAAGCAAGAGTTTGTGAGGAGGGTGAACAAAACTAGCAGCAATGGTGGAAAAACAGATGGGACCAGGAACAGGGGAGGGAGCTGGTGCACAGGGGTAGCTATTTACAAGAGGGAAGCTGCTACCAGGGGTGGAGGAACTGGCTGTAGTAAATGCGTAGACTGCTGCATGAAGAGAAACTAGCCATAGATGTGGGAACTAACTAAGAGTACAGGGAATTAGCTAGGAGTAAATATGGCCCTGGCTTATGAATGTGTTCCCCCTTTGCTTCTTTCCTTGGGATTCCCCCGGCCCACACATATGGCTGCACTACTAGATGACCCCAAAGTTGGGGTACTACATTTGTCTGTACTCCTTACAGTTGTCTAGGTAGAAACAGATGATTCTCCTGACAGCAGTTGGTGATGAGGCTCGGGGGATGCCACCGATGTCGGTGGAAGAAAAAAAAGGCAGAAAAATAGACTGTATAAGGGAAAAATATACATAATCAGTTTTAAGATAGATTTCATTATAAAATGCTGCAAGTGCTTTATTGAGGTTCCAGTGACTAAATGTATGTTGTTGTTCATACTATAGTCACAAGAGTAGAAGTAGGCCACAAGACCCATCTGGACTACCCTACTACTTCTCAGTGGTGGAGTTTCATTTTCTTATGTATCATGTACTTAAAAGATTTTTTGAAAGTATCTTTATGTTCACAGTTAACAAGTGATGTATCTAACAAGTTCCACAGATTGACTATTCTTTGAGTGTTATTAAACTTTTCTTTTGTCTATCCTGAATTTTAGTTTTTTATCTTGTTGTCTACAGGCCTCCAAACCAAGGGGAGGACATAGATACATTACTGTTAGAAGGTATACAAAAAATGACAGCTAAAAGAGAAGTTCTGATAATGGGTGACTTTAACATGCCAGATACAGACTGATCAATACCAGCAGGAACATCCACCAGGACTAGACACATAGTGGATTCCCTGCAGGGGGAGGGCCTCAAACAATTGGTACAACAACCCACAAGAGACAGGGCTATCCTGGATCTAGCACTGACTAATAGACAGATAGATAGATAGATAGATAGATAGATAGATAGATAGATAGATAGATAGATAGATAAAAACTTTTATTTTTTGACAGGATAATAACTTTTAGGACCAAAAGAGGCCCTGTTTATCAAAGTTGTTCTGTTTTGAAATACAGTTTCAACAAATACAAAACGTCATGTAATAAAATATATTACAGGAACAATCTTATAGATATCACAACACATAATTCCACAGCTTACATACAAAAGCAGTAGTTTCACAGTATATCAAAAATCTAAAGATTTTTATGCTTGAGAATAAATATAAGCATTTGTAAGATAGACAAGGATATATAGTTACATACACAATTTAGTACAAGGGGTTTTCATTTCCAAAATTTCCAGTCCAGAAGAGTTAACAAAAAAAGAGGGAGGGGAAGGGGAGAAAAAGAAATAATATTTATCTGCAAGTACTACTGTGTACCCCATTTACAGCACACACAGAAACAGTGGAGAGAAAATTTGAGAAACAATCCAGAGTCCGAACAAGAGAACAGATGATAGTTTCCTAAGCGACACCATAACAAACACATCTGTTACTCCAGATGGAGTTTAGAGAGTGCTTAAATTTACCTAAGCTATCAATAGTCCTAATTTCTGAATCTATCTCATTCCATACTTTTGGTAAATAGAAACGTCTTTGCATTCTGCTATAAGTGTTAATTTCTAAAGGAACTTTTTGGCATCTATGTTTCAATTGCCTCAAATTATACCTATAGGAAACAGAAATATTAAGGGAATTCACATCATGCTTAACTCCCCCCCCCACTCCATAAAGGCTTTATACCCTACATGTTTTTTTTCTACAAATTGCAAGGGAATCCCAACCAAGATCTTGAAGTAAGATGCAATAATGAGTGGAAGAAGGGCATTTCGCCACATATCTTGCTATTCTATAATATGTTTTATCCAGACAATTTAGTGATGATTTAGAATCAAATTGATACATTAAGCTACTGTATTCTAGTTTTGGTAAGAGTAATTGTACAGCCACTCTATTTCTTGATTTTCTTGAAAGAATTGATGTTTTCCTTCTTAGCACACCCAATCTGGAGGTAACCTTTTTTGTTACATTTGTTATATGTGTAGAAAAGGTAAGAGAGCTATCCATATAGACTCCCAAGTACTTATATGCCTGAACCTGCTCTAACACTTGACCTTTTAATGAATATATATTTAGTGTATGATTATGAGGCAATTTACCTTTTGAATGAAAAAGCATTACTTGAGTTTTCTTTGTACTAAGAAGCATTTTGGATTGTAACAACCAATTTTGTAAAATATCAAAATCAGATTGAAGAGTTTTTTGTAAATCATCCAGATTTGTAGCTTTTCCTATAAGAGCCATATCATCAGCATACAAATAAATCTTGATGTTTTTAATGCATGATGGGAGCAGATTTATATAGATCAAAAATAGCAGAAGACCCAGAATTGAACCTTGGGGGACACCCCTAAAGGTGCCCTCCATGTCTGACAGTATTTCATCTATATAAACCTGTTGTGTACGTTCAGTTAGGTAAGATAGTAACCAGGTTTGAACAGGCTCAGATATACCTATCTGGGCCAACCTTCCTATTAGTATGTTAAAATCGATCAAATCGAAGACCTTTGAGAGGGCGACAAACACCTCCCCGACAGACTCCCGGGCCTCAAGGCCACTTGCCACAGAGTCCAAGAAGTCCATCAGGGCAGTGTCTGTCGACCTCCCATGTCTGAAGCCCACTTGACAGTCTGTCAATAGTTTGTACTTCTCCAGATATTCGTATAACTGGGCACAGGCCAGACGTTCAAAGACCTTCGAGATGATCAACAGCAAAGCTATCGGTCGATAGTTTGATTGGTTATTTTTATCCCCTCCCTTAAATACAGGAATCACTTTAGAGTTTTTCCAAAAATCTGGAAAACGTTTTTGCTGGAAATTAAAGTTGAAAAGATTAGTCAAGATTGGGCCTATTTGTTCTACTGAAGCTTTTAAAAAGATTGTCTCTATTTTATCCATCCCTATTGCTTTCCGTGGGTTTAATTGCCTTATTTGTTTCTTTAGTTCACCAATTTTAATTACTCGAAAGTAGAAACTTCGTACATTCTTCCTGTAATATGTCTCCAATGGTTTAATTTGTTGAAAACCATAACTCTGTTGACCATCTACCTGTTCCATTTTTACATCGGGGAGATAACAAAAGTATTGATTCAAGTTATTTACTACTTGTTTTGTTGACATCTCCCCTCCCAACTCATTCTTAAAAGTTATACTCAAATGTCTCCTTTCCCTACCTTCCAAATCTTTAATTAAGTTCTAATACTGGGCTGGATTTTTTGTTTGATTTACTTTATTTCTACAATATCTTTTCCTTGCCTTTTTTATCATACTTTTACTTTTATTCCTGATCTTTTTAAACAATTCCCAGTCTTCTACCTTTAAAGATCGATTTGCCTTTTTCCATACCCTATCTTTCCATCTTATTTGTTTTTTAATTGCTTCATTTACCCAAGGATTATGTTTATGTCTTTCTTTAGATTTTTTGAAAGGGGCATTTTCATCACATATGTCTAGATAAATCTTTGTAAATTCTCTAACTGTCATGTCTACTTCTGGGATCAAGTCTATACAAGCCCAATTTACTTGTCTCATTTGAAGCTGGAAGGAAGATTTATTAAAATGAGTGAAATCTCTAACATATTGACATTTTGAAGTATCAATAGTATCAAAATCTTGTTTAATATTGCACTTGAGATAGCAATGATCTCCTAGGTTTGGGGGACCCACTTTATAATCCAATAGATGAATACCACTTGTTATGAATATCAAATCCAATATGTTTCCTATACTAGCATAAGTACTTCTGTGTGTTGGAATGTTTATTACTTGATTAAGGCCCAAGGCTTGAAATTCAAGTTGTAACTTAAGACCTCTTTCTGCTCCCCATGCAGCGTTAAAATCTCCAATCAGGAGTACTTCCCTTTGCCCCAACAACTCATTTAATCTTAAGGCCAAAATCTCAAAGGCTGACATTTTTATTCTTGGGTAAGAATATATCACGCCAAAACATATTTTCAATCCAGTTATATAGACCAGTAATATCTCAATGCCCTCAATATTTCCTGAAAAGAGCAACTCTACTTGACCCAGATTACTTCTAATGTAAAGTGCTACACCTCCTCCTCTGGTTGGCCTATCATATCTATAAAAATCATAGTTTTCTTTTTGAAATTCAGAATCTGGATGCTTTTTTGAGAGCCAAGTCTCTGTAATACCTATAATATCACAAGCATTTTCAGATAGAAACATAGAAACATAGACTTTGATGGCAGATAAGGACCGCTAGGCCCATCTAGTCTGCCCATTTCCCTACCTACAGGATAGGCCGCAGATCCTATTTAACCAACAGCCTATATCTTCCTGCCCCCCACAAGAATTGCCTTATGTCTGTCCCATGCATTCTTGAATTCTCCCACAGTTTTAGACTCCACAACTTCCTCAGGAAGGCTGTTCCATGCATCCACTACCCCTCTGTGAAATAATACTCACATTGCCCCTGAACCGCCCTCCTTCTATCTTTAAATTGTGTCCCTTGTTCTTGCAAGTCTCTTTTTCTGAAAGATGCTACCCTCTTGGACTTTGCTGATTCCCTTGAGGTACTTGAAAGTTTCTATCATGTCCCCTCTCCTTCTTTCCTCAAGGGTATACATATTAAGCTCCTTTAGTCTCTCCTCACAGCTTCTCTTGCAGACCCTGCACCATTTTAGCTGCCCTCCTCTGACTGCCTCTATCCTGTCTATGTCCTTATGAAATGGGGTCTCCAGAACTGGACACAGTATTCCAGATGGGGTCTCACCAACTGTCTGTACAGAGGGATAACAACGTCCTGTTTTCTGCTGCTGATGCCTCTCCTATACATCCCAGTATACCCCGGCCCTCCTACTGCCTTCTCACATTGCTTGCTAACCTTAAGGTCATCTGATATGATTACCCCAGGTCCCTTTCCTGTTTTCTTGTTGTTACTACCTCCCCACCCATTGTGTATTCTTCCCTGGGTTCTTGTTTCCCAGGTGCATTATTTTGCACTTTTTGCATTGAATCTTAGCTGCCTATCGTCAGACCATTCCTCCAACCTTGCCAAGTCCCTTTTCATCCTTTCCATGCCTCCTTGTGTATCAACCCTGTTGCAGATCTTTGTGTCATCTGCAAAGGCATACTTTTCCTTCCAGTCCCTCTGCAATGCCACTGATGAAGACATTAAAAGGACTGGACCCAATACTGAACCCTCACGGTACCCCACTAGTAACCGCCCTTTCTTCAGAGTGGACTCCATTTACAATTACCTTCTGTGTCCTGTTGTCCAGCCAATGTTTTACCTAGGCTACCACCCTGGGACCCACTCCCAGGCTGGTTAATTTGACTAATAATCTTTTGTGGGACTGTGTCAAATGCCTTGCTAAAGTCTAGGTAGGCCATGTCCACAGCCCCTCCCTGGTCTACTACTTTGGTCACCCAGTCAAAGAAATCTATTAGATTTGTCTGACATGACCTTCCCGCTGTGAACCCATGCTTCCTTGGATCCTGTGCTCCACTAACCTCTAGGTACTCAACTATTCTTTCCTTCAGAAGTGACTCCATCACTTTCCCTACCACAGAGGTCAGACTAATACCCAGTGGTCAAATAAAGGCTGTTTTCCAGCAAAACTTCTGGCATTGTCATGAGCTATCCTGACAATATCAGACTGAGTTACTGGGCCTGGGTTTGGTTTAATATCTCCACTGGCTAGCTCAATAACAAGGACAGCTATCAGTCCCCTACTAGCCTTAGGTAGTGTGGTACGTTGGCCAAGTTTTTGTGCAGTAAACCCGGTCTTACCCAGATGCCAACAGATATGGAATTTATTCCTTCTACTAACCCCTTCCATGGGGGGAAGCATTTTTGTCATAGCTGTAGAAAAAGAGCATATCCTAATCTCTGGGTCCGGCTGAAACCAAAAGTTACGTTTGTCTGAAAAGGCCAAAACCAGCATACCAATCAAAAAGGCAGAGTAGGCAATACTTATAACTGCTAAGGTTCAAAAATTTAAATAAACTAACTTAAAAGAGGCTTCCCTCCAAGTATCACAAAAAAGTTATACTTGGGGGAATACCCCAAAAGGGAAGGCACAGTAAATGAAATCACTCAAATACAAGTTTAAAAATTAGTATATAACTATGCTGCAAGTAGATTCAAGATTCAATTTTCAAGAGTATCATATAAGACCTTTCCTGTAAAACTTCAGGTATATTAAGGACACTCTAAGCTTATTAATGTCCATAAAATTCTACCTACATAATACTAAAAGCATTAAGTAATTTTTATAACCTTTCACTGTGACTGTCCAAAAAATGTTTTTTCCTCTTCTGAGTGGAGCACGCACCACACATGCTCGCGCAGTACCTGGCGCAATCTTTTAAACCACACTGCACCTCCTCCTTCTCTCTGATGCGCTGGTGCGTCTCTCCTCCCTCTTGGTACCGGCAGAATTACCAGGTAGCAGCTGGTGCAAATTAGCAGAGCATGAATACAGGAGCAGTCTCTATCACGATGTTGTGGTGAGAGAAAACACAGTACCTCAGTTTAAAAAGCACAACCCTGCATAGATGACACACAAGCAGGCAAGTTTAATGCTGTGTAGCTGATGATTCAGTACCTGGCGCGATCTTTTAAAGCACACTGCCCATCCTCCTCCTTCTCTCTGATGCTCTGGTGCATCTCTTTTCCCTCTCGGTACCGGCAGAATTACCAGGTAACAGCTGGTGCAAATTAGCAGAGTGTGAATACAGGAGCAGCCTCTATCACGATGTTGTAGTGAGAGAAAACACAGTACCTTCAGTTTAAAAAGCACAAGCCTGCATAGATGACACACAAGCAGGCAAGTTTATTGCTGTGCAGCTGATGATTCAGTACCTAGCGCAATCTTTTAAAGCACACTGCCCCTCCTCCTTCTCTCTGACACGCTGGTGCGTCTCTCCTCCGTCTCGGTACCGGCAGAATTACCGGGTAACAGCTGGTGCAAATTAGCAGAGCGTGAATACAGGAGCAGTCTCTATCACGATGTTGTAGTGAGAGAAAACACAGTACCTTCAGTTTAAAAAGCACAAGCCTGCATAGGTGACACACAAGCAGGCAAGTTTAATGCTGTGCAGCTGATGATTCAGTGCCTGGCGCAATCTTTTAAAGCATACTACCCCTCCTCCTTCTCTCTGATGTACTGGTGCGTCTCTCCCCCCTCTCAGTACCGGCAGAATTGCCGGGTAACAGCTGGTGCAAATTAGCAGAGCGTGAATACAGGAGCAGTCTCTATCACGATGTTGTAGTGAGAGAAAACACAGTACCTGCAGTTTAAAAAGCACAAGCCTGCATAGATGATACACAAGCAGGCAAGTTTAATGCTGTGCGGCTGGGGAAAGGATCACAGATCTCCAGGTAGAAGGTCACCTGGGGCCAGTTACCATCACATGGTATGGTTCAATTGTCCACTAGAACTAAATCATCCCATTCCAAGGCACATATATGGGACTTCAGAGGAGCTGACTTTGATAAGATGGTCAACAGAGTTAAGCTAGCCCTGGCAAGAAGAAATATAGGTGAGGGGGTACAGGCAAAGTGGGCAAGCATTAAGGATGCAATACTTGAAGCAACATCCCACTGTGATAGGGAGAAAAGCAAGAGCAAAAGATGGAGGAAACCACTTTGGTTCTCAAAAACAGTAGCAGAAAAGATCAGAGCCAAAAGGTTGGCCTTCAGGAAATATAAGGCAATGTAACGGGACGAAGATAGGGAGGCATACCAAACTTCCCTAAGGGAAGCAGGGCAGGTAGTAAGACAGGCAAAGGCCCAAACTAAGGAAACACTAGCAGGAACAGTAAAAGAAGGGGGTACAACTTTCTATATATACATTAGTGAAAAGAGAAAGTCCAGAGGGGGTATTACTAAGATCAAAGAGGACAAAGGGAAGTGTGTGGAGGAGGACCAAGAAAAAACATCTATCCTAAATAGATACTTCTGCTCAGTATTTACTTAGGAGAAGGTAGGGCAGGGCCCCCAGCTCAGCACCATGAACACAAGGGGGAGGGAGATGTGCACAAGTCCTTTCACAAAAGAAAGTGTCCTACAAGAGTTCACTAAGCTCAGGGTGGACAAGGCAATGGGACCTGATGGCAAAAATACCAGGGTATTAAAGGAGCTAAGGGTGGAACTAGCAGAGCCATTAGCATACTGTAACTGTTCAGTGAGTCTCTGAGCACAGGAGAGGTCTCAGAAGACTGGAGAAGGGCTCATGTGATCCTGCTTCACAAGAGTGACAGCAGGGAGGAGGCAGGGAACTATAGACCAGTCAGTCTTACCTCAGTAATGGGCAAAATTATGGAGGCACTCCTTAAGGAAAGGACAGTGCAACGTCTGGAATCCATAAGAGCACAGGATCCAAGACAGTATGGGTTTACAACAGGAAGGTCCTGTCAAACTAATCTCATAGATTTCTTTGACTGGATAACCAGAGTGGTGGACCAAGGGGGTGCAGTTGATGTCACCTACCTTGACTTCAGCAAAGCTTTCGATACAGTTCCACATAGAAGATTGATTAATAAGCTGGGGAGGCTCAGAGTGGGTCAGAAGTTGGTCAACTGGGTGGCAAACTGGTTGGCGGGCAGAAAACAGAGAGTGGTGGTAAACGGTATACAGTCAGAAGAGATGCAAGTAACAACTGGGGTACCTCAGGGATCAGTCCTGGGGCCAGTCCTCTTCAATATCTTCGTCAGTGACATTGCAGATAGACTGGAGGGTAAGGTTTGCCTGTTTTCAGATGACATCAAGACCTGCAACAGAGTAGATGATCCAAATGGGGTGGGCAGAATGAGAAGAGATCTGTAAAAACTGGCAAAATGGTCTGAAGTGTGACAACTGGGGTTTAATGCAAAGAAGTGCATGTCATTAACCTGTATGTATGCGATATGTCTATGGTGTTTAGTACTATTTAGAGGTGTCATGTAGACAAATCAAAGCAGCCGCTGGAGTAACAGTCCCTGTTTACTGGAGCGGTCACTTTCATTGTTCCAAGTGGCAACTCTAAATAGTACTAAACATCATTGACAAATGGCACCAATATAGATCTATGGAGCACACACAAGCAGCCTTCATTTTCTGACATCACAAAAGGAGGCGTGTCAGACAAGGCTTTGTTTTTATGGGGGTGCATATTTGGGATGCTATAACTTTTTAACCAGAGGGAAGAGCATAGAATTTTTAATGCCCCTCAACAGTAGAGCAGATCTACTATTATATATGCTTGAGAGGAGCTGGGTATCTGACAGTAGGTACCTGCTCTTTAAGGCTGATGTATACATTGATTTATCCTCCAGTTTTGTAGTTTGTAAAAAAGGTCTTGTAGACGTTTTTTAATGGCCCTCTTTACCTTTCTTGTTCACCACTGGGGCATCCTACCTTTTTCGTTATATGTTCTTTTAAAGGGATCTTATTTGTCTCTTCAGGTCAGAATTTTTGTTTTGAAAATGTCCCAAGCTTCAGTGTGCCTGCTGCAATCATTTCCCTTTCATACAGCCAAGTTCTTAATTCTGTTTCAATATTTTCCAAATCAACTTCATTGTAATTATATACATAATTGTGTATCCACTGCTTTTAATTTTGTGACTACACTTTATGTTGAAGCTTACAATGTTTTTGTGACTGTTACTTAGGTGCTTTTTAGTGTCACATTTAGGTACAGTATGTTAATTTTTGGTGTGCATTTTACACTGTCAAATACATTTTCACCTCAGGTAGGTTTATCTGTGTGATATGTCATGTTATTTTCAGTGACCATGTCATAAAACAGCATTTCACCTCTTCCTTTAGGCTCTGTACACATTACAACTGAAGATTTATACCGTTTTAAATAACGGTTTCAAAATGTTTTCAAACTCACCACAGCAGCCCGTCCACATTATTGTTCACTGAGTTTAAACTCGATTGTAACACGGTAAACTCCAATCTGCAACAGCAGCAAGTAACGTTTTTAAACCCGGTAATCCTCCGCGATTGTAGCACGGTTATGTTGGTACCGTAATAGACTGAAAATCGCACGGCCGTCCACACCACAAGGTAACACGCTTTCCTCCTTCAAACTGTTTTAAAAATGGACTTGAGACTAGCTCACAGCAGGGTTTAAGTACGGTTTCTTAACACGCTTTGAAACCGTGCTTAAATGCGGATGGGTGCCGTGTTTGCGCTAGTTAAAACATTTTAAGCACCTTAAAAAGTTTTAACTAGCCTGATGTGTACAGGGCCTTAGTGTTACTGTACCAAATTATCCCAGTAAACTCCTGGCATATCAGTGTCTCTCATGAAAATGACTTCACACATTTCAGTTGCAGTATTTATTTCTTCAGTAATGGATACATTACTAGTATGGTTTATATCCACTGGTCCATCTACTAGCCCAATTACTATCAGCTGTGATGTAAGTGGTTCAGTCTTTACCCACATTGTTTCCACATTTGTGTTTTAGTTTTTATCAGCTATGCCATAACTTGGGATATTATTACAGAAAAACTGGGCAATGCTACCACCATTTTTATGAATTCTAGCTCTTCTATAACAAGTATATATTTGGATTTATGTATTCCATGTGCCAATTTCTCTCTACCTATTCCCTGTAATGCCCAGAATCAAAGGTTTTTCAGAGTATATAAGGGCTACTATTTTATCCCATTTATTTCCTCATGCTTGAGTTTACCAATATGGGTAGGATAGCATGAATTATCATACTAGTTCACTTTTTACGGGCAGTTTTTATTATGCTGTCTGATATGATTGTACCCTTAGCTTCAACCTCTCACCATGTCCCTGTCTTCACAGGTTTTAAAGCATTAATTGCATGATTTCTGATTTTATTTTTGTGACAGCATGGAGGAACACACAGTTGTCCATTGTTCTTCATCTGAAGAGTTTTTGTCCTGCTCCCTACCCCTTTTTCTGCTTTCTACCTCATTAGTGTTTCCAATTGTGGTTTCCTGGGACACTATTTCATTTCCTGATTCACAATATGGTTTCATTAATAAACTGCTCCAGTTCCCTAATTCACTTTCGTTTATGTAGTTCCTCTCTTGTTTCTGTAAATTCTTTTTTTCTAGTTGTTTGCTTCTTAGACATTTCAGACACATTTGGGTTTCTAAGTTATTTTTCCAGTTTGTCTGTTGATAAAATAAAGCAATTACAAAATGTATACATCAGGGCCCCATTTTCCATCACTAGTTCACTAATACTTCGTTGTTGCAAAATGTCCATATTTCTTGAATAGGAAGTCGGACTGTGCTTCTGAAAACTATTTAACAAAAATTACAGTAGGCACTTTAGGTTTCCTGCAAAGTAACCAAGCCTGCTTTCCCTCATCTCGTGGCTGACATGGCAGATACTACCTCTACCACTGTTTCCTCCACCCAGTGCTCACTGATGTTCACACAAGCCAGTAGAGATATATGCTGAAAACTGGAAGGGTTTAGCACACCACTTTAGTTTTGGCACCCCCAAAAAAGTATTTGAAATGCCAAAAATGACTTAAAAAGCCTGTCCTGGCCACTCCAGCTCCTGATTTCACTAAAATATAGCAGCCTAGCTTTTACCAAGGCTTGAAATGCTGGTTTTAAAAATCAGACCTTGCAAAGCCCACCACAGTTCCATGCTTCTTTGCACTCACACAATGGAGAAACAGAGAGAGATATATTGGAGAGAGGGGTTCCTTTTTTGAAGATAGTGTTTTTGCTGTATTATTTCAGGAGATGAGCTAGGGAATTATATTGTTCACCTGGGTAGTATTTTGAATTTCTTTGCCTTCTAGTCCCTGTTTAACATGCCAAATTTCTAAACAGTAATCCATTACTGCAGCCTGCTGTGGAGACATGATGCATCTCACAATGATACTGTCCAAATCTTACCAGTGTGGTTCTCCCAGAGCCTAATAAGACCCTTCACTGTGGACTTCGACATTGCGATGTCAGACACATATTGCTCGTGTCATGACATCACTGCATGGAAACACTGGCTCTGTCAATTCTAACACTTCTCCTGCATGCTTAGTTCACAGTGTGTGTCAGAAACTGCAGTCTTGCCACATTCAGATGCCAAAGTTCTGCGCATGCAGGCTAGTAATACTTTTATTAAGATATTTATGTCACATTCTTGCTGAAATAGCCAGATAGTCCCCACCATGTTTTTATAACATTGCTTCCAGATTCAGTAGCTTTCTGTGTGCCAAATATAATAAAGAGCCATCTGTATTTCACAGAAGGACAGTTTCTGTGTCTAGGAGTGAAAGCAGCAGCATGTCATCAGTGTCAGTGAATGTGTCACCTTCACAGCTCCAGCATTATGCATAAAACATCTTCCCAAACAAAAATAATGTATTCCTATATTTCAAAAATACAAAAAAACAATTGAAGTTGACAAAGGATATGTAACTGGAAAAGTTAGAGTCCAATAACAGTAAAAAGAGTCCAATCGATTTCTTCATTCTTGCCAAACCATTCCTATAACATGCTAAATGGTTCTACCCCGAAAGCCCTTCTTAGTAGAAACTTTCTGCCCCCACTCCCACCCCCCCAGGGTTGGTTCATCAGTTCCACTTCAAAAAAACCTTAAAGATGATAACTAATGTCCCTCCTGTGTGAAGTGCCTGTCTACACTTGAGTGTTTGTCTTGGTATCCAGTGAACAAGGTGACCAAAATCGGGTGCCTACAAAAATGGGGGTGACTGGCTACTGGGGTGGGCGAAATACCATGACGGGAAGTAGCAGGTATATGCGTGCACACATGTGTGGGGGCAGAGGCAAGGGAGGGAGGGATGGTATATGGGAGGGGTGTGGCGGGCAGCAGCCAAGCTGGTCCACTAGCATGGTGGGGAGGGTGATCAGCTGGGAGGTGCAGGGTGCAGGTTTTGGGTCCAGTGCAGCATTTTTTTTTTCTAGCAGGCGGCTTTGAATTTCAGCCACCCCCGACATGCACCCCCCTGGAGTTGAGAATTCATAAGCAGGGGGGTCACCCCCCCACATTAAAAATAAGACCCATAGATCTCGGGCACCATTTTTGTCCATGCTACAAGAGTGCATCGCTGAAATTCATTTTCACCGATGTACATTCGCCATAACGGAGATCGCTAGTCCATGATCGCTGTTATGACATGGAACCATTTGTCTTTATGCCTAATTGATGACTTGTGTTTAAAAATTTGTTGATTCAGTTGTCTTTTCATTTTCTCTATATACATATGATTACAAGGATACTTGAGTTAAAGTGAACCACATGTGTCATGATGCATGTGACTCTTTGTCTGATTTGTATTGTTTTATTCCAATGTGGGTTTCTTATCTCAGTTACCTTATAAGTATTTAAACAGTTTGAGCAATTCCCACTGGGAAAATTCCCTACTTTGGGGTGTTCAAAACTTAACTCACTTCTTTTTGAGTCAAGTAATTTAAGTCAAAGGCCCTGATTTTTCTTCTAGGGTTTGACTGAAATTTGCTGCTGTAAGTGGCAGATTTGAAGTCACATTACCACTCTGTGGATCAAACAATTTCCAGTTTTTCATTCTAATGTTCTTAATCTGCCCAAAGGTTGTGCAATACAGTGATAAAAAGACTATCCGGTCTGTATTTAATTTCTTTCTGGGTGCAATCGTGATAGGACTTCTCTACTCTTTTTATTGACCTTTTCTTTTGATCTTTGATTGATTCCCTATCCTCTCCTCTTGTTTCAAATCTTTCAATCATAAGGTCTATTTTATTCTGAAAGTCCTTACTTCTAAAGCAATTCTGTCTGGCCCTTAAAAGTTGCGCAAACAAGATATTGTTCAATCGTTTTTTAGGATGTACACTCACTACGCAGGATAGTGTTTTTTTCTGTTTTCTTCCCATATAACTTGTTCTCTAGCTCATTCTCTTCCAGAAAAATCTCAAGATACAAGAATGGGATTATTTGTTTTGCTGAATTCTAATGAGAAGTTTAGGTTGTCTTTACAATGGTATACCATCAATAGGGTGCAGGAAAGAGGGCTCTGTAATGTCGGCATCTGCAAGAGTGTCTGAGTGATGTGAGCATTCGGGAGTTTGGGGCATGGTGTACTGTGCATGCCATGCTGATTTGAGTGTGTCATAGGTGTGATTGAGGTGCGTGTGGAGTTTCTGTGGGTGTGGGTCTGTCTGAGTGGGGAATGGAACAGCACTGTACAATATTTTGTTTCTTATACACTCTGCTTTTTCCTGTTGAATAAAGTTGGCACGTACATCATTCCATTGCTGCAGTTCCTCCTTTTGGCTCCCTTTCAGTATTTGTGCTTCTTTCTTAATTTGCCTTCTCCTCCCCAATATGGGGCAGGTGGAGGTGATTATATATATTTTATGGAGGTGCGTGGTGCATAGACCCCAGTGACGGGTGGGAGGGGTGCAGAGTTCCCCGTACAAAAACCGCATGAAAGGTACAAGGTGGAATGTGAGAGTCTATGCGGTATTGTATCCAGCGTCTCCTCTTTGTTGTGCTTGCTCAGAGGGTTTGATCAGCTGCTGTATCTGCAGTGTGTGTTGGCCACCAGTATTGACTGATGGTGTTTTTCATGGCGACTTTTTGGTTGCATGCTCATTTTCCACGCTGCGATTGTTTTCACCCTGAAGTGGCTGACCCCTTTATAAGCATTCAGATAGGCATGATAATCCAACAGCTTAGTCACGGTCCCTTATCATAGAAAGACAAGACATCAATGCAATGTTTAAATATTAAAATCCTGTCTGCATATAGGTTGTTCATGTTACCAATATAAACATTCTCAAAATAGTATATTTATAGGTTTGCCAGTGAGGGTGGCCATGGTTGACCTCCATGGCTGTCCCCTGAATTAGCAGATAGTATTTTCCATCAAATATAAAATAGCTCTGGAGAAAACCAGGGATGCTAGTGCTCTCAAAAAACAGTAGGGGGCAGCTCTTCAACATCACTCAGATTTAAAGTATCCTCCCAAACTTCCAAACCTTCATTATTGGAGATGGAAGTATAAAAGTCAGCCACATCCATTTTGACTAAATGTACATCAGTCAGATCTAATCATTTGGTATTAAACTCTTGTAAAGGAAGTAATATTTCTCTTGAGTCTTCAGGTATGAAGGGATCTTGAAAACAAAATCTTGCAAGTGATGATCTACAAAACAGCATAGAGCCTCCTCTTCTGGCAAAATCCCTTTGTGAACCTTGGGGAGGTAGTCAAAAACAGGAATGACAAGTTGTTTCTATATTAAGGTTCTGGCTATCCACTTAGGTATCTAACTTTTTTACCTGCCCCATATTTCTAATTCTAAAATTGAGTTTTTAATTTCATCCATACTGTAAATACTTAGTAAACTTGAAAATAGTTCTCAGTGTTTGCCACTTGTGTCATGTACTCATTTTGATGCTCAGTGGTATTCATTCACATCACCCTACCCCCTTTATATGCTTGTTTAATAATTATTGAGGGGTCAGTTTGAAGATCAGAAATATCTTTTGTTCCTTGTTTTTTTAAGGTTTATTTGTCTACTATAAAAATTACTCACCATTTCATTCACGTCTTTATTGATGCATGAATTGAATGAATTGATGGTTTGTACGATACGAATAAGATGTACAAAAGTTGAAACACGGTACAATTTGTTCTTCAGTTCTCTTATTTTTTTATCCTGTATTTACATTTTGTCATAAAATATAGACTTCCAGTGCAATGTTCTATACAGTTTACTCAAACCAAGTCTGATATGAAAGCTACCAGGTTTAGGACTGGGGATGAATATTAAACCTTTTGAGAGTACTACAGTGCCTCTTCAATTGGTGTTAACTTTCAGGTCATATATTTTTTTCTCATAAGCTATAATGGGAAACTTTGAAGTTTAATAACTTTTGAATGGATTAATATTTTTCATCAAACCTTCAAAAGGTACATCTGTGAGGCAATGGCTTTCTACTCTGAAAATTTCAGACCACAACCTGAAGCCGTTTCTGAGATCTAGGTGGCCAAAGAAATGTAAAAAAAACATGGATTTTTCAGTTTTATCAACACTCTATATCTTAGGAAATACACAACAGATTCCCACGGCATTGGGCAGATCAAGAGACCTACCCCTAGACATTACCCATGCCAAATTTCATGCAAATCCATTGAACGGTTTCGAAGTTATTAACATTCAGAAATTCGGGTTTAACATAGATGTTACCTTTCACCCTAACTATACTGGCACTACCATGTCAGTATAATATATATATATTTATCTATCTATCTATATACATATACATATATATATATATATATATATATACAGATATATAGATATATAGATATATAGATATATATCTACATATCTATCTATAAATATATATATATATAGTATCTATACTGTATATCACATAGGGATATGTGTGATTTTGTATTTCTTTGAAACTTGGTTTTGTTGCCAGTGCCCTTTTTGGGTAACCTTGCCTCAGTGCTTCTGTGCTGAGATTCTTTGTTTTTTTACCTTGCATGTAAAAAAATAGCCACATTCAGGATGATTCAAACTCTATATTTGGTATATTCAAAGGAATGTTTGCCCTCAAGCCTATGACAGCAAAACAATTCCAGTTCCCAACATACCTTCCACATCAGCTAAAATGTTTTATTTAAAAAAAGATAATAAAAACCTTGCACTGGTGCAACATCTCCACCTCTCAGAAAAATAAAAGGCATTTTTTGGGGACCCCAAAATATGTTTCTTCATATTAGCAGATGAGCTCTACCAGCTATGCCTCTGTTGTTCCACTTGTTTATTTTATTTTTACCCCCCCTTCACTGAGTCACATGTTATTGCCTGGAAACCCACCAGCATAACCATGCTGTGACCAACTGCAGTGCTGAATGGCCATGATGTAGGACTGTGGCACCATATTCCATCTGAAAATTTTCAGATTTTGCCCATTAGTCATTTGGAGCCATGTGAGGAGGTTGTGGTCAGTTATCTCTGTGAATGCCCTCCTATACAAATATTGTTGCAGCTTCTGCAAAGCCTAGGCTATACCCAGGCACTATTTTTAAACTGTGGCATAGGCCTCATCCCTGGCATTAGTTTCTAGCTTAGGTACATGAATGTGTGTTCCTCCCTGTGCACGTGACTTGACTCAGAAGTGTCCCAATCCCATGACTGGATGCATCCACATGCACAATGAACTTAAGAGAATAGTCAGGGCTTGCAAGAACAAGTGCCTAACATAATGTCTCTTTCAGCTGGTGGAAAGCTGTCTCATAATGATTCATCCACTGAAATTTTTGTGGCAGTTTCTTCCTAGTGAGATCTGACAGGAGTTTGGCTACACTGCTAAAGATGACACAAACATATAGAAATTTAAATACCTGTAAATTTTCTTTCTCCTATTGCAGGTCTCTGGGCTCATAACTACTGGGAGGTCCTTCCTGGTACAAAGTGACAGGCAGGGTAAAGATCTCTGCAGGAAGACTACATCATCCCCTCGACTTCCTGTAACCCTCAGTCACTCCTAAAGCAGCTGTCCACTTGTCCACTGAAGTACTACATAACTTGGAAACAAAAACATTTATCTGAACATGTGGCCAAAAGGCCGAATTCAAACATTCTGGGAGGGAAGGAGCCCAGAGACCAGCAGCCAGAAAAAGAAAATTTACAGGTATTTAAATTTCTATTTCTCTCTCCTAAAGCTGGTTTCTGGGCTCATAACTAGTGGGATATACTAAAGCAGTACATCCCTTTGCTTCATGGGTGGGAAGAATGTCAATAGTTCTTTACAGGTCCACTACTGCTGGAAGGACCCGGCGGACAAAGGACACCTCTGCGGAGGTGGACACATCCAATTTGTAGAACCTTGCAAAGGTATGGATTGATGACCAGGTGGCCACTGTGCATCAGTCTGCTGGAGAGGCTTCTCTGAAGTCTGCCCAGTATGCTGTCATTGCTCTTGTTGAATGGGCTCTCATTGGGCCTGGTAGGGCTACCCTCACTTTCTGGTAGGCGATGGATGTAGTGGAATGAATCCATCTGGCAGTGGGGTCTTTTGATATTTTTTTGCCCATATTCTGCCCTGAAGTGAGAATGAACAAACTTAAAGTCTTGCATAATGAATCAGTTCTTGTGATGCATACCTTGTGTGCTCTCCTTAGATCCAGTGTGTGAAATTCCTTCTCTTTCTCATTCTTAGAGTGAGGATAGAAGGAAGGAAGGAAGGTTCAATTCTTGGTTGCAGTAGAAGGAAGACATCACCTTTGGTAAAAAAGAGGGATCTGTTCACAGGACAACTGAGTCTTGATGAAACACAGTGTATGGCTCTTTGGTTTACAGGGCACCTATCTCACTAATGCGGCACGCTGAGGTGACAGCTATAAGAAAAAACACCTTCATCATTGGGTGGAGAAGGGATGCTTCTTTAAGAGACTCAAAGGGTACTTTGGTTAAGGCCTTGTGGACTAGGAAGAGTCTCCAAGGTGGGACAATGGGCTTGATTGGAGGATGTTTCAGCATTGCTGCTCTCAGGAATCATCTAACATGAGAGTGAGCACCAAAGGATTCTCCTGAATCCACCAGCAGACGTGCACCCAGAGCAGAAACTTGGACCCGCAAAGTTGCCGGTTGGAGACCCTTGTTGAAGCCTTCCTGCAGGAATTGCAGAATAGTGGGGAAAGACACCATGTTGTCTGGTATATGGCTGGATTGCAACCAAAAGAGAAATCTTCACCATACTCTGTAACAGACCTTGGAAGACAAAAGCCTTCTTGAGTGAATCATCATTTCAATGATGGCTGGAGTGTAACCTAACTCCTTGAGAGTCTCTCGTTTAATCTCCATTCCAAGGGAGACAGATTGCACAGAATGTGGCACAGTAGTGGGCCCTGAAGCAGCAGGTCTGGGCTGACCTGAAAGATCAGTGGAGGCTATAGCAGCATTTGAATCAATTGTGGGAACCATGGCTGTGGGACCAGCGTGGACAGATTTGAATGAGCTCCACCTGATCCAGAGTGATTTTGTGCAAGACCCTTGAGATTAGTGAGATTGGGGGAAAGGCATACAGGAGATCATACTGACCCCAGTTTATGGAGAAGGCATCCTGCACTATTACGAGCTCATCCCTGAAAACAGAACAGAACTGCGGAACTTTGTAGTTTTGTCGGCAGGTGAAAAGATCTATCTGCAGAATGCCTCATTGTGCAGAAAGGAGGTGGAAAGTGCTGTCCTTCAGTTCCCATTCTCTTGGTAGAACATCCTTTGATTGTACTGTGGGGCTTTGATTAGGATGTTGTCCAGTTAGGGGAAGAGCTGGATCCCTTGTTGTCTGAGGAGAGTGATCACTGTCACTAGGACTGTGGAGAAGACCCTCAGGGCTGTGGCCAGGCTGAAGGGGAGTGTTGTGAATTGGAAGTGGCATTCCTCCACCTTGAATCTGAGGAATTGTCTGTGAGCCCTTCAGATGGGGATATGTAGATAGGCATCTTGAAAATCTATTGAGGCCAAAAAATCCTCCTGCTGGACTTCCCTGATGATAGATGAAAGGGGTTCCATCTTGAATGTTCTGTTACAAACAAAGCTGTTCAGAAATATTAGGTCTAATGTGGGCCTGCATCCTCCTGAGCATTTTGGAGCTATGAAAAACAGAGTAAACGCCCCTGTTCCGTTCTAAGATGGGGACCTGTTCGATCGCTCGTGCCTGAAGAAGATCTGTGATCGATTGGAACATTGCCACTTTCTTCCCCTGATTGTTGGATACAGGCAAGGGCATTACATGGGGTAACTACATGGGGTAGCGGGGGCTTCACTTTGAACTTGAACTCGATGAAGTAACCCTCGCGTATTATATCTTGCACCCAACTGTCTGTGCTGATGCAGACCCATTCCTCGAAAAAACTGGAAAGTCTGCCCCTACTTGAGGATGGGTCTGAGGATCTTCATTAAGACTTTTTGGTGTCACCTCGGGCATCCCTTGAGCCACCTCTTCCTCCCCTGAATCCATGCTGGTTGCGGGAGGAGAACCAAGTTTTTCTGCCTGAAAATTATTTCTTTTGTCCCCTTGAATAATTTTGGGCGTGAAAATTCTGCCTGGATCCCAATGACCAGGACCTGTTCCTGCCCCTGGTTTGTGGCATGTGAACTTTGGCCTCCTTTAGAGCTGATCCAAAAAGAAGGCCTTCTTCATAGGGGGCATTCACCAAGTGCACCTTTGAGGAGGCATCTGCCATGCCTTAAGCCACAAGTTGCACTGAGCCGAGGTCTGGTAAAACATGGCTCTTGCTGCACATCTGACAGCCTCCTCAGACACATCAGCTGAGTGGGCAGAAGCTAGCTCTATAAGTTGTAGTTGCTGAAGGGTGGGTTTGTTCTTATCTGGCTCTTCGGCAAGCTAGAATTCCAGGTCAGTGGCCCATGATAGTGCTGCTTGTGCCGAGAACAGGTTGGCTGTAGCTGCCTTGAGTGAGGTTGCAGTGGACTAGAATGCCTTCTTGAGAGATGCGTCCACCTTCCTATCCACTGGGTCCCACAGGGAGGCCCCACCTTCTGCTATGATCACCATTTTTTTGGTAAGGTTAGAGATTAATGCGTCAATCCTGGGGCAGTCTAGTCATTTCTCTGAGTGCTTCTTGTCAAATTTTAGTAGCTTGATGAAGTGGTGGGGGACTGGATAGGTACATTCTGGCCCCTGCCACTCTTCTTTGAGGAGATCCTCTATGGCCAGAAGTATGGGGAATGCCATGGCCAGTTTGGAGGCTGATGCAAGTCTGAATGTTGGTTTTGAGTGTTTAGGAGCTGGAGAGGAGGGTCCCAGGTGAACCTCCTCGGTCACCGCCTTGCTGAAAAAATCTAGGTCATCCAAGTCAAAGTTTTTGGATGGCGAGGTGTCTGAATCAGAGTCATTGTCTAGAAGTTCCCCCTCTTCTGGGGAGGAGTAACTGGATTCTGATGGGTCTGGGAACCTGTCTCACTGACGTTTCCCCTTGTGGGTATCTTTGGACTTGCTCCTGGATCTAGACCTCTTTCTCCTCCTGTCATGCCACCAGGAGTGGTGCCCCTCCTTGTCGGAGGATAGGGAGGGGGTTCATTTTTGGTGGCTTTCCTGTGTGACCTGTGATCTGGTAACTGGCATGTCCTGTGATCTGGTGACTGTGGCAGGATATCAAAGTAAGCTGGGTTGAGGGCAAAAGACCTGTTTAACTTTTCAATGAGGTGTGGTGCTAGATCTCTGGACAAGGCATGCTGTCCAGCTGAGGTGGTCTGTTTTGACCCCATTACCAGGATTTGTTGCTCCTGAGACTCTGCAATGGATGTGGCCATGGCGTCCTCTGATCTTGCAGCTACTGCATTTTTGCACTTTAAACAGAGTGAGAACGCAAAGGTGGCCAGCAGAGGGATCTGTATTTGTGGCATTTTCTGCCCCTTGAGGGTTTGTCCATCTTAGTGGAGAACATGATGATGTTTCAGGTCTCCCCTTGAATGAATAATGCCAAATGGGGACCCTGTAATAGTCCCTTAAAGGATCCATCACGCTCCCCTTAGCACTCCCCTAGAAGGCTGTCAGCCCTTACTGGCTGGACCACTGTCAGATTAGTGGAGAAATGGCAGGATTCCTGATGTGTATCCTGAAGGCACTGGGGCTTGGAGCTGAGCAGCTGATGGATCCATCAATGAGCAGGGTCTGGAAATGCACATCGACACGCCAAGAGCATTGCCCCCTGGTCGCTTTGTGGTGTTCCTTGCCAGTGGAAAACTTAATCGATGAGCAGGTTCGTCAAGGTAACCCACACTGCTGGAATGTGACCACTCCGTCTTACTTCCCCACCCACTCTGGAAGGGGTCTGCACCTTCTGCAGCATGACCGTTGATAAGCTGAAGAATCAGGAGGCTCATCAACAAGGAGCAGAGTTGATGGCCTAAGCTGTAGTGGCTGTCGACTTCAAAATCCATGCATGGCTCTTCCACTGCCTGAAATTTATTCTCCGATCCTTTATAAGCCCTGATGAACCCCAAGAAAGAACCGTCTCCAGGGGGGGACCTGAAAGGGCAGTGGCATGGGAGCTCCTCAGAGGGCGGGAAGAGGGATGGGGGAATGGGGAGCCAGTTTATACAGCATGTATGGCTGAGACTGGAATTCCCAATGATGCAGAGAGGAAAAGCCCCCCAAGTCCTTGTGAACAGTTGAGCCTCTCTGCAAAAAAACATGATTCACACTTAAAAGTTTGATATCTTCAACTCTGTCACTCCAGTGACAGAGCCCTTGCAGTGAACCTGCCTCTTGTCAGGCAGGAAGTAAACTGAGGGCTACAGAAGTTGAGGGGAGGATGTAGTCTCCCTGCAGAGATCTTTACCCTGCCTGTCACATGGTACCAGGAAGGACCTCCCAGTAGTTATGATCCCAGAGACAGTTTTAGGAAAGCGAATTGGAACTTCCCTGCAATCTCTATGAATGCCCATACCTTACTCTTCGTGGAGTGCATGTCCCATCCCCATATAGCCTCAATTTCTATTGGCTCAGGATGGATGTACACACTCCCTATAGCAACGGGTCAACATAGCGCTTCAATGAGAGCGCTACGAAAACCTTACCGCTACCCCTGTCGCTCTGCACTGTTACTTTAAAGGGATGAAGTTGTTTGTTTGCTTGTTTTATTTTCAAGGTTAAGATCATTGAGTATAAAACTCATTTACAGTGGTAACCTTCCATGCATACAATACACAAACATACAATGAATATAAATTGGAACAACACAGTAAACACAGTTAATTAAAATGATTGCACAACTTTTTCGAGGACCACAAAACCTTTTTCAGTGTAAGACCTGAGGGAGGTTTTCTGGTTTGATTCCTGAATTCTTGAGAGAGACTGTTCCAGAAAACTGGAACATAATAACTGAAACAAGATTGGGAACAATTTGCTTTATAAAAAGGAACCAATGTTTTACTAGCACAAGAATTCCTCAAAGCAGGTTCTACGTTCCTAAACTTAACCTGTTGCTCAGATATGTAGGGATATGATCCAACCCACTTTTATAAGCAAATAACCATTTATGCATTTCTCTTCTTTCACATAAGGGTATCCATCCTAATTGTTTGCACATCTCACAGTGATGCATAGGTTTTGGACATTTTAGCACCAAGCTGGCTAGCCTATTTAATAATACATCCAATTTGGACAGCCTATCATTAGTTGCATTGTCATACAAATTATCTCTATAATCTATAAGTGGAAAAATAGGAACTTTTATGATTAGGTTTAATGTTTCTGAGTCAAAACAATGTTTATGTCTATAAAGAAAGCCAACCCACTTACTCACCTGGGTTATAATAAGCTTATCTACATGGGTGTTCCTCGAACCTAACCTATCTAACCAAAATCCTAGATACTTGTAACTATCAACACATTCCAAAGTAATTCCTGAGCCATCAATAATTTTCAAATCTGTTTCAAATAATTTCCATGTGTGCAGTACCTGGTCAAGTCACTCCCGTGATGGAGTGGTTTAGGCAACAGCACATGGCAGGATTTGAGACCTGGGACCTTGGTTTTTGCTGACACCTGCACGCTGGTTGGTCCCTCTTTCGGGCCCTTCATGGACTGATTCCTGCCCCAGCAGCTCCCGACAACACACTGCCCCACATCGCAGCCAGCCCCAGGGTACCCCAATGTATCCCTTCATCAGGCGGGTCCCCTACCTTTGCAGGGAATGAGCCTTACCAGCCTTCCATATGGTCCTGGGTGCTGCTGAGGCAGCTGATGAGGGCTCGGGAACTCTGGTGGAGAGGATCCAGGGGACCTTCACCTGACCGACCAGTGCGCCATTTCCACATTTTCTCCCACAGGGGCTTGAGGTACAGGACATAAGGCAGACACCAGCATCTGTCATGCCCCTTAGCTAGCGGCACCAGGCACACTGCTGTGCCCCCGGCCTCCACCAGGGGTCAGTAGGCAATGATCCTCTACCCACCCTCCTCTCGAGAGAAGGCGAGCAGTCAGCAGATGCTCCAACCTTCTCTCCCCAGTCGGCCCTCCGATGCCCGAGTCTGTTCTCAAACCTGGGTCGCCAGTGGTGCAGTGGTGAATCTTTCCTTTGTGCTGGCAAGCCAGCTGCTACTTTAAAAAAAAAAAGGAGTTCCCTGCTCCTGGTTTCTTCCCCGCTCCTGGTTTTCTCCCCATCCCCAACGTTCACGAGCCCTGGAATTGATTATTTTAAGTCCGGGGTGTGAGGTGTGTGGTGTGGGGGACAATGGCCTCTGCAAAAAGAAAATGGGTCCATTTCATTTCTGTGGTGTGCACTGTGTTTTAGAAGGTCACTGTTTTTCCCAACATTATTGCAGCGGATGACATTTTGCTTGCGGCACTGTTTGCCGCATGGTTATTGTTTCTGACATTATGACCCCGTGCCCCCCCATCCTGTGGCTAAGGTATAACATCTCTGCTACCCCTGTTTGGCACATCTCCACCCTGACTGTCAGTCCTGCAAGACTCAGTTAGTGCCACACATCTGTCACATACCTGATGTAATTCTCCAATGTCTGACTGTAGATGGTGATTGTCATCCATGTATGCCAGCACAAAAACCTTCTCCCCAGAAAGAATGTGGTCCTGGAGCCACTGAAAGACCACCAGTGCATACTTCATCCTGAAAGGCATTACTCAAAATTCAAATCGGTCAAATGGAATGAGGAAGGCGACACTCTCTGTGGCTTCAGGGGTCTGGGGTATCTGCCAATAGCCTTTTGTCAGATCTAGGCTAGCAAAGTACATGGCTCTCCCTAACCTTTCTAGGATCTTATCTGCCCTGCATATGGGTAATGCATCTGACTCTGTACAGCTGTTGTGCCTGAAGTAGTCAATGCAGAATCTCAATGCCTCATGCTTTCTGGGGATCAGTACCACATGAAGAGCCCAGGGACTATTGGACTCCTGGGACTATTGGACTCCTGGATTACCCTAAGAGTCAGCATTTCCTTGATCCTTCCTCAATGGCATGTTTCACTCCCACAGGAACCCTGTAGGGTGACTGTGTTAGCGGGGCCTGAGACCCTGCACCCACTTGGTGTTCCACCAGCGTGGTATACCCCAACTGCCCCATGAATATTTCGTTAAATGTCTGCGGTACCCCACCCCACACATACACACATTTCAACAGCTTAAGTCAGTGTCAGCCACTCTGAGAGGGTGACAGTATCCACTAAGGATTCATCTTTAACCTCTCTAAGGAGAGTCACCAATGGTTCTGCTTATACCTCTGGACAGCTGCACATAGCCTGGCCCATCTCTTCCTGGTCATGATAGGACTTCATCATATTCACATACCGGTAATAGGTTTGCTGTTTGCTTCTCCTGTCAGATAGTTCCACCATGTTACTAACATCATCTATCTTCCTGATCTGTGAGTAAGGACCCTCCCAAGCTACCTGCAGTTCATTGTATTTAACAGTTATGAGTACAATCACCCAATGCCCAACTTTGTAGTCTAGGACTCTGGCCATATAGTCATACCATATCTTCTACCTCTGTTAAGCAGTGGCTAGGTACTCTTTGGTGAATCCCATGAGCTCCCTGAGTCATGACCTGAAATTCAGGAGGTACTCCACAACAGATTCCTCTCAGTAAGCAAGCACACCCTCCCATTCTTTCCTTAGCAAATCTGGGGGGCACCTTACCCTATTGCTAAACAAGAGCTCTAAGGGTGAGAATCCTGTTGACTCCTGGGGCACTTTCCTATATGCAAACAAGAGATGGGGTAAGTACGTGTCCCACTCTATCACATATCGGTCAGTGAATGCCCTTAATGTGATGTTAATGGAGGCATTAAAATGCTTTCCTAGACTAATAGCCTTGGAGTGGTGTAGGGAGGCCCTGAAAAGCCACATCCTGCACTTCTCCCACAGACTAGTCATTACAGCAGACATAAAACTGGTGCCCTGGGGAACTGGATAACTCAGTGGATTGGTAGCAGGTTAAGGAGCTTTTCACCTCTAGGTCACTGATTAAAATCCAACAAAGGTCAGCTGTTCAGTGGCTTACATGACATGGGTTGTGGTGGTCTCAGTCCAGTTCCCAGTGGGCGGGTATTCCACAACACAAAATCACTGACACAACTGGCAGTAAACTCCACCCTTGTTGGCAGTCTCGCATGAGAGGCCAAGGATTGAATGGAGTCTGAAATACCCTCTTACCTATGTGGTGGTCTCTCCATGGCAAAGCTGAGGCACACTGAAGAGAAAATGTGGGGAAACTTGTACTGTGATCACCTATGCTGTACCTTCCATGTGCATAAGTATAGGACTTTAAGTTCCAGTGCTGTCAATCCAGCACCTTTCACAAGCATTAAAATTCACAGACAGAAGAAAAAAAAACAAGTGCCCTGGTCCAACAAAAACTTTTGGAGAAACCCCACCCAGCTACATATCCCCAGAAATTCATCAGACACTTTTTCTGCCTCAATGGAGGACAGAGCCATGGCCGCTGTGTAGCTAGTTGCATAGTACACAACCAGCAGAATGCACCTATTACCTGTGTGACTTTTGGTGCTGAGTGGCCCCACAATGCTAACAGCCACTCACCAATATAGGTCTTCAAATATACACAGAGGAATCAGAGCTGCCATAGCCTTCTACCCAACCTATCACACCCTATGGCACTGCAAACAAGCCTGACAGTAATTTGCCACATGCTTAAAGATAAGTAAAAATTGTAAGTCAGCCACCTTTTTGTAAGTCTGACTCCTAAGTGTGCAGAAAAGGCTATATTGTAGGCTAGGGCCAGAATCTGCTTCCTGTATCAATAGGGACTACTATCTGCTGGAGCACCACTTTCTCCAGGCCTCCCTTAGGAACCCACTGTTGATATAGGAACCCCATTTTCCAGTATATCTCCATTTTCTCCAGACCCTGAGAGTCACCTTCTACCCTAGCAGCCATCTCCCTTAGTTTTTGTAGGGATGGGTCAGCTTGCTGAGCTGTCCCCAACTCCACATGCCTGACCTTCCCTAAAACACACTCTACTGTAGGACAGTGGCCCATGGCTGGGCTCTCCCCAGACTGTAGTTGTGGCTCAGAACTGATGCTTCTAGTTCATCTTTTGGGCACTTTTTGCTACTTCCCCTGCTGCTAAGAGAGGAGTTGTTTCCTGCTGCACTGTCCTCTATCTGTCTCCAGGAGCTTGTTCCCTAGCTCGACTACAGGTAGTAACACACAGAGTCACATGGAGTGCTGTTGGAGCGCCTGCGTTTTTTGTGTGGGCTGTCTGGTACATTCCTCAAATGGTTCCGTTCTTACCTTATGGACAGGTCTCAGAGAGTTGCCACTGGAATTTATTCCTCTGGCACTCACTCCCTGCCTTGTGGGGTACCGCAGGGTTCCATCCTAGCCCCCATGTTGTTTGCAGTGTATATGCTGCCATTGGGAGATATCATCAGGTGACACAGTCTGGGTTTTCACTGCTATGCAGATGATACTCAGCTGTATTTGTCCTTTCTGCCCAGACAAGATGATGCACTCTCCGTGCTAAATAACTGTCTTGCTGAGATCAGACTTTGGATGAGTTCCAGCTAGCTGAAACTGAATCCGGATAAGACTGAGGTGCTGGTAGTGGATCCAGGTCGTCCGGGGGCGTGTTTGTGGGCTGGACAACCATCAGGCCTATTACTTGGTGGTATGTTGCTCACTACCTCCAATCAGGTGCGTAACCTGGGTGTTATTTTTGATGATGGTTTGCCCTTAAAATCTCAAGTGTCAGCTGTCATCAAATCCTCTTTTTACCATCTGAGGAATATTGCCTGGGTGAAACACCTGGTTCCTCTGGGTGATCTTCCAACATTGGTCCATGCCTTTGTCACTACCCATCTTGATTACTGCAATTCCCTCTACCTAGGGCTACCTGGGGTTGATATCCACCGCCTACAGCTGGTGCAGAACGCGGCGGCCAGGCTTTTGACTGGGACTTCTAGAACCAGTCATATGACACCTGTGCTCCGTGAACTGCACTGGCTGCCTGTTTGGTGGCAGATCACCTTTAAGGTTGGTTTACTAACCTTTAAAGCCCTACATGATCAGGGACCTGGTTACCTGAAAGATCTCCTGGTACCCTACTGCCACCTCCGTCCTCTCCGTTCCGCCAACGAGGGATTGCTGGAGATTCCCAAGGTTCGATTAAAGATATCAGGATCTCGTGTCTTTGCTTTTTCAGCGCCAACCCTGTGGAATTCTCTACCTCGTTGGTTGAGAGAATGCCCAACTGTTGATAGGTTCAGAATAGAGTTACAAACATATTTATTTAGTTTAGCTTTTAAGCTACAGATGATTTGTTTTAATGTCTGATTTTATCTTTATGTATATGGTTTTTATGTACAGCGCCTTGGTTTTGAAAGGTGCTATCAAAATAAAGATGATTTGATTTGATTTGTTGGCCCAACTGTCAAAATCATTACCCATTCACATGACCCCCTCCACCTGTATTCCCTGGTCACCTTCCCAGCTTAAAAAGATAAACGCCTCTGGAACTGAGATTACAGGACCTGTCACTCCTCTAACTGCGGAAAACTGGCCTGGCAAGATCTGTTACTAATGAATTAAATTATGCTTTACAATTGAAATGGAGACTCCAGTGTCCCTCAATCGCTAGATTAACACCCTGTTAACTAACACAGGGTGCATTTGTGCACTGGAGTTAGTGAAAACTGCACCTTGGATACAGGCCATTAACTGCTGGGTGCTTCCAGAGCAACCCCCTCTTCCTGCACTTGCCCCTTTGTCTATGTTTTCTGAACAGCCATATAATCCAGTTTTTGGCAGATATAGCACCTGCATTCTCGTAACTCCTTAATTTTAGAACCATTTGGCTTCCATTTTGGTTCAGGCATAGGCTAGCTTCCCTTTGATTGCCCACTGGGATTCCCTTGAAATCACCTGATGTCCCTCCCCCACTGTTTCTTCGCTGGGTGTATGGCTTGCTGGACACATGCTGATCTGCCTTCTTGGCTGCCTCCTTTGTGCAGCTATGAGTTCAGTTCGGAAAACATATTCTCAAATCCTCTGGCACAGTCTTAAGAAACTGTTCAATCAGAAACAAATGCTTGATCAGTTCAGTGCAGCTAGACTTTGTACCCTATAACCATTCCTCTAACAAACTGCCTAGCTGAACACATTCTTCTGAATAGTTATCTTTCAGTGATGCCTTAACCCTATATATTTTTTCTGTAGGCCTCAGAAGTCAACTCATAACACTTTAACAAGGCTTTTATCACTTTGGTATAATCCACATAGTCATCATTATCAATCCTGATAAAGGCTTCTAAACGTCTGGTCTGTATGGAGTGGCAAAAAGTGAGTTGCCCAAGGAACCTTGTCCAATTCAAATTATCCGCAAACTCTTTTAAAAAATTTTAAAAACAAATCAGGATCACTGCTCTCTTGATACTTTGGAAACATTTCCAGACTAATTTTGGCTTCTTGGGCCAAACCCTAATGCCAGTACTTCAGGTTTTTGGCTGTGCTTTCTGGCACAGAATCTCCATCTCCCTCTCGTGTTCACACTCTCGCTCTTGCTCTTCTCTCATTAGGATCACATGCTGGCCCTTCCTTTCTCACCTCTCAGTTTACAGCTTTTATTTGTGTAGCTCTGCCTCCACTTTTATCCTCTTCAGCTCAGTGTCTGCCTTTTGCTGCTCGGCTTCTGCCTTTTGCCTCAAAGTATTGTCCTTTGCCTTAACCAGACTAAGTTCCATCCACATCAGTTCTAACCAGTCTGCTTGAGCATCTGCCCCAATTATAGGCTCTGGCTCACTTACAATCTCCCTAACTTCCATCTCATGACTTTGTCCAACAATGATCACTTTTGCAGTTCTTCCCAGGTCACTTTTCTTGAAGACATCCATGAGGCCTGCACATATCAGGCATTCCTCAAAGAAAAAACATCTCCTTATGCACAGCTCCTCAAGGTGTGGAAGTGTACATACAGTATATAATATGGCCCAGAGATAGTGGGCTCAATTTTCAAAGGTCAGAGAATGACATAAGGTGCTTGTGCCAGAAAGGAATGACACAAGGAGCAAGCTGTGTCAAAACTTGTGTCAGTTCCAGTTTTCTAATGCTGCTTGTATCAAAACCAGAACTTCCTATGCCCAAGTGGCTTGTGCCAGGCTTGCATCAAAAAAAATGGGTGGACCATGTTGCAATGGGGCATGTGCCAAAAAAATGATGCACTGTCCCCTTTTTTTATTTTCTAAGGTGAAAGCTGTTGACACTGCATCAGAGATGCATGCCACTGCTACACCAGCCAGAGGACACTAGAGCACATGCAGAGGCCCACAGAAGGTGGGCAGAACTGACTATGGTACTATGTATGGCATTCTGCTGCAAGGGTCCTGAATTGAAGACATTGTAATGCTGTCTTAAGGACTGTAGCATATAAAATATTTCTTCCAGAGGCCATTTTATCCGCTATAATTGTTGACTCTGCTTGTATCATTTTTTCATCATTATTTGCTCCATGCATCATATTTTTTGACTCAGCCTGCATCATTTTTGCTCCATCTCACTTAAGCATTGTATTTTTGACTCAGATTGTGTCATTTTTGCTCCATCTCACTCATGCATTGTATTTTTGACTCAACTTATGTCATTCTCAGCTTGCGTCATTCTCACCCCGTGCATCATATTTTTGATGCAGCACTCCTCTTATGTCATTTTGGGGGACGTTGCCACAGAGAATGCTTTTCTCACAAAATACAGTGCACAGTATTTGGTGCACCAGGATTTGATGCAAGGTGGTTGATGCACCTTGCATCAGTCTAAGGGCCCTTTGAAAATCTGGCGCAGTGTCTTCTATCTACTCTTTCTTACAACAAAATTAAATGGCTGTATGTACAGCACCTAATTTTGTATAACCTGTTCTGTGACTAGACAAAACACTTTGTATTGACAATTTGTTTATAATCTCACTGCTGCCACCAGTTTGTCACACACTGTCCCTGTCAGAACTCAATCTGCACTGCACTATCTGTTTTAATGACCCATTTAGATGCCAGAATGGTCACCTCAATGTATTACCACCACCCAGCTTGACTTTCACTGGAGGTATCTTTAGGTCAGAATCCCACTACCAGTCACTGCTCACACAGTACCATAGCCTTTCCCAAAGAGCAAATGACACCCCCCCTTGTCACAGCTAGGAACACTCCTTCACCTACCCTGTGCTAGGCACAGGTGTGCTTTGGACAGTTTAACAGCCAGTGTCTTTGGAAATGGATCACAGATTAGCCAGTTTCACCAGATTATCTATACCCTTAAAAATACATTCACGGAGACCATGAGGTATATAAAACTAACATTTAGTAATCCACAATATTAGATATGGTACAGGAGTATACACACTGAAGTCAATAGGAATACATAACACTACAGAAAGGGAACCAGACACTTTTAAACAAGAAGAATGCATACTGAATAACCTAATTAAGGTCTAGCTAGATTCTACAGTAAGTAGATAGTTTACGCTTGCCCCCCAACTGGGATCTTCTGAGTTATAGCCAAACAGAAAGCAATGATGTGGCCTCTCTTCCCAAGTTATGAATGACTTTAATAATGGAATGTAGGAAAAGAAATACCCATGCCAGGCTGTTCCCCTGCACCTGCATCATCTGCCCTGCCTCTCTTACATCACACCCTGGAGATTTCATTGACCTGTGAACCCACTTCCAAGACAGAACTGGTCTGAGTTGGTGTTTCAGATTTAGTTCAGTCCTCTTTTGTTTACATGGCACATTGCTCTGCAGGGGACATCTAGCCTGCCATGGCCATTTGTTGATATATATAAACAATTAGCCACTTTTAAGATTAATTTAACTCTTTTCGTTGGTGAATTCAAAGACATGTTTGCCTTCAGGCCTAGGATAGCAAAAAAAAAAAAAAGGAAAATGGAATGCTATTTGCCAACATGCCTCCCCCCCAAAAAAAAAACAGATTCCAAAAATTGCCTTGGTGTCACACCCTCCTATATTTGTTATGTTTTGCAGTTTCGTACGTCTTACTTAAATCTCATCACATCTTTATTTATACTTTTAAATGTTTTCTTACGTCCTCATTTCAATTAGAGCATTCAATTGTTCCTATATGGTACTAATCTAATTAGCAATTGTTTTCTCTCTTCAACTGAGACTTCAGTTTAATAGCTACCAGGAAAGCAAAGAAGCATTGGGCCCTAATGGCATCCCTGTGTTCATTAAGCTTTAAAGAAAGAATGCCTATGTTAGGATCAATCAGTATTCACAAACTATGTGGAATGCATTTTTTTTTACATATTCAGCTAGTGTGATTATGTGCCATACAAGCTGTATATCCTTTTCTTTAAGACTCTCTAATTTCTTAATGAGATTCTTGTCAGTTGCTGGCGTCTGGCTTAATTTCATGCTAGAATGCTTAGTTCAACATCTGTTTCTAAATATCCGAGCAGTTTCATCCTGTTATCAATTACTGAATTAATATAATCTAAGAAATCCATAACTGCTTTAAAGAAATACTGCTTGAAGCAGTATGATGTAACCAAAAAACAGATACAAATATAAAATTAAAAACAGCTAGCCAAAAGCATAATGCTTAAGTAACTGTGGTGGGGCCTCTAACCCAAACGCCAGTCAAGAATTAATTAGAGTCCAATTAAATGTCCTTCCTAGATGATGAAAGGTTTCTTTAAATATATTCTAAATAGAAGGTTTCTCCAGTTCCCCATCAGAGAGATGAGACCTACATGAAACAAAGGCTGTCCTCTCCAAACAAATGTCCAAACAATCCAGAGATGCTAACTCTGTTAGTCTCTAGAAAATACCTCAGAGACAGGTAGCTGGGATCTGTTTTAAATGGACAATCAAACAGCAATTGTGGGGATAAATAAGATCACAAACAGTTCAGACATACAGTTACTTCAAGCCATTGTTTCATTAAACTTGTCTTTTCTTCAAGCTTGACACCTTAAATACTGTATGTCCACCGTTTCACCTGCCATATTCAGTCTTTATCAAGGTATGGTGGTTCTGCAGTTAAAAATGCATAACCGGTTTAAGACAGATTTCTCTATAAAATGGTATAAGTGTTTTATAGATGTTACAGTGTAACATACATTAATTGTAACTCACCAAACTTCTAAAAAGTAATTCATTCTGTCCAAGAAAGCTGAAAACCATGTCCTTGTAATTTAGTTAGTAGAAAACAGACATAAAAACAAAGTCCACATGTACTGTACCTTACCACCAGTGAAAAAGTTATGACAATACAAATATCGAGAAGGCCACCAACTAAGATAAAACTCAGACTGAAAGCAAAGCATAAAGGGATCTCCACTACTTCTGAAATGCTGGGGACTAATGACAGATATGACAGGAGACTTGTTCTAGTCTTAGCAATTCTGGCAAGGTACTGTATTTCTCCATCCATTGAATGTATTGTGTAATGCCCCAAAGTTGGACCATTCCAGACAAATAAAATTAAATAAATTAATTAAGAGTCCACAGGTGCTCAGGGTACCTGCTGCAGGTGTATGCAGCAGGGTACAATGCTAAGGGCCCCTAGAAATAAAGATTCAACCTCCTGGTGCAGGGAAAACACTGTAAATAATAGAAAAGTGCCTTGTGCACTTACAGCTGGTCAAAAGACAGATTTCAAAAAGCAATATGTGTCATAATGGCCTTGATGAAATGTTGTGCTGAGGGGCTCATGCACAGCATTCCAATCCAGCCAATCTAGAACCCAGGCAGGTTTAACTTTGAATAACAATTCTACAGTTAGTCAGTTGCTGTGGGACTGTGGAGTAGAGAGGATCACAGGAGTGCGACAGGGACTTGTGGCTTATCTGGGGTTGTGAAGTCAGTCCTGTTTACTCCCTGGTGAGTCCCCTCCTCCAGTCCACTGAAGACGCCCTGCCCTGCATTAGTAGTGTGTAGTCGGTGGTGCCAACGGGCACCACAAAGAAGGAAACACCTGTTTTCCTCGCCTTTGGGCTTAAAAGCCCTCTGTTTATTTATTTCTGCCCCTGAGTATTTACAGTAACTCCGTCCCACCAAGTGCAGAGAAGCGCCGGATCGCTGGCCATCGGAAGCCCCTGAGTCATCCCCCTAGCTTCCTGTACATTTCCTCCCACTGCCAACTCACCTCCCGCCTCCTGCAACTGCAGCAACTCCCTGAAGACCGCAAGCAGTGAGTCGGCGGCAGCACGCGCAGTGCTGGCCGCCTGTTTGTGAAGGGGGACTCTATTTGTTGTAAAAAGCACATTAGGCACTTGCAAGAGGCGGCCGAGCACCGCAGGGGCATCAGGTCACTAGGACCCTTCATTTCCATATTCATTAAGGAAGCAGGGCTAGTGACGCCTAAGGGAGGGTCTAGAAAGCAAGGCCTTTATCACGGCCTATGAATATTCATTAAGGGGCGGAATTTAAGACAGGGTTTCACCTACATAAGTAACAGCAGGCACTGGGAGCCTGCACATTTAGAGGGGCAACATATTTAAAAGGGCAAGTCAGGCCCAGATCTAAAGTAGGGCATTAGGCCCAGTATAAATTGGGGCATCAGGCCCAAAGTTTAGAGGGGCATTAGGCCTATTATAAATTGGAGCACCCAGCCCAGTATTTGGTGGGGCACCAGGCCCAGTATTTAGTGGGGCACCAGGCCCAATGCAATGTGGGGCACCAGGCCCATTGTGAAGTGGGGCACCAGGCCCAATCTAAAGTGGGGCACCAGGCCCAAGCTAATGTAGGGCATTAGGCCCGAGGTAAATGTAGGGCATTAGGCCCGAGGTAAAGCCTGGTACTAAAGGGAGGCCCCGGCCTAGCGGAATAGGGCAAGCCAGCCTAGTGGTACTATAGGGAGGCCCCAGCCTATCAGAATAGGGCAAGCCAACCTAGTGGTACTATAGGGAGGCCCCAGCCTATCAGAATAGGGCAAGCCAACCTAGTGGTACTATAGGGAGGCCCCGGCCTAGCAGAATAGGGCAAGCCAGCCTAGTGGTACTAAAGAGAGGCCCCGGCCTAGCGGAATAGGGCAAGCCAGCCTAGTGGTACTATAGGGAGGCCCTGGCCTAGCGGAATAGGGCAAGCCAGCCTAGTGGTACTAAAGGATTCCCTAGCCACAACGTACTGACAGGGATCCTATTCCAGAAGACCCTACATTTAGAAACAGGAGTTCATTTGAGAGTGTTCGATTTGCCTATACTGTGAAACTACTGTGATTACTGTACTGCTTATGCTGAACTATTGTCCTAAGTACTTGAACTATTGCCCTAAGTACCTGAACTATTGTCCTAAGTACCTGAACTACTGCCCGAAGTACCTGAACTATTGTCCTAAGTACTTGAACTACTGCCCTAAGTACCTGAACTACTGCTCTAAGCACCTGGACATTGGCCCTCATCAGTAAGAATTACTCCTGAAGTTATAATTTGCCCTCCTCTGGCAAATTATTGTATCATTACACAGTTCTTTGGGCATTTTTCAGTTATATGTTTACTACTGTATGAAGACAGTCTCAATCTTCTACCACACTGCAGTCTCATAGTGTGGTCTGTAACACCACATACACAGAATCAGTCTCTACTCAGAAGAAGACGTCCTTCCAGCATTCTTCACTCCTGGGAGATCATCCATCAGCTCATTCCGTCTCGTTTGTGTGTCGCCCATCAAGTCGAGTCGGTCGCCAGTCAGACAAGGACGCAATTCACCGCTCTTTGTTTTCACAGCTTGAAAGTACATCCGCTCGAACGCATCACACAGCCATGCCAGTGTTGTTCCGTATGGTTCCTGTTCCAGATGTCCCAAAGTTGGTTGTCCTCACAGAAGAGAGAGCTCATCCTGGAGAATTCTAGTCTGCGCCCCACCTGGTCGTTCGCAGAAAGTCGAGTCCGTTGAAGCCCAGTCTGGGACGCGTGTGCCGTTTCTTTGTTTTGTATTAGTTCCTGATCCTAGGATTGCAGAGTCAACCATCATCTCTTCAGATTCTTATGGTTCCTGGTCCTGTCAGAGTTCCTTCCGAGTTCAGCTGGCCCTTGGAGTGCCGCAGCATCAGTCAGGTCATGGTGTCCTCCATTGGATTCATCGCCACGCAGATCTTGATCTATCTTCATCCTTGGCAACCCTGGAAGTGGGTTTGGGCCGAGGAACCCTTGGTTTTCAGTGTGTTATTTCAGGAACCAGTTGCTCTGGTTCTACATTCCGGCAGCCTTGGAGAGAGTGGGCTTTTGCCGAAGATATATGGTCTGTTTACCAAACCTCTCACCACCCCAGTGGCCTTAACTAGGTCCTTGCTGGGAATTGAGATTAGGGTTCTACAGTTCTGTTTTACTTCCCTTGTAGCTACCAATGAAGAACGACGGTGTACACGAAGACACAGGATCTCTGGACTCTTGTAATATCTGGACTCTTATGGAAATGTGTGATGCTAATTACCCTACTACAGTGCTAAGTAGCTTATGTAACCTGATTCTCATTTAGAGTATAGAAGTATAGACTAGTGTCAGAATAAGAGTGGCAGTAGGCCTAAAGTTTATTCTTGTAGTAATAACCGTAGAAGTGGTAGATAAAAGTATTTCCCTGTTTCATTGGCCTATTGTTCTCAGGCAACCCCTCCTGTTTCATTGCCCTATTGTTCTCGGCAACCCCTCCTCCTTTTGCAGACTGTGTCTGTCTCATCTTGGTACAAAATAAATGACCAAGGGCATCGGGTTAATTAAGTTGACTCCTGCCTCCTTGTCTGGGTACAGTTATCCTATCCACATAATTCGACCTTGGTGCCTCGGCCATCTCTTTTCACCACCTTAGAGTAGAGCACTCTTCAACAGAGCACCTCCTGCTCATCACATCTCGAGCATCACAATTGGTCCTGGGACCTATCCAGAGTTTCAAAATAAGCTTGTTGGCTGCCAATACAACCAATGCCATTGTGTTACCTGTAACTACACATTCACCACAATACATATGGAGGCAGGGAAACAGCCCTCTAGATTCAGAAGAGGGTCCAACCTATTTTTAATCAATGTGTCAGAAGGGAACAATTTTGTTACATATTTACATGATACACAAAGCAATGCCCATAGGATCTCCGCACCAAACACAGCAACAATATGTGGATAATCTTCATCTGGTACAGTTTGAATGAAGTAAAATATAACTTATTTAAGATGTTAGATTGAAGTAGTTTGGCCTCAGTGATCAAAGACAATTTGTTGCCAAAGTCTAGCTATTTTGTAAACTCAGTGCTTTGCTTTCCTGTGTATTGTACTGTAATGGATTGTAATATATGGATCATCAAAATAATACTACTGAAAATTATTCAAAAACATCCTTGTAATTGATAGCACAGAACACTCCACTCCCAATAATACCACATCATCAGTTAATAATACTATCGTTCGAACGAACGATAGTATTATCACGAAAATGCCACAGCGCATGTCCAACTCTGCCTGGCAAGAAACCCAGTTGCCATGGAGCCACATCCCTTCCTGCATACCCATAGTGATGGAGTGCATCCCCATTTGTAGCTTTTTTCTCAGACCAGGCTGAACAAAGTAAAAACCTTTTACTTTTAAAAAACTGAGACTTCAGTTTAATAGCTACCAGGAAAGCAAAGAAGAATTGGGCCCTAATGGCATCCCTGTGTTCATTAAGCTTTAAAGAAAGAATGCCTATGTTAGGATCAATCAGTATTCACAAACTATGTGGAATGCATCTTTTTTTTTTTTACATATTCAGCTAGTGTGATTATGTGCCATACAAGCTGTATATCCTTTTCTTTAAGACTCTCTAATTTCTTAATGAGATTCTTGTCAGTTGCTGGCGTCTGGCTTAATTTCATGCTAGAATGCTTAGTTCAACATCTGTTTCTAAATATCCGAGCAGTTTCATCCTGTTATCAATTACTGAATTAATATAATCTAAGAAATCCATAACTGCTTTAAAGAAATACTGCTTGAAGCAGTATGATGTAACCAAAAAACAGATACAAATATAAAATTAAAAACAGCTAGCCAAAAGCATAATGCTTAAGTAACTGTAGGGCTCTAACCCAAACGCCAGTCAAGAATTAATTAGAGTCCAATTAAATGTCCTTCCTAGATGATGAAAGGTTTCTTTAAATATATTCTAAATAGAAGGTTTCTCCAGTTCCCCATCAGAGAGATGAGACCTGCATGAAACAAAGGCTGTCCTCTCCAAACAAATGTCCAAACAATACAGAGATGCTCCCTCTGCTAGTCTCTAGAAAATACCTCAGAGACAGGTAGCTGGGATCTGTTTTAAATGGACAATCAAACAGCAATTGTGGGGATAAATAAGATCACAAACAGTTCAGACATACAGTTACTTCAAGCCATTGTTTCATTAAACTTGTCTTTTCTTCAAGCTTGACACCTTAAATACTGTATGTCCACCGTTTCACCTGCCATATTCAGTCTTTATCAAGGTATGGTGGTTCTGCAGTTAAAAATGCATAACCGGTTTAAGACAGATTTCTCTATAAAATGGTATAAGTGTTTTATAGATGTTACAGTGTAACATACATTAATTGTAACTCACCAAACTTCTAAAAAGTAATTCATTCTGTCCAAGAAAGCTGAAAACCATGTCCTTGTAATTTAGTTAGTAGAAAACAGACATAAAAACAAAGTCCACATGTACTGTACCTTACCACCAGTGAAAAGTTATGACAATACAAATATCGAGAAGGCCACCAACTAAGATAAAACTCAGACTGAAAGCAAAGCATAAAGGGATCTCCACTACTTCTGAAAAGCTGGGGACTAATGACAGATATGACAGGAGACTTGTTCTAGTCTTAGTAATTCTGGCAAGGTACTGTATTTCTCCATCCATTGAATGTATTGTGTAATGCCCCAAAGTTGGACCATTCCAGACAAATAAAATTAAATAAATTAATTAAGAGTCCACAGGTGCTCAGGGTACCTGCTGCAGGTGTAGGCAGCAGGGTACAATGCTAAGGGGCCCCTAGAAATAAAGATTCAACCTCCTGGTGCAGGGAAAACACTGTAAATAATAGAAAAGTGCCTTGTGCACTTACAGCTGGTCAAAAGACAGATTTCAAAAAGCAATATGTGTCATAATGGCCTGGATGGAATGTTGTGCTGAGGGGCTCATGCACAGCATTCCAATCCAGCCAATCTAGAACCCAGGCAGGTTTAACTTTGAATAACAATTCTACAGTTAGTCAGTTGCTGTGGGACTGTGGAGTAGAGAGGATCACAGGAGTGCGACAGGGACTTGTGGCTTATCTGGGGTTGTGAAGTCAGTCCTGTTTACTCCCTGGTGAGTCCCCTCCTCCAGTCCACTGAAGACGTCCTGCCCTGCATTAGTGCGGTAGTCGGTGGTGCCAACGGGGCACCACAAAGAAGGAAACACCTGTTTTCCCCGGTCCTTTGGGCTTAAAAGCCCTCTGTTTATTTATTTCTGCCCCCGAGTATTTACAGTAACTCCGGTCGCACGCCGGCGGCAGAGAAGCGCCGCATCATTTTCGGCCATCGGAGGCCCCCTGAGTCATCCCCCTAGCTTTCTGTACATTTCCCTCCCACTGCCAACTCACCTCCCGCCTCCCTGCAACTGCAGCAACTCCCTGAAGACCGCAAAGCGGTGAGTCGGCGGCAGCACACGCAGTGCTGGCCGCCTGTTTGTGAAGGGGGACTCTATTTGTTGTAAAAAGCACATTAGGCACTTGCAAGAGGCGGCCGAGCACCGCAGGGGCATCAGGTCATTAGGACCCTTCATTTCCATATTCATTAAGGAGGCGGGGCTAGTGACGCCTAAGGGAGGGTCTAGAAAGCAAGGCCTTTATCACGGCCTATGAATATTCATTAAGGGGCGGAATTTAAGGTGGGGTTTCACCTACATAAGTAACAGCAGGCACTGGGAGCCTGCACATTTAAAGGGGCAACATATTTAAAAGGACAAGTCAGGCCCAGATCTAAAGTAGGGCATTAGGCCCAGTATAAATTGGGTCATCAGGCCCAAAGTTTAGAGGGGCATTAGGCCTATTATAAATTGGGGCACCCAGCCCAGTATTTGGTGGGGCACCAGGCCCAAAGCAACATGGGGCACCAGGCCCAGTATTTAGTGGGGCACCAGGCCCAATGCAATGTGAGGCACCAGGCCCATTGTGAAGTGGGGCACCAGGCCCAATCTAATGTAGGGCATTAGGCCCGAGGTAAAATGTAGGGAGGCCCCTGCCCACGGAATAGGGCAAGCCAGCCTAGTGGTACTATAGGGAGGCCCCAGCCTATCAGAATAGGGCAAGCCAACCTAGTGGTACTATAGGGAGGCCCCAGCCTATCAGAATAGGGCAAGCCAACCTAGTGGTACTATAGGGAGGCCCCGGCCTAGCAGAATAGGGCAAGCCAGCCTAGTGGTACTAAAGGGAGGCCCCGGCCTAGCGAATAGGGCAAGCCAGCCTAGTGGTACTATAGGGAGGCCCTGGCCTAGCGGAATAGGGCAAGCCAGCCTAGTGGTACTAAAGGATTCCCTAGCCACAATGTACTGACAGGGATCCTATTCCAGAAGACCCTACATTTAGAAACAGGGGTTCATTTGAGAGTGTTCGATTTGCCTATACTGTGAAACTACTGTGATTACTGTACTGCTTATGCTGAACTATTGTCCTAAGTACTTGAACTATTGCCCTAAGTACCTGAACTATTGTCCGAAGTACCTGAACTATTGTCCTAAGTACTTGAACTATTGCCCTAAGTACCTGAACTACTGCTCTAAGCACCTGGACATTGGCCCTCATCAGTAAGAATTACCCCTGAAGTTATAATTTGCCCTCCTCTGGCAAATTATTGTATCATTACACAGTTCTTTGGGCATTTTTCAGTTATATGTTTACTACTGTATGAAGACAGTCTCAATCTTCTACCACACTGCAGTCTCATAGTGTGGTCTGTAACACCACATACACAGAATCAGTCTCTACTCAGAAGAAGACATCCTTCCAGCATTCTTCACTCCTGGGAGATCATCCATCAGCTCATTCCATCCGTTTGTGTCGTCCACTCAAGTCGAGTCGGTCGGCCAGTCAGACAAGGACGCAATTCACCGCTCTTTGTTTTCACAGCTTGAAAGTACATCCGCTCGAACGCATCACACAGCCATGCCAGTGTTGTTCCGTATGGTTCCTGTTCCAGATGTCCCAAAGTTGGTTGCCCTCACAGGAGAGAGAGCTCATCCTGGAGAATTCTAGTCTGCGCCCACCTGGTCGTCGCACGAAAGTCGAGTCCGTCAGCTCAGTCTGGGACGCGTCTGCCTTTTCTTTGTTTTGTATTAGTTCCTGATCCTAGGATTGCAGAGTCAACCATCATCTCTTCAGATTCTTATGGTTCCTGGTCCTGTCAGAGTTCCTTCCAAGTTCAGCTGGCCCTTGGAGTGCCGCAGCATCAGTCAGGACATGGTGTCCTCCATTGGATTCATCGCCACGCAGATCTTGATCTATCTTCGTCCTTGGCAACCCTGGAAGTGGGTTTGGGCCGAGGAACCCTTGGTTTTCAGTGTGTTATTTCAGGAACCAGTTGTTTGGTTCTACATTCGCAGCCTTGAGAGAGTGGGCTTTGTCAAGATATATGGTCTGTTTACTAAACCTCTCACCACCCCAGTGGCCTTAACTAGGTCCTTGCTGGGAATTGAGATTAGGGTTCTACAGTTCTGTTTTACTTCCTTGTAGCTACCAATGAAGAACGACGGTGTACACGAGACACAGGATCTCTGGACTCTTGTAACATCTGGACTCTTATGGAAATGTGTGATGCTAATTACCCTACTACAGTGCTAAGTAGCTTATGTAACCTGATTCTCATTTAGAGTATAGAAGTATAGACTAGTGTCAGAATAAGAGTGGCAGTAGGCCTAAAGTTTATTCTTGTAGTAATAACCGTAGAAGAGGTAGATAAAAGTATTTCCCTGTTTCATTGGCCTATTGTTCTCAGGCAACCCCTCCTGTTTCATTGCCCTATTGTTCTCGGGCAACCCCTCCTCCTTCTTGTGACTGTGTCTGTCTACCCTTGGTACAAAATAAATGCCCTGCGGGCATCGAAGCACTAAGTTGACTCCTGCCTCTCCTTGTCTGGGTAACAGTTATCCTAGCCACATAATTCGGACCTTGGTGCCTCGCTCATCTCTTTTCACCACCTTAGAGTAGAGCACTCTTCAACAGAGCACCTCCTGCTCATCACATCTCGAGCATCACAATTGGTCATGGGACCTATCCAGAGTTTCAAAATAAGCTTGTTGGCTGCCAATACAACCAATGCCATTGTGTTACCTGTAACTACACATTCACCACAATACATATGGAGGCAGTGAAACAGCCCTCTAGATTCAGAAGAGGGTCCAACCTATTTTTAATCAATGTGTCAGAAGGGAACAATTTTGTTACATATTTACATGATACATAAAGCAATGCCCATAGGATTTCTGCACCAAACACAGCAACAATATGTGGATACTCTTCATCTGGTACAGTTTGAATGAAGTAAAATATAACTTATTTAAGATGTTAGATTGAAGTAGTTTGGCCTCAGTGATCAAAGACAATTTGTTGCCAAAGTCTAGCTATTTTGTAAACTCAGTACTTTGCTTTCCTGTGTATTGTACTGTAATGGATTGTAATATATGGATCATCAAAATAATACTACTGAAAATTATTCAAAAACATCCTTGTAATTGATAGCACAGAACACTCCACTCCCAATAATACCACACTTCACTGCCAATAATACTATCGTTCGAACGAACGATAGTATTATCACGAAAATGCCACAGCGCATGTCCAACTCTGCCTGGCAAGAAACCCAGTTGCCATGGAGCCACATCCCTTCCTGCATACCCATAGTGATGGTGTGCATCCCCATTGGTAGCTTTTTTCTCAGACCAGGCTGAACAAAGTAAAAAACATGGCGGCGGTTTCCTCTCACTTAGCAAGAGAAATTTGTGAACGTCAGTATTTTAATTTGTTGGTTTCTTTCCAAGCATACCATTCAACGGAGTATCTGCCTGATCCTGCATTCACACAACGATAAAAAAAGTGAAGGTAGGAGTGCCTAAACAACATATTTTTACAATGAGTGACAGAGTCTCCCGTGCTACCTGCAGCTGAGAAACACAGCGTGTCTTCAGTCTGGCGGGTGGCCAGCCTGTTTCACATAAAAAAGTCACTGCCTCCATATATTACAAAAAATAACTGATAAATGACTCTGTATTACAAGGCAGTCAGACCATCTTGAGGTTTGGGGGACTTTTGGAACCTCTCGAGCTTCGCTGTTGAGGTTCCAAGTCCCCAAACCTCTTGATGCGCTAACTGCCTTGTAATACATAGTCATCTATCTATTATTCTATTTATAGTACCCTAACTGATTAATGTTATTCATGGTAGGGTTGTCAGAACCCACTGACATTCTTAGTTCTGGTTTAGAACTTTAAAAATAGTTCTAGGGTTCTAATCTTCTTTAGAACTTGATCTCCTGTGTGTATAGGTTCCTGGTAAAAGCCTCCTTTTGAGTAGTAAATAGTAGTAAGTAGTAGCAGTAATATCTTTTATTCATAAAATGTGACCAAGGATAAAACTCAGTGGAGCAGAGCTCATCTTCAATGAGGTCCTATAGGAAACTATGCAAGTTACCAGTTACTACTGTAACCACCCAGTCCCCAGGGGCTACTTGAATCCCACCAGAATTAGACCAGGTAGATCTCTGAGCAGCAAGAAGTGGGTTTTTAGAAACTCTTTGCCACATTACCTCATTGTTTACCTAATTAAGCTAGGCAGAGAATGAGTGATGTCACATAGAACTATCACAGCATCATAAGCCCTTTTTGGCTCAGTTGTAGGGAAGCCGTTTTAGAAACTTGGTGAGTTTCAGTTTGGATAGTGAAGAAGAAGGAGCTCTTTGTACTGCAAAGGGCTAAAGGTGCCTGCCAGCCTCCCTTGGCTGGGTGAAGCACCTCTGTTCACCATTTTTCTCACCCTAGTGTGGGGAACATACAGTGTTTGCCTAAGAAGTGGTGGAGACCTGTCAGTGGAGCCATAGTGGGTTCAAGTTCTTTCAAAAGTGGAAAGGGACTGGGAAATCTGTGGTTCTAAGGGGCAAGCCTCTGATGGACTGAATGATTATCACAGCTGCCCAAAGAAGAGAGACTGAGAGAGTTCTGTTAAAGCTATGGTCTTTGAGAAAGGAATGTGTCCTTAAGTGTGCTGCCAAATGCCTGTAACAAGGGGATACCAAACCATGAGTACAATGATCATTTGAACAATGACTTTTTGGATTGTCTGGTGATGTATGTGCCATATGCTGGCTAGATTACATTCACTCAGGACCTTGTTCACCACAAATAAGTGCTGTTGTAACGTACTGAAGGAAAGGATGTCTTTAGCAATCCAGTGGGGTTGAAGGATCCAGTTTGTTGTGCCCTAATTTAATGGCAGAGTCTGTCTTGGGCCAGGGCGGGCAGAACCTCACTCATAATCAAAGTTCAGAGCTTACTGGTTACCAGATAGGCACAGTTGCCAGAAGATGTTAACAATGGTCCATTTCATCTGGGGTTCAATTTAAGTGTGTTGAAAATCCCATTATACACACACTTGGTCAGAAATCCAGAGATCCCTAAGCAAAGGGGTAGATAGTTGGTGTTTTGGAAAAGGTTCATGTTGGAATGTACAGTACTGCTTGTGATTCTGTGTGGAAAAATTTTCTTCTACTGCACATGTTGTGTCATCTGTTTGGACAGTACAAACTTGGGGGACCACCCAAGTTCTGCTTAACATCTTGTCAGAAATAAAGCCATACAATACAATCCCAATTCTGTGGTTGTGGACAATCCATCTGTGAATCTGAGTGAAATGTTATGGGGCCCTTCAGATAGGAGACAAAGCATAGCCTTGGCACCCCTCTCTCAGACTCACAGAATATAACGTTATTTTGTGCTCTAACCCCCCCGACCTCTTAGATGCCCGAGCCACGTATTTACCCTAATGCCAGGGGTGATACTTATTTTCTGCCAACTTGTGGTTTGTTGCCTTGTCTGAGTGACAAGTAGGGGGGTCCTGGTTGCAGGATGCTGCTCTTGGCCAGGGTAAGGATTACACTAACATAAAATTGCATACAAAATTTAAGAATATGGATAACCATCACATTCAAATCATAACATCACCACAAATAAATATACATCGATGTGAAACATATTTGAGGAGAAATGTTGGGAGATGTGTCTTGATTGTTGGCCTCCTCCTTAATGTACATACAGTTTACATTTTAATCTCATTGTGCTATCTGACATGCCTTTTTGCACCTGTTTTTGCATTGTATGCTTGCAATTTGACTTGGTGCTATATGCACACATCTTTTAATCGAACCAGAAATAAAATAATGAAATAAATATTTTTTGTTTGATGCTTTATGTGCTGCTCCTCTGTAGTTGTTCTCCTTTGTGTATACAACAGGAAAGAAAGAACAGAGAGAGATGCTGAAAAAAAAACAAAAAACAAAAAAAACTGCTGTCTCAGTACAATACTACTGTTTCACTGCACATGCAGAAAATAAAGAGATACACTGAGAATCAAAATGCAAATGCCACGAGTCATGGTTCCATGTGCTGTAGTCTGGCACATCTGCATATGAGCAGCACGGTCTCCTTTGTGTCTCATATGAGAATGTAAATCCCACTAATTACATTGTTTTCCAGGAAGATATCTCCTGTTTTGAAATAACGGAACAAAAAAAATATTTAGAACCCAAGGGTGTGATGGTTCTAAATTAGAGCTTGAGCTCTGGGTTCTAAGAGGGCTCTAATGCTTTTAGAGCTAGTTCTGTCAACCATACTTCAAGGCTACTGTTTTCTGTTTTTTTGTTGTATTCATGTACAGTAATTACTTCACAGTACTATTTCCCATTCTCCCTCTCCTCAGGACACATTTGGAAATGAGCTGTTACCAGCTCAGTATGCTTTTCCTTTTAAAACTTTTGAAATAAATCAATCAATAAATAACTAGCTAAATACAAATTATGTGATGTCTCTATGTTCAAAATGTGAGACCACTAGAACTGCATTTCCAATCATTCTCCAATGGTTTTCCATAAACTGAATAAAGATATGATACCCTACTATGATGTTTTGCAAAAATGACCCAGTCAGTCTCATCCACCTCTATTTATCAGAGATGAGGAGTCAATGTCTGGTGTAACAACATTATTATTTGTTAAAGATATTGTTTACAATGCCCTGGAGGCTTGTTTACAATAGGGTCCTACCCAAGATCAGTTAATTAGTTAGTTAGTTAGCTGGTTAGTTGGTTAGTTAGTTAGTTAGTTAGTTAGTTAGTTAGAATGTTTAGGTGGGAAATGCACAGAGTTGAAGCTTTTTCCCATATGTGACCTGTAAAAGAATTAAGCACAAGGAGGTTAAGTGACTTGCTCAAGGTCACACAGTATGCAAGTGTTTAGTGTGGAATTCAAATCCAGTTCATCCAGGTCTCCAGGTTCACAGCTCTATACTCTAACCACTAGGCTGTACTTCCTCCATAATGGCTAAAAAATACACAGCAGTACATTATTATGAATTACATACTGTGCAAAATACATTTACACATGTATTTTATGTTTCTCAGTTTAAACATAGATGTTCTCATTTCAAAATGTTAAATGACCATCCTTTTAAACGTAACAAGTCTAAGAGCTGTTCTAGTACCAATGGGTGGAAAGTTATACAAAGGGCCTGCATGCTATGACTATAGAATATTATGTGGCTGTATATTTGCGCATCCTTGTCTACTTTCAACCTTGTGCTTAATTCTAAAAGAACAGTGTAAGCTGCACCAACAGTAGCTTGCACCAATTGCTGGTGTGCCAAGGACCCTGCACCCGATTCTCTATTGTGTAGGGTCCCGGGGCCAAAGTCCCATGGCTTGCAGCAGCTGTGGTCATATGCCAAACAGATGGTGCATCTGCGAGGTTTGCCACAAGATAAGGGGCAGTCAGTGGCAGCTGCACCCATGGACAGTGACCAGCACAATCCAAGAACCAAACACAAATCACTATTCAACAACATACATACATCCCTTCCCTGGTGTATAGTGCCCCCCCAATCCCCAGTGTCTCCTGTATGGGTACATAACAGAACTCCCTGGTGGTCTAGCAGACCCTCCTCCCTATCCCTTATCTCTCCCATTAAATATTGATAAATCTGTCCCTGGTGGTCTAACAGACACCCTCCTTGTTCCAAATCTCCCCTATTACATATACATACATCTGTCAGTAGTGGTCTAGTGGCCCCCTTCCCTATCCCTGATCTCACCCATTACATATACATACATCATTCCCTGGTGGTCTAGTGGACCCCACACACCCCAGCAGGCAGTGCCCCTCTGACTGCCCCCACATTCCCGAGTCAGTGACTGGCACAGCCCTCCTCTCTCCACCATGGCTGGCTACTGACTAAGCTGACAAGGAATATATACTGTACAATCAGTTGTTACAGTATGTACTCCTTGACAGCTCAGTTGGTATCTGGCTATAATGGAGAGCGGATGGCTGTGCCGATTGCCGGCATGGGGATGGGATGGGGGGGCGGTGTGGTGAGGCACTGCCTGCTGGGGGTAGGGGGTCCACTAGACCCTCAGGGAATGATGTATGTATATGTAATGGAGGAGACTGGGGATGGGGGGGTTGGTAGATGACCAGGAACAGATGCATGTATATGTTATGGGGGAGATCAGGGATAGGGAAGTGGGTCTGCTAGACCACCAGGGCCAGATCTGTGAATATTTAATGGGGGAGATTGGGGATAGGGAGAGGGCTCCATTAGACCACGAACGACAGTTATATGTTTCATTACAGGGGAGGTTGAGGATAGGGAGTGGGGTCTGTGGCACGTGTTCCCTCTGCCCAGGGAGGGCTCTGCAGGTGGCACAAGGATCTAACCTCTCCAAGAAGACACACTTCAAAGTACCCTTAAATCAGCTCTGGCTGGTCTAACACTACTTAGAAATCTGCCCTCTGGGAGGGTTTATAGAATCCTGAGTTAGAGAATATGGCAGCCTGTGTCTGCTGCAAACCCACTAGCACCATGCTGCAGCCCATTTTGTGCTGCAAGGATGACGCAAGCCCCTTTTGGCACACACAGCCTGCGTTTGACACAGGCTGCTTTTGAGAATTGCTCTCGGTGAATCTTTTGGTGCAAGCAGCACCTTGCACCATTCCTTGTGGCTCAAGCCCCATGTGCTGTTCAGTGGGGCTTTGAGAATCGGGTCCCTTGTCTGTAACTGCTGCTCTTAATATGGCTAGAGTCTTGCCAGAAAACAGGCAACCTCTTGGCACTGTGCACCTAACAAGTTACCAAAGAAATTAATAAAACAAGATTTGACTTGTACCAACAAGGATGGTCTTGTTTTTTTCCTGTTATGTTTGTTAATCTTTATGGCTTTTTTGTTATTTCTTTTAGTATTGTATACATGCACAGACACTTTTACTGGCTCACATGTACTGTACAGTACACAGGCACATTTCACTACCATACATGGCTTTTCACACACCCTCTGTCAGTGCCACACATGTGTTGTGTTCACTCCTCACCTTTTACTGACACGCGCACACACACACACACACACACACACACACACACACACACACACACACACACACACACACACACACACACACACGTTCCTTGCCAAACATACAGCAATCATACATTCTCTTTCACTGCCACAATCATGCATACAACCTCTGTCACTGGCACACATAAACATGATCTTTCCTTTGAACACTCACTGACACACAAATACACACACCCTTTCTCACTGCTCACTAGGAAACACACACCTTTTTTTGTTGCACACGTTCCCTCTCACACTGCTTAAAATGCCCTGATCATGATCCTCCCATTGCTCTTCGAGTGGCATTTATTAATTTATGCACCGGCGTAGGGACCAAATACTGCAGCAGTTCATAGAAACATAGAAAACTGCAAGCAGAACAAGGCCTTATTTTTATTTATTATTTTTGTTGTTTAACCAGGTATAGCACACTAAGCTGAAAGCTTTTTTACAGGAGCGACCTGGGAGCACAAGGAGGTTAAGTGACTTGCTCAGGGTCACACAGTATGCAAGTGGAAGCTGTGAGATTCAAACCCAGGTCTGGTCTGCTGGATGTCACCAGATTTGCAGCTCAGAGCCTTAGACCACTGCGCTATACTGCTCCATGGTCTATATCCAGTTTGCTCTATGAGATGGTGCATGTTGTCTGGGTACTCATACTTAGAAAGTGAGTTGGTAATCCTAGGGCCATTGACAGAAAGTATTGGAGCATACACTGACAGTAAGAGCATGTATTTGGCATAGAGAAAATTGCTGGCAGAGGAAGGCCTTATAGTTTCTATCCAGTCTACCCTATAAGATGGTGCACACTGTTTAGGCACTGATGTTCAGTAAGGGAATTGGTAATCCTAGAGGTCTCTGGGGGAAAGTGTTGGCGCACACACTGACAGTATGATCACGTATATGGCATGCTAAATATAAAACTTGATTGGCCCCTCAACTAATGCCTAGCAGCCACTGTATGCTGCAGCATGCAGGTTACTCCTTCTGGCCCACTGTTTACTGCCAGTAGCCACACCCTGCCCCAGTACTCATCACCTACCCCACTAGTTAACCCCAGCCCCAGTCATTTTTGCTGCTTACGTAAAGTTATTACAAATGTCATACTTTAAAAAAAGGTTATTCAGCACAGTAGATATGTTGAAGTAAGGGGGACAGTACGCAGGTGTTGGACTTGGCTGACAGGAACGGTTATTATCAAAGGCAGCTCTGCATTTCTTATGACCCCATCTTATGATCAAGACAGGTGGAATTTTTTAAATCCTATCCGAAAAGGTAATTTTGCAGAGCGACTGTGAAGCATGTTTGGAGGATATGAAAAATTTTACCTGCCTGGTTCATGACATGGGGTAAAAAAGGCCATGTTAAAAATTTTGGGCAAAAATATTAAAATATTTGTGTTGGAAGCAGCAGGATGTTCGAGAGGCAGACCATTCTAGACTAAGGTTAAATCAATCTAAAACAGAAATAATGCCTCTAAATCAGCTCTGTCAACCAAATATAGCCACAACACTGGTTTTCTATGGGCAGCAGAAGGTATTACATACCTGGGTATTAAATTATCCCCACAATTTGAGAAGATTTGGGAATTAAACCTTCAGCCACTACTAAATGCCTGCAAGACAGAATCTGACAGGTGGGAGTTGTCGAAATTCACCCTAATTGGAAAAATTGCGGCCATTAAGATCATTACAGCCCCTAAATTCTTCTGTCTGCTTACCCACGTCCCCTCAAAGCATACCTCAAGTATGGTTTAAAAATATTGATGTTAGTGGGTGATTTTTTGTGGGAAGGTAAGAAACCTAAATTTAGCCACAACAAACTGCGATCCCTCTGGAAGGTAAGAGGGTGGAACTTGCCATGGATGGAGGGGTATAAGCATGAGTTTCAAGCCGCGCAAACACTTCACTGGTTTAACCCCTGCAATGAGTTATCTCCTCAATCGGTTCACATGGAACAGAGCATGGGAGGTGTTGGCACTGCCACCTCCTTGCTTTACATGCACAAAGGGAAACTCCACCCCCCCAACCATAACCCCTTTGAGTAAGTACTAGGCCCTGGTTCACTGCAGGTTGGGCTCTAATCCAATTACAGCCTCATACACCCCCTATGGAATAACCCACATAGCCTTATAGATAAAAAGCCTCTGTCCTTACCTCAATGGACCAACATGGTTATTCATTTAATAAAAGACATCCATGATCGTGCGTCTGGTTCAGTTGCATCACTTCACTCTCTGCAAGGGAAATGGCCCCTCTCTCACAAAGATCACAGGTGATATTTACAAATTAGGAAGGCTGTTAAATCCTTTCTGCATGCTCACAGTCACTCACCAGTAGTTGCGATGAGGTCCAAGTGGCTTTCTGCCTGAAAAGGGCTAGCAGGCAACATACTCAGAACTGAGGGACATCTTACCCAGTTAATCAGGAGAATCAACAGCAAGGTGGGAAATGTTTTTTAGGAACCGGTCTTACTGACACCCAATGGCCACAAGTGTGGCACAATGCTCATACCCTGATCAGACATGCCTGCAGTAGGTTGATTCAAAATAAATCACTATATTCATGATACAGAACCCCAGCAGTCCTTCATGCGGCCAGGGTACTTGACCATTACAAATGCTGGTGCTGCCAGTCTGTGGGGGAAGATCTTTACCATGTTCTTTGGTCATGCCCCAAACTTAAATCCTTCTGGGAGCAGATATGCCAAATAGGCAGTCCAGTATTTCATATAAATATTCCAATCTCTGCCCCTGCTATTGCTGGGCATTAAGCCAGTGGCACTGCAGTTCAAACAAGCTACATTTAGATGGCTGATCTTGCTGGCAATACAACGTGAAAGAGCTCTCCTTTGCAAATGGCGCACTTCCACAGTCCCCAGTATGGGTGAAATACCGACACCTCTTACAGGGCTCGCTGACATAGACAGGCTATCTCATTCCAAGCTAAACTGGATGGCCTATTTCTTTACTTGTTGGGGTCCCTACATGGCATTTATTAGCCCTCCTATGGGAATAGGATAAAAAGTAGTAAAATGCAGGTATCCAAAGTTCACATATGCGTACCTTGGCCTGGTCTCCCTATTTCTCAGTAACTCAGAATCTGGTACGAACAGCTAATCTCATTAGGTGCTCTCTCCATCATGTTCAAGTACAGATGTTTATTGTTTATTACAAGGTTTATTTCAATGTTATAGTTAGCTTTGTTTTTTTTTTTTAGTGCTTTGTATACTTTGTGGTTCTTTTTGTCATAACACGGAGTACAAAATGTAATACTGTTACCATGCATCAGGATATGACCCCTATGATTCCTCAGGATGCCCTGAAGGTACTAGTCCTGTCTGCATGACCGTGTCCCTCTCATTGGATCAGTCCCAGCAATGTGCAGTATGTAAGTAGAACTGACCTGATTTGCTACTTTGCTTCTGAATGTAGACTCCTCGTGGAATGTTATACTAGGTGGCATGCCTCTCCTTGATTGCCTGTAGGAACTATGTCATATGTAACCATAAGAACACTGACTTGCACTCATAGAGTTGTAAAAGTGCAGGATTGTCAGATCTCATTTTGTTATGTCTGTTTACCTTAAAATCAATAAAAAGCTATAACAACAACAAAAGATAAGCTTGTATCCCTTGTGATGCTTGATGACATTCAGCCTGAACTAATTAAACTGACTGCATCCCTTAGCACAGTGCCTTTGGGTAAATTAATAAACTGATCCTTTCTTAGTGACTGTGTACTGGACCTCTGGAAATTGGCCAGTGTCATCCCCATCCACAAATGGGATCTGAAATCAGTAGTTACAGCCCCATATCTATCCTATCAATTTGGGGGGAAAATTAAAGAAAAATATTCCATAACCAACTGCATAGGCCTTGTTACACTGGCTTGATTGAGGGAGTCACTAATGATGACTTCCATGTTCCTTTCCTCTGCCATAGTGCACAAGTTTAACCCCTCCCATCCAGTACTCTCTCCTGAAGTTTTTCTCCCCTAGGTGAACAACCTTGCATTTTCTGGCACTGAATTTCCACTGCCAAACCTTATACCACATCTCTAGCCTATGTAGATCTCTACATCTACCCAATCCTTTGTTGCTATCTATCGTACCACAGATTCGTGTCATCTGCAAAGAGATACAACTTGCCTTGGATGCTCTCTTCAATGTCATTGATGAACATGCTAAAAAGGACAGGACCCAAAACAGATCCCTGCAGCACCTCACTCGTGACCTCCTTCTCTTCTGATCTGACCCCATTTACCACCACTCTCAGCTGTCTCTCCCTCAACCGCTGGCCCAGTGTTTGCCAAGACTGCCTGGTATTTTCTCTCAGAGGGGCTATTCCCTAGTGCTTTGAAAGAGACACTGTTGTAGCCCCTACGACAAGGTTACTGAGAAAACAGTGGCTCTGCAGCTTGAGGCCACCTCACTGCATTTGACATCTATGAGCCTCTCTAGTCAGAATTTAGGTCTAGACACAGTACTGAAACTGCATTGGTCAGGGTGCATAATGATCTCCTCAGGGCTAGAGATAGAGGGGAATGGTCAATTTTCATTCTCCTTGATCTCTCCTCAGCTTCTGGCACTGTAGACTATGGGGTGTTGTTGGATCACCTATTGAAGCCCTGTCAACTCATTGGCTTGGTCATCGTCTGGTTTGAGTCCTTTCTCACAGGTGGAATGCAGAGGGTGGTGATGGGGAGATCCTCCTCCAAGTGGAGTTCCTCAGGGTTCAGTCCTCTCTTTCATGTTGTTTGCAGTGTATATGCTGCCGCTGGGAGAGATCTTTAGATGTTACAGTGTGGGGTTTCACTGCTATGCAGATGATGCCCAGCTGTACAGTATATGTCATTTGCAACTTGGACACATGACATGATGGAAGTACTAAATGAGTGTCTGGTTGAGATCCAGAATTGAATGACCTCTAACTGGCTGAGGCTCAACCCAGACAAGATGGAGGTGCTGGTGATAAAGCCTTGTCAGTGGCGGGAGGTAGCAACTGCTGGGGCCCAACCCCTTAGGTGAAAAAAATGGGTATCATCCTTGATGACAGATTGACATTTGAGGCACAGATGTTGTTTGTTGTCCAGAGTAGGTTTTACCACCTGAGGAATATTACCTGTATTAAAGCTTAAATCCTGCTGGATGACCTGCCATTACTGGTGTATACTTTTGTAACATCCAGACTCAACTACTGCAATGCTCTTTACCTCAGGGTCAGCGGAGGGGCCTTGTGTAAGCTGCAGCTGGTGCACAGCACAGCAGCCATGCTGCTGATGGGCCTTCCAAGGGTCCTTCACATGACCCCCCGTCTGCGTGAACTGCACTGGTTGCTGGTGAAGTGGAGAATTACCTTCAAGGAAGGGTTTGCTAACCTATAAGGCCCTGTACCAACTGGGTCTTGGCTACCTGAATAATCTCCTGACTCCCCACTGATCTCAGCACTCTCTTCGCTCCTCCAAAGAGGGCCTATTTGAGATTCACAGGACCCAGCTAAAACATCAGGAGGCCGCTCATTTGTGGCAGTAGGACAGGCCCTGTGGAATTTGCTCCCAAAATCCTTGAGGGAGGCCCCCTCATTGGAGGCTTTTAAGTGGGGCCTAAAGACACATTTATTTAGGAAGGCTTTTGGGACTTAGTGGTACATCCCAGTTTAGTTTGTAACTGTGTCACACTTTCTTTAAGCCACTGTTTTATTTATGTGTTTTATATATGCTATTGTTGAGTATTCTATTCCTAGTGTGTGTAAACTGTATAACACCCTGAGTCTCAGGGATAGAGTGCTTTATAAATAAACTTTTACTTACTTACTTACTAACCAGTTTCCTACCCAACTATGTCCCTGACCATGCACAGGTTCTCCAGCTTCTTCAGCAATCTTCTGTATGGGACCGAGTCAAAAGCCTTTAGAAGACCTGTCTTAAGGACTTCTTCTTCTTGACTCTGCACTTCTCCAAAACTGACTTCATAAGAACAGGTTACTGATAAACATAAGTGAAACAAAATCCATGCCATCTGCCTCCCCAACTACAGTTTGTGCCTTAAATAAATCCTTTGTAGGCGACAGTGCCAGACTCAAGGCCATAAATTTATGGAGGAGGAGGAAGAAGAAGGAGAGGAAGAAGAAGAAGCAGAAGAAAAAGAAGAAGAAGAATCAGCATTTATATAGCGATGTTTTTATGCAATGTATCCCAAAGCACTTTACAGGCAATGCTTGACTGGAAATAAAGTTATTGAATGTATAGTGCCAATTGTATGTGTATAAAGCTCATCTTGACAATCTAACAAAGTAGTTTAATTATAACATTATATTCCTTTACAGAGTCAAAGTCTGTCTCTCATCTGAAGCCCAAATGCCAAATAGCACAGCATACCCTAATCCCCAGCTGGACTATGATGGGGCCCTTTAGAGCTTTGTCTCAGTCAAAGGCAAGAGATTATCAAGGACTCTGTATAACATGATGGTATGCTTTGCACTTGCTTCGAGTAGGAAGACTCATCATTGTAAGCTCTATGCTAAACTAATCTGATTTTCTTTACAAGCAAGACAAAAGTACCTCATAAGCTATCCATCTATAAAATATTAGCCTATGGCTTTCCTAACTGCCTAGCTAACCTACTATAGTCACCAAGAAAATCCATGTACCTCAGGTCAGCCTGCATTCTTTCCTAACCCTTCTGTAAGACCACCTTGGGTCAGTGATCCTTTGACTTTGCTGTAATGTGGCTCTGGAACTTTCTTCCTGCTCCACTGAGGCAAATGAAAACATACTCCACATTTAAATCCAATCTAAAGAAGCACCTCTATGATCAATGTAAATGTACTTAAATTTGCTTAACTATAACTGCATACTAACATGGCTACATGTCTTGACATGTCATCCTGATTTGTTCTATGAACAGTACTATTATGTGTTGTTTGTGTCTATCCAGGCCACCCCTGTAAATGGGATTAGATCCCAGGGGGCCTAACTGGTTAACAAAGAAAAATAAATGAAATCAATCAATCATCCATCAGTCAATCAATCAATGGTAATTTACTACAACGTGCAGTGAAAGAAAGCAGCAAACAAGATGCTGGGATACATATCTAGGGGGATCAGTAGTAGGAGAGAGGAGGACATACTGCCCTTGTACAGGTCCCTGGTAAGGCCTCATCTAGAGTATGGAGTTCAGTACTGGTGGCCACACCTCAAAAAGGACATTAACCTGCTGGAGAATGTCCAGAAGAGGGCTACAAAAATGATAGTGGGTCAGCAGGGTAAGGCATATGAGGAAAGGTTGAGGGCACTGAACATGTACTCCCTGGAAAACAGGAGAGAGAGCGGGGACATGTTTGGGATCTTCAAGTACCTGAAAGGGATAAATAAGGTGGATAAGGACAGTTTCTTTATGCTGAGAGGCAACCATAACACAAGGGGGCACAGTCTTAAGCTGGAGGGTGGGAGGTTTAGGAGGCAGGTCAGGAAGCACTTCTACACAGAGAGGGTGGTGGACACTTGGAATGCATGCCAGAAGAGGTTATCTCATTGAAGACAGTGGACAGCTTTAAGAGAGGCTGGGATAGACATAGGGGGAAGGTAAGGATCATGAGTAGGGAGGACGGGAGTTGTGGGGAGGGAGGGCAGGGGCAGTAGCTCAGGCTGTGTACCCTGCAAAACAAGCAGACGAGATAGACCAAATAGCCTTCTTCTGCTGGCTTCTTCGTATGTTAATATAAAAACACATTTGAGGTACAATACACAATCATAACAAGGCATAGAAGAGAATCAATTATGGCATTCTAATCATTGAGTCTATATGTTGTGCTGACAGAATTACACTGTAAAAATTATTCATCCCTGAACTCACCAAGATTTGTGCTGCACAATTCATACCCCCTACATGGAGACTGCTAGGTAGAAATTACCTGCCTTGAGAGTAATACAAGTTATACACATACACAGAAGAGATGACAGAAAAATACTTGCAGTCTATCCATCCTACCCTGCAAATTTGCTATTATTTATGTGATGTCCAGTAGTCCTGTAGTCTTAGATGACTACCTCTGATCTCCCTTCACTGCTCCATTCTTCTTTACCACCAATCCTCAAAATCTGTCCACCCAACTTTGAACCCATTGGTCATCCCTGCCTCCATTAATCCCTTAGGCAGCTTGCTCCATTACTCAATGAAGAAAGATTTCCCTGACATCCCTCTTAAATCTCACTTCCTCTCCTGGTTTTATTGTGCCCCCTTATAACTGTGTTTTTGTTCCTGGTGAAAAGGTACCTACCATACACCTTATTTATACTCGTCAGAGGCTCATATGTTTCTATCATGACCACTCTCCCCCCCCCCCGGCCTCCAATGGGTACATACTGAAGTCTGCAATATGTTCCTTATATGACTGTCCCTACTGTCCCTGGATCACTCTGGTGGCCCTCCTCTGCACCATGTCCAGCCTGGCCCTGTCCTTCTTCAGGTGCCTGAGATGTGGCCTCACCAGTGACCTGTACAGAGGCAAGACCACCTCCCCCTCCTACTGTTCAAACTGTTCACACCTCTGCCTATACATCCTGTTTGGCTTGCTGTAAGCTCTACTGCATTCTGCAGAGACTTCGAGGCTGTCACTAACAACCCCCAGGTCCCTCTCTTCTCCTATCACCACTAGCTTCACCCACACTCCTTCATCCAGTATTTCTTGTGTAAGTTTTTCCTGTCATTGTGCATCATCTTGCAATTTTTAGTACTGAAACACAACTGCCAGAACTTTAACCATTTCTCAAGCTTTTCTAGATCTTGGCACAATTCCCTGACCCCCTCTTTGCTATTAAACCTGACACATAATGTTGTGTTGACCACAAAGAGAAACATCTTCCCCTTAATTCCCTCCCGTGTGTCACTTACAAACACACACTAAACAGGACAGGTCCTAGGGCTGACCCAGCTGTACACCAATGGAAGATAGAGGCTCGTCAGCCAGTTTACATATCAATTGTATCAATGACCCAAGGAATGAAACTAGATGAAAATCTTTTAGTTCTATTTCTATGGGTTACCCATAGTTTCCTTCTCCTAGTATTGTATGTGGTATTTAAATGTTCCCAACAGAATGGTTGTCATTTCTCAGTAGTTTCTGTGTATGTATATATATATATATATATATAGATATATATATATATATATACACACACACACACACATATACTGCCATTTATAGTGCTTCCAGTTTCTCAGGAGTGGACACTTTGATAGGAGTTGGTAGTTTCCTGTCACAAAATTGGGGGCTACACTATCCAGACTGCAGTATGTCATAAATGCAACATGTCTGTTCCTTAATATATTGTATTTAGTAGTTGTCAGCCCAGTTGGTTAGCTATATTTCTTGTGGATGTTCTTATTTTGCATCCAAATATGGTTCTGCCTGCTCTGTTTCATAACATCTGTAGTCTCTGTAAAAGTCCCTCATTTCTAGTTTTTTTTGCTTTATATTTATGCAATTTTACAGTGAACACACTGTAAATCTTTAAACAATAGTTTGCAAGGAAACAAAACAGGGATAGCACTACAATTACTCATTAAGATAAAAGAGATATGCTTACTAGCATGTTGTGTGCCACTTTTATTACATACCTAAACACATCTCTCTCTCTTTTGCAGCAGTTTCACATTATACAGTACTTCTTTTCAAGCAGTGTATCCACTGCAGTTAGCATCAAGGCTTATTTAGGTCAGAATTTTTATCAAAAAATAATTCATGTGGGCTAATAAATCTTTCTTGGTACAGCATATTACATTTTAGTAAACGTACAGAAGCATGCCACGAAGTATAACTAGCACTGGGTATCTGTTACCTGAATACTACTGGAACCATACCAGAGAGGTTAAAAAACAAAGCCTATGTTTAATAAAATAAGACTGAACTAGTTAAGGACCCCCTGCCATCAAGGAAACAGATCACACTGTCCCCATATTATAAAATAAGTACACCTGTTCATCAGTACGACCGGACTATGAGTCTTGGAGTCTGTATAATTGGGGCTATGCACTAACAGGAACCAGGTTCAGAGCGTACCCGCTAACGTAGCTATGCACTTATGGACAAGCACACAAGGCATGGCATTCCCAATAGCTGGACACAGCAGAGTGTCTGTTTGTGGTCCCGCCCTGGCACGTTGTTGTGTGGCACGGATTGACAGATACAGTTGGGCACCCAATTGGATGCACAACCTGGTCCAAAAGTAGATCACCTGCTCTGCACACAGCAAGGGATTGTAAAACACATACATGTTCTGGTATTTCCTTTGCAATGGGTGATCAACCCAATGGCTGCCCTTTGCCTTCCCTGCCAGACCACAGGACTGGGGCAGTATTATGGGGGAGATGTACACTCCTGCTGTGGCTGGTGGGTGAGTCCCATGGGGGATGCAAACAAATATGACAGGGTGCCTGCTGCCATATCCTGCACCCCCTCGTCCAGCACTCTGAGGCTTCGTGAATGGTGTGGAGTGCAGGCACACCACTGGACACTCTGTCAGACTGTCCACAAGCATAACAGTGGCCTTGGGATCAAGTGCAGAAGGGTCGCGTACCCCTTTTGTGTATGCCGTTGGGGTCTGAGGGATCCTCGATGTATGGCTTTCAACAGTAGAGTTGCCTATGTGCTGCAAATACATGACATGCAGGCATTTTTAATTTTAGTGCATATCCCCCAATGTAATCAAATGGTTAGCTGTTGTTTGTGAGATGTAGAAGCAGAAAATGTCAGTAGAAAAAGACCATTTGTCCATCCAGTCTGCCTTATTTTACCCTATCCTTCCCTAGGACCTAATAACAATCAGGCCCTGCTATAGAACAGAACAAAAAAACAGACATTCTCCACATTATCTTAAAACAAAATGTGCAGCATATCTCCAAACTCCTCAGATCCTTTAGCTTGGCAATACTATTTGTAATTAACACAGCATTATAAAAACAAAACAAGTATTAAGGAGTGCCCCCAGATTAGGTCTGCATAATCAAAGTGTGATAGAATTAATGCATTTTAGACTGTATGTACTGTTTTCAGTGAGAGACAGTGTCTAATTCTCCTAAAGAAAGACAACTGTGCAGATATTTTACAAGACAGTTTACCCAGATGTGTTTCAAATGTAAAAGAATTGTCACAGCAAACTCAGAGTATTTAATTATGTTCACATATTCATAAGCAGGCATTGAAGACTTTTTTATGGAGCAAACCTTTTCCTGGTTTTCTATGATTTTATTTATATTTATTATATTTATCAAATTTTGTATGTATCTGTGAAGCGCCTTGATATTATGAAAGGCGCTCTATCAAATAAAGTTATTATTATTATTATTATTATTATTATTCAAGAAGGACCACATTAGCATACAACCTTAAAATCTCAATTCTGGACAAGCATTGGTTAGACCCAATAAGCAGAGTGTTTTTTCCAATATTTAGAGTTGTGTTTTTTTTGCTGTTTATGCACCTTCATTACTCTGGCCTGCTCCCTTCTGCTTGTCTCATCCAACCCCCTCATCCATATTCTCTGGGATTTACACTCAGTCTCTGCTCCACATGACTCTCCCCCTATCGGTAGGACTCATCTTAGGTGGGGGTTCATCAGTTCCCTTGTAGTGCAATCTAATCTTAGGTAGAACTTAGCAGATGAGTGCTGCAGTTGATGGTGCCAGACCTGCAGTGGGACCAGCATCATCATGCTACTGCCAGGCTTCCTACTGCCCCTAGTAGGAATTCAAAAAGAAGGAAGGGGGCATGGAGAGGGGACAGTAGGGGTGGGGGGGAGGAGGGACACCAAGGGATGTTGAGAAGCAAAGAGGGAAAAGGGGCTCAATGGAGGGTAGTGTCCTTAAATGCAAGGAATCTGGCCAACAAGGCAGCAGACCTGCAGGCAGTGAGGGCATAGAATTGGACAGGGAATTAGGGGACCAGATCAGGAGGACAGGAGGGAGAGGGAACACTGTAATAGTAGGAGACTTCAATCTACCTGGAGTACAGTGGAGCACCACAGCTACCTCTTGTTGCAGGAAGCAGTTGCTCCTGGATGCTATCCAGGAGTGTTTCCTAACACAGGGAGTCACACAGCCAACTAGGGAAGGGGCCATACTAGACCTAGTGCTATTAGATGGGGAGCAGGTCCAGGAGGTAGAAGTGAGAGATCTCCTTGTAGGCAGTGATCACCGCACAGTGTGGTTTTACATCAACATAGGGAAGGAAGTAGCCAAGTGCAAAATGAGAGTAGTTGACTTCAAGAAAATGGAAAACACACTAGATGGGCACCTGCCAAGCCCAGACTGGAGATGGATTCAGATCAGAAATGGTCCATCATTAAGAAGGGAACAATTCAGGCCATGGGCACGTGCATGAAGGCTCATAAAAACAACTGCAGGACCAAAAGACCTAGATGGTTTAGCAAGCAGGTGGCAGGTAAAGTGAAGAAATAGAGGGCTGCCTTCCTGAGGTATAAGCGTATCTTGAGGGTGGAAGACAGAGAGACATGGAAAGAGGTTTGGGCAGCCAAGGCTGGGAAAGAACTAAGACTGGTACAGGGAATTAAGGAAGAGGAAAGGGACTTCTACCGTTACATTAAGGACAGAAGATCCAGAAGGGACAGGATTGTAAGGATAAAGGGGAGGTGGGCAGCAAATGGTGAGGATCTGGCAGAGGCACTAAATGAGTACTTCTGCTCTGTCTTCACTAGAGAACAGGACAGGCCCATACCACAGGGGATGATTGAGGGTTGCCTTATGGGCAGGGAGGAATATAATGGAAAAATTGGGATTGAGAGAGTCTTAAGGGGACTGAGGGAACTGAGGGTGGACAAGGCTCCTAGCCCAGATGGAGTATACCAGAGGGCACTGAGAGAGCTGGGGGAGGTGCTAGCAGTCCCCCTGATGAACCTGTTTAATACCCTGCTGAAAAAGGGGAGTGTTCTGCAGGACTGGAGGACAGCACATGTGGTACCACTCCACAAGAGTGGTCCCAGGGATGAGCTGGGTAACTACAGGCCAGCCTGTCAGCCTAACTACTTTAGTGGGCAAGTTGATGGAGCCCATTCTTAAGGAAAGGCTGGTGTCCTTCCTTGAGGTAAATGGTCTCCAGGATGACAGGCAGCTTTGGTCTGTCGGGGGAGATCCTATCAAGCAAACATGATACACTTCTTCAACTGGGTTACAAGGTCACTGGGCAGGGAACAGGCAGTGGATGTCCTGTACCTGGACTTCAGCAAGGCATTTGATTCAGTGCCACATGGAAGGCTGATCAGCTAGCTGAGGGACCAGGGAATAGGAGACAAACTGCTAGGGTGGGTCGGAAGCTGACTGTGGGACAGGAAACAGAGAGTCTTAGTGGGGGGGAACTATCCAAACCTAGGCCTGTAACCAGCGGGGTCCCAAAGGGCTCAGTACTTAGACCTGTACTGTTCAACATCTTTATTGGTGACATAGTAGAGGATGTCAAACATAAGATCTGCCTTTTTGCAGATGATACCAAGCTCTGTAGGAGAGTGGACACAGTGGAGGGAAGACAATAATTAATGGAAGATCTGGCTAGGCTACAGAAATGGTCAGACATCTGGCAGTTAGGATCCAACACCAAGAATTGCAGGCTTATGCACCTGGGAGCCAGGAACCCAGGGGCCAGCTACTGGCTGTGGGTAGTATAGGTGACCATCTCAGAGGAGGAAAAGGACCTTGAAGTGGCGGTAAAGGGTGACATGAAGCACTCTGCACAATGCCATAAGGCAACAGCCAGAGCTAATAAAATGTGCTGCATTACTAGAGGAATCACCTCTGGAAGGGAGGAAGTTATTCTGCCACCCTACAGGTCTCTGGTGAGCTTCTGGTGCCCCCATATCTAAAGAAGGATGTCAGTCTACTAGAGGAGGTCCAGCAGAGGGCAAACAAGATGATCCAGGGCATGGGAGACAGCTAAATAAATGAAGTGAACACCAGGGTACAAAGGCAATGATGCAGTAAACAACAAGCAAGTCCACATTCAAGAAATAAACAGCACCCACTGCAAAGGACTGAAGCCAGGACACATTACTCACATGTATGAAGTCCTTTTTATTATAAACAGAGGTGCAAATAATAGCTGCAATAGAACAGACATAGGTCTAACAGTAATCTGCTAAATAAACACATTGACATTTCTCCCGGCCCCTGCTAAGCTTCCTATGAATGATCACTATGCATACACACCGACTTTGGCAGCGGCACAGACATTTGGTAGGTCATAAATACGAAGACGATAAAAAATGGATCCAAGAACAGATCCTTGTGGCACACCCATGTTAACTGCCCTTGTGTCTGACAGATATCCACTAATGCAAGCGTTCTGCAATCTACCTGTTAGATATGAATGTAGCCATTCAACCCTTTTGATAGCCCGATAGTCCACTGTTTATAAAAAAGTTTTGTAATTTCTCCTATAATTCACAGTATCAGATGCTTTATGTCCAGAAATACAGTACAGTGCCATGTAAATTGCTTGTATCAAGCCTGCCGTGGCTCTTATTTGTGAATTCCAGCAAAGCTACTGTATTTGTTGAGTGCCCAGCTTGGAATCCAGAAGGCAAGCTTTTTAAAATTTTGTTTTGGCATAAGTATTGATACAGTTATTGATGGACAGCTTTTTAAATATTTTTGAGCTTATGGGCATAACTGATATGGGACTGAAGTTGCCGGGGTTATCTGAGCCTCCATCGTTGAAGACCAAGGAGGCTCTCTTTTGCTGTTTTCAAGGCTTTCAAGGAAATGTTGCTATGGAGTGAAAAATTAGAAATGTGAGAAAAGGGGTAGCATATAACATGACTGGCTGTTTTTAGTAGTTTGCCATCAATATTATCAGCCCCTGTAGCTTTATTCATTAGTCATTTCACACACCAGGATAGCCACATTTAAGTGTAGCACCTATATTTCACGTGGGTCCTGAGGGGACCAGTTACATCAGCAGAGCAGATATTTGGCAGTTACAAGTTCTAGTAAGTAAAAGTCAAAATGCACAAAAAAATCAAATAAACGAAATAATTTACAAACCAATCTAGATAATAGTTTCCTTTGGAATGGAACCAGGAGAGATAACCAAGTTGATAAGCATGAAGCAATAAGCATGCCCAGTTACAGTAGTGAGAAAGGGTAGAAAGAGTTGGAGAGTGACAAACAGACTGTGTTGGATGTGTACCAAGTCGGGTAGCTATTTGGACATACACAAGCTTACAGAGATGATGTAAAGGGCTCTTCTTAATGCACTAGGCCACACCTTTGTAAGAATATTAACAGGCTGGAGACAGTCCAGAGAAGGGCGACTAAGATGGTGCAGGGCTTGCAACACAAGACTTATAAGGAGAGATTATGAGACCTCAATATGTACTCGCTGGAAGAGAGGCGGGATAGAGGGGACATGATAGAAATATTTAAGTATCTCAAGGGTATAAACAAGGTGCAGCAGAAGACATTTTCCAATACAGGAGGAGCACAAGAACGAGTGGGCATGACATGAAATTGGAAGGTGGGAGGTTAAGAGGGAATGTGAGGAAGTTCTTTTCAGAGATGTGGTGGTGGACGCATGCAATGGTCTGCCTTAGGAGGAAGTGGGAGCGAGCACTGTGGATGGATTCAAGCATGCTTGGGACAGGCATAGGGGAACCTCAGAGGTACAGCAGTGGGTGGATCAGAAGCAGTAATCCAGTACAAGGGCTTACAGGCAGACTAGATGGGCCAGGCAGTCCTTCTCTGCCAACAGTTTCTATGTTTCATTAGTGAAGTACTGCAAAAATCTTCTGAAGTTGTGTGGTGGTGCACTGCAAGTGTCAAGGCCACCAATACTGAAGGATTTTAAGTCAGGTGACTTACATACCATAGGCATGTGCAAGAGGTTCTTGGTATTGGACCACAGGTGCTATGACTGAGGTAGTTCAACAAGGAGGCTGCATAGATAATTTTATTTATTTAGCTTTTGTTTATGGGTAAGTGCACTAGGCAGAAACCTGCCTATTTTCAGGCACGACCTGGGAGAGTACACTACAGGTAGCAAATACAGATTACAATACACATAACATACAGAGATACAGGGTATACCACTGTTACAGTGACAATGTAACAGCAAAACCTCTACAGTGACACAGGAACCACGACCACACTTGTGGAGAGTTGTATTTGCCACCGACAGCATGTTGTGGCAACTGGTGTGCAGGCAGCAGGACTGGCTGTTTCTCCACTGTCTGTGTGATGTGGAGTTTGTTATATGAAATGGGAGGGTATGGGGGGGGTGCAGCCTTCCCCGCATTGATACTGAGAACTGTGGCAGTCAGTGTTGGTGTGTTCCCTGGTTGTTGTGCTGTAGGGGATGTTAGTGAAATTTATTTTGATGGAGCTTGGTGGAACCGAGATACAGGTATGCAGGGCAATCAATGATTACAGAGACTCTTCTAAGGTAGAACAAGATACAAATGTGACAGGTAGTGATTACTTGGTATAGCATACCAACACTGTAGGTCAAGAGGAGGTGCACAGGCATTCAACCTAAGATGGTTATATACAATAGCTAGTGCATGAAAAGAAACAACCACATATTTGATTAATGTCTAGTAGCCAGCGAAGTTAAAGATTAGGCACAAGTAATGACAGTCTAGAAGAGAGGAGAAAGGATAATCAATTGTGAAAAGTAGATTGGTGTGAAGGCAGCGGAATTGCAGAAGGAGAGAAAGGCAGCGGAATTGCAGAAGGAGAGAAAGCATGGGTGACAAATGAGGCTTACAGATAAGAAACATGAGCTCATATCCGATGATCTCTAGTACTGGAATAATAATTTTTTGAAGGTGATGTGGGATTTAATGATATGGAGGTAGATGGTTAATGAGTTCCAATAATGTGGGGCAGAGTGGGCAAATGCCTGGTGGCTCATCTCAGTGGAGCATTTAGGGACCGCCAGAAGGGCCTGGGTGGAGGACTGTAGTGAATAAACACGGTCAACTTGGGAAAACACTGAGGCCAGTGAGGCAGGTACCGAACATCTAATGATGTCATCCATGAAACACCCAAAAATGTAAGATTGTTTAGAGGAAGGGGATAGCCAGTTCAGGTTTTGATAGAGTAGACAGAGGTGGGTAAGGCGAGGGGCAGAAGATGCAGATCTACACACATTATTATAGGCCTCATCCCACTTTAAGAAACTGCTGGTGCTGGCCTGGTAAAAAGAGGGCAGTCACTAGCATAACTTTGGGAGCAGAACACCCTGGGCAATTGACACTCTTGCTGTAGGTGTAAGGGCATGACGGATGCGGTAAGCCAGGCCAAGCCTAGAGTTTATGGGATTGACATATGTCTTTAATGTATTGAGAGAAATCAAGTGCTGGGTCAAATGATACATCAATATATTTAACTAAGAGGGTTGAGGAGACAATGGAACTGTCCAGAAACCAGATAGTAAAGTCAGGGGCAAAAATATGTGTCCTTTTAGAGGATCCAAAGAGCATAGACTGAGTCTTGTTTACATTAAAAATTAGATAAGTTTTGGTAAGCCAAATATGAGTCGAGTGGAGGTCAGCATTAAGTTTGGTGTTCATGTCATTTAGGGATTTTGAGCCGTGATAGAGTACTACGTTAGCAGCATACAGTAAGGTCTTGCAGTGAGAGGAGGAATGTGGCAGGTCGTTAAATGAACAACGAAAAGAGTAGGGGACCCAGTATGGAGCTCTGAGGAATTACCTAAGTTGATGGAGGCAGGAGAGGAGAGGGTTTTATTAAATGATGCAAACTGTGAGTGGCTACAGAGGTAGCTCGAGAGCCAGGGGAGGGCAGAGTGGCAAAAGTTGAGTGATCACAACTTTTGTAATAGGAGGGGGTGGCTGACCAGATCAAAGGCCTTAGTCAGGTTGATGAAAGTAGCCCCAGTAAGCAGACCTTTATCCATGCAGGACTTAACATCGCTAGCAAATTGTGTAAGGGTGGTGGAGGTACTGTGACCAGGTCTAAAACCATGTTCGGCAGGGGAGAGAAAATTGGGTATTACTAGATAGTTGGAGACCTGAGAGTGTACAAGCTTTTCTAGCAACTTACTGAGGGTTGGTAGGATGGCAATAGGGTGATAATTTGAGATGACTTTAGGGTCACCTTTTTTGAACACCAGGACAACTCTGGCAGACTTCCAGGTGTTAGGCACTGTGGAGTGGAGAAGGCACAGGCCAAAGATATGCATGACTGGGGTAGCGAGGAGAGGAGCACCCAGTTAAGTATTTTAGGTTCTATCCCATCAGGGACAGTACCCCATGTGGAGAGAGAGTTCTAAGGAGACACAGGACTTCAAAACGCGAGACTGGGCAAAGGTGCAGAGGAGATGCAGAAGAGGAAGGGGTGGTAGGGGGAACTGAGATAGGGTTGGGCATATTGGATTCATAGCCAGATAGATCTGAGAAAAGGAATTTGAAAGCGTTGGCTATAGTAGTGGGGTTGCTGCAGTTTATATTGTTGATCAGCATCGAATGGGGTGTTTGGCTAACATTTTTCCCTAGTATGCAATTTATGTGGGACCAGTATTTCTTTGAGTCATTGGTAGTAGATGCTAGGAAGTCTCTGTAACAACTGCCTTTAGCTGAATGGCTCTTGCATTTACAAGCATTTTGTCAAGTGCGGTAGGTAACCCAATCAACAGTCAGTGAGAATGATTTGTATTTAGTCCATTACTTATCTCTGGCCTTATGCAAGGAGATGAGGGTCTGGTTTAACCATTTGGTGGGCAATCCTCTGACCCTCCGACTATTAGTTGGAATATGCTTTTTTTAAAGAGGGACGATAGTAGATGTGAGGTATTCAGTGGTGGGGTTCACGTCTGTTGTGGAGAAGAGAGGGGACCAGTCAACCTGTGCAAGGTGATAAAGAAAGGTGTCAGAAATGAATGCAGATAAGTTAGTGATATCAATAACCTTGGGAGGGTGGGATGGAGGAGAGGCATCCCAAACACAGTAAATGGAGGAGTGGTCACTGACTGAATCTGAAAGAACTCCGGTCATAGTGACCCTTTATTTTATTTATTGTATTTGCATTTGATTACTGGGTAGGTGAGCTGATCCAAGGGACCACTTTCAGGTATGACCCGGGCCATAAAGATGGCACAAAGATAAGGTGCAGCTACATAACATGTTGCACTAATGTCATGAAGTTGAAAGATATAAAGATACAATTCAAATCAAGTACAAACAGTCTGAGTTGGATACAGTGCACTAGAATACAATGGTGTATATACATGCATGGTATGAAAACAATACATAGTGGAAAAGACAATACATAGGTAAACATTGGATGGAAGTGTATTGGGCATATGTGGAGCAGCGCCTATCTATTTGGGAAACTGCAGTACAGAGTTGCGTTTACTGAAGAAGAGATAGGAAGGAGTAGTGCAGTCTCGTTGGGTGGTAAACAGGGTTTAGGATATCCAATGTACTTTTGGGGAGTTATCCAAGGGAGCAGGCAAAAGCAGCATTTACCATTAGGGCTGTTTTGTAGTTTGATCTGAAGGAGAGGTGGGAGTCCATTAAGTGAAGTACTGAGGGCAGCTTATTATACAAATTTAGAGTGGCTGCAGAGAAGGCTTTGCCATGAGCAAGTAGTGATCGGGGCGTCCAGCAGCAGGTTAGTGAATTTCTTAGCATCAGGGGCATTTTTTGGTGTAACGGGGAAGGGTTGATTTGTCCCCGTGTATAATGGCCTTGTCAATGACGCATTCAAGGCCACAGTCTCTGCGAGCCTGCGGGGGGGGGGGCAGCCAAGGGACAGTGTATAGGGTACAGTGATGGGTATTGTAGTTTGCCATTAGTGCAAATCTGCAGATGCTATTATACATTGCATTTAGTCTGTTGAGTTGCTGGGTAGTTGTTTGTACATATATGGGGGCACCGTACATAAGAACATACGGATATGCCAGCAGAAACAGACCACCCGGACTAAGTCTGCTCGAGTGTGCAGCTAGCACCCCTAGTTTGCAGCTGCCCCACCCCTCCCCTTTGTCATCCCACTGCCAACCCCACCTCCCCACCCTCACTCTCCCTATTCCATATCCCATGCCCTTTTAAAGTTGTTCACAGATTTACATGATACCACCCATTCTGGTAGTCGTTCCATTTGCTACCACACTGTCCATGAATAGTGTCTCCTCATTTCCTACTAAATCTCCCCTCTATTCTTAGCCCATACCCCAGTGTCCCTCCCTCTTTAGCTAAAAGACCCATCTGCCCCATCCTTATTGATTCCATTCAGATACTTGAATGTCTCTATCATGTCCCCCCGTCCCTTCTGTCCTCCAGGGTGTACACATTCAGGTCTCTCAGCCTGCTCTCATAGTCTCTCTCCTCCATTCCAAATATCATCTTTGTTGTCCTCCTCTACACCCCCTCCAGTAGCCTGATATCACACTTCAGGTATGGCCTCCAAAACTGCACACAATACTCCAAGTGCAGCCTTACCAGCGACCTGTAGAGGGGCAAGATCACCTCTCTTCACCTGGATGAAAAACCCCTAGCTATGCACCCCAGCATTCCGTTCACTTTTGCAGCTACTGTCCTGCACTGGGCAGTGTTATTCATGGTTCCTTTTACCGTTACCCCTAGGTCCTTCTCTTCCTCCTCAGTGATCCCAAGCTTAACCCCCCCCCCAACCAGTATTCTCTCTTTGGGTTCTTCACCCCAAAGTGCATAACCTTACACTTCTTTGCATTGAACCCCAGCTGCCACTTCTCTGACCACTCCTCTATCTTGCTTTGGTCCCCCTGCAGCTGCTTCCATCCCTCCCTTCCATCCACCATTGCTCCCCCTCACCACCCCATGTGCAATGTCTGATATGAAGAGCCCAAATAATACTGGTCCCAGCACAGAGCCCTGTGGCATCCCGCTCATCACCAGCCTCAGAGTTGAGAGCTCTCCTCCCACCACAACCCACTGCAGCCTCCCACTCAACCAGCTTGTAATCCAGTTTGTCATTTTTACCCCACCCCTACACCAGTTAGCTTCCTCCCAAGCCACCCATGAGGCACATAATCGAAGGCCTTGCTGAAGTCCAAGTAAAGAACATCCACCTCAAGACCCTTATCCAGCTCACCTGTCACCCAGTCATAATATTGTATCAGGTTGGTTTGACAAGACTTCCTTGAAATGAACCCATGCTGCCTCACATCCTAGAGGCTACTGTCCTGCAGGTAAGACACCAGTCTTTCCTTTAGTATAATTTCCATGAGTTTGCACACTATGGAGGTGAGACTTACCAGATGATAATTACCCGGTCTGTCCCTTGGTCCACTCTTATGTAACAGCACTACATGTGCCATCCTCCAGTCCAGTGGCACACATCCCGACTCCAGTGAAGTGCTGTACAGATCCACCATCGTCTCCGCCAGCACCTCCGCCATCTCCCTCAGCACCCTGGGGTGGATACCATCTGGCCCTAGTGCCTTGTCTACCCTCAGTCCATCTAGGACTCTACCTCCCTCAGTTCTTTCATCTGTAGCCTCCTCTCCCCCTGTCCCCACTGCCCCAGCCCATGGTAGTAGCGGTCCCCCCTTTTCTTCCATGAACGCTGAGCAAAAGTATTCATTCAGTGCTTCCGCCTGTTCCTCCCCTTTTTCCATCCACTTCCCACCCTTTTTTATCCTCACTATTGTCTCCTTGCACTTCCTTTTCTCCCTGATGTATCTGAAAAAGTCTTTCTCCCTCCATCAATTCCCTGCGCTAATCTCAGCTCCTTCTGGGCCTTGGCTTCTCTCACTTTTCTGGTCACCTTCTGGACCATCTTGCATACTCCTCCCTGTGCCCTTCCTTCCCCATCCTCCTATACCTCTGGTGCGCCTCTCGTTTTGCCCTCGCTACCTCCACTACCTCGCTGTTCAACTAGCATAGTTTCTTTGCGCTTCTCCTCTTACTCTGTGTCTTGGTGCAAGCTTCCATTGCCTCTGTAATCCCCCATTAATAATACCCCATTTCTGTTCCACATCCATTTTCTGCCTTACGCCTTCCAGTTTCCCTTTCTCTACTTTCTGCATCCTCCCAAAGTCTGCCCCCCTAAAGTTTACCACCCGGGTTACCGATTTCTCTGGCTCCTACACATCGTGATATTAAAACACACTGTTTAGTGATCGCTGTCGGCTAGTGGGTTCTCCACCCTTATTTTCCTTATTGCCTCCCCATTCGACAATACCAGATCTAAAGTGTTCTTTAGCCTAGGTACACTGACCAACTGCATCAGGAGACTCTCCTGGATCACGTCCAGGAGCACTTGATCCCCAGCACTGGAGGTGACCGGAATGCTCCAGTCAACCCCCGGCAAGTTGAAATCCCCCATGATGACCACCTTCCTTTTTCTACATACCTTTCTGATTTGTCCCACTAATTCCCCGTCAAGCTCCTCAAACTGGGACGGTGGCCTGAATATCACCCCAAACCTCAGTTTCCAACCCTTTGAGTCTAGAAACTGCAGCCAGATTGCCTCTGTTCTCCTTTCTTCCCCTCTCATCCCTTGTGCATTTGATCCCGTTCCTCACATAGACTGCCACCCCACCCCCATCCTCTTCTCATGGTCCTTCCTGTACAATCTGTGCTCTGGGATTGCCAGATCCCAGTCCCAGTGCTCAGCTGCCCATGTTTCCATGACAGCTGCAATATTCACTCTCCACACTGCCAAGAGTGCCTGTAGCTCAGCTGATTTGTTGCCTAAGCTTCTCGCATTCAGCGAGACCACCCTCCCTTCATCGCACTCCATCTCCTCCCTTCTACTCCCTCCCTTTTCGACTGCCCAGAGTCCTGCCCCGCTAGCCTGGGGGGGTAGGCTGTGACTCCACTCTGTCAGATCCCTGCCTACCTGCTGTCCACTTGACATCTAGTTTAAATCCACCTTTGTTGCAATATACCTCCCCAGTCTTTGCTTTAGTACCTCCTTCCACTCCCCACTCAGGTGCAGCCTATCCCTTGCAAACAGATTGTTATTATCCCAGGTATTGCCTCAGCTGCCCATAAACCCATACCACTTAGTTCAATACCATTCTACCAACCATACCTTTAACTCTCCAATCCTCTCCTTTCTCACTGTGCTTGCGCAGGGTACAGAGCTTACTGTAGGGAAGGCCATGGACTCCTGGTCTCCCTTGCACAACCTTCCCACTTCCTCAAACCTCTCCCTTGTTATCGCCACCATTTGCCCCACTAGGTCATTTGTCCCCACATGTACCACAATGTGTGGTTTCCTCCTACCCCTCCTTGTGCACCTTAGGATTGCCTGTCATGTCTTGTCTGCCTTTAATCCCGGTATGGATTCCACCCATATCTGACTGTGCCTCTCCCCCTTGCTGCCCCATCTGATCTCTTTGAGTATGGAGTCCCCCAACACCAGTACACCCCCCCTCTCTTTCCTTGTGCCTGTCACCATCCCCCACCCAGGTTCTCAATCCCTGTCCACTCAAGATAGTGCTTTTACCATTTGCCCCAGTGTCTTCCCCACCTCTCAATTGAGACCCTCCTCCTCCTGTTTGACTGCCAACCTCCTCTCTCCCTCACCTCTCCAAGTATTATCCCTCCCCCTGCCACATCGTGCTCAATCTCTCCACTAGTAATGCCCCTCACTCCCTCCTCTTCATGAGTACTATCCCTTGTGCAATCTCCTCTTGCTCATGTGTTGCTAGTACAGCAAATGTGTTCCCTACCCTCTTTGCATTACTATGTGTTTTCTCCTCCCTCCTGCCTACTGCTGCTCCTCTTTTGCTAGGCCCTACCACAGTCCACCCTTCATCAGCTGGCTTCCTGTCTAGTTTGCCCCCTCCCCTGACCCTTCCCTTGATCCACTGTTCCTTCTCTGTGGTACCCCCAATACTCTTATATGTCAGCCTTTCTACCAACTCAACCCTCCCCTCACCCCTCAACCTCCCCAGCTCCCTGCCAAGCCACTGAACCTCTTCCTCGAGCCTCCTTAGCCTGTGGCATACTGGGCACCCTCCCAGCCTCCACAGTATGTTCATCCACACTGCTGCCCCACAACCATTGCACCCCACAATCCTACTCATGGTTCACGCTACCTATACAGGACAGTGGAATACAGTCTTCTATACTAACTGCAGTTGTGTACAAACACAATTACAAACCCACCAAAGGCATTCCAAGTCTCACAAACACATATAGTCCAGAAATTAGACGTTTGCCCCAGGTTCTCTTTAACCCCTCCCCCCAGCTTTAAGTGGGGCCGTTGTGACCCCTGTTGAGCTTAATTCCAAAAAATACAGCCACAGAAACCTTTAAGCTAAATTCAAAGGACACAGCCACAGAAACCTTTCAGCCTAATTCAAAAAACACAGCCACAGAAATCTTTAAGCTAAATTCAAAGGACACAGCCACAAAAACCTTTAAGCTTAATTCAAAAAACACAGCCACAGAAACCTTTAAACTAAATAGCAAAACTTCCAAAAATCCTCTCCACACTATCTGTCTCCACAGCAAGTAGAATTAACTAATCTTAGCCCAGTCTCTAACTGAAATTGTAATACCAATTAATGTAATCCATTAACGGGAAGAGATTTCCTTGGGCTAAGGCAAGACAGGTCTCTGGAATCTGTAACTGTTTTAAGTGATAACCCACTGCCAGGTTTTGATGGATGCACCATATTATGGAGATTTTGCATTCAAAAAAGGTTAATGAGGGGTCTAGGGTAATGCCCAGGTACTTAAAAGAGGATACTGTGTCCAGAGAAGAGCCATCAGGGGTAGTTATGCACAGGGCAGAGGGGGTACTGGCATGCCTGGCTAACTTAGGGTTGGGGCCAAGAAACAAGGCTTTAGTTTTAAGTGCTTTGACCAGGACCCTGTTTTGCAGGGACCATTTATGGGCAGCGCTGTAGTTGGTAGTAAGTGTGGCGGAAATGCTATCTAATGATTTGTCACTGTGGTGTAACACCAGGTTGTTCACATGAAGTATGGCATTACATGTGAGACTGTCATTAGGGAGAGAGTTAATGAATAGGGAAAACAGGTGAGGGCTTAGGATAGAGCCCTGGGAAGCTCCTGTACTTATGACCTTAGCCATGGAGGTGGCTCCCCCCACAGTTGCGGACTGCAAGCATCCTACGAGATAGCTCTGGAACCAGGTGGAGGTCCCTGCAGAACAACTGAGGCTCTTCAGTTTATCATGTAGAGTGTTGTGGTCCACCAGATTGAAGGCCTTTGTTAGGTCTAGGAAAACGGTAATAATAATAATAATTCTTTATTTATAGTGTGCCTTTCAAAACCAAGGTGCATAACAATAAAATAGTTAAAACATATAAAACAAAACATCAACACATTCAATAAATACATACATGTCAACCAACATCTTCACTGAATGCTTTATTCCACAGGAATGTTTTTAAGGCCTGCTTGAATCCCCCCACGGTCGTGCACTCCCTAATCCGACGGGGTAGAGAATTCCAGAGGGTCAGGGCCACAAACATAAATGCCCAGGCTCCCGCAGATTTTAAAGTCACCCTCAGAATCTCTAGCAACTCCTCGCCAGCTGAGCAGAGTGGTCACTCAAGGTGATAAGGAATCAGGAGCTCTTTCAGGTAGTCAGGGCCCAGACCATGAAGGGCTTTATATGTCAGTAACCCGACTCTGAAGGAGATCCACCACTGAACCGGCAGTCAGTGCAGTTCCCGCAGCACCGGTGTAATATGGGAAGATCTCAAAATCCCCATCAACAACCAGGCTGCTGAGTTCTGCACCAGCTGCAAGTGACGGATATCAACCCCTGGTAACTCAAAGTAAAGCGAGTTGCAGTAATCAAAGTGCAAGGTCACAAAGGCATGGATCAATATAGGCAGGTCTATGGATGGAACAAGGTGCTTAATCCTGGTGATGTTTCTAAGATGTTAAAAAGAAGACTTTACGACGGCCGACACCTGCGCTCAAAGTGTCAGCCCCGAGTCTAACAACACCCCAGGTCTCGCACCCGTTCAGAGGCCTGAAGCTCAACATCCCCTAGGAACAATCCCAGGGAACAGCCTGCCCCCAGCCCCCCTATCCAGTGACCTGGATCCATAACCATCACCTCCGTCTTCCCAGGGTTCAACTTCAACCAACTGGACTTCATCCAATCTTGGATTTCATTGAGGCAGTTATTCAATACCAAGATTGCTCCTTTCTGGTCAGGAGCAAAAGACAGGTAGAGCTGGGTACCATCGGCACAGCAATGAAACCTCAGTCCATACCATCTTACAATGTCTCCGAGAGGAAGCATATACATCGCAAACAGCATGGGGGACAATACTGAGACCTGAGGGACCCCACATGACAGCAGGATCGGATCAGAGGAAAAAAACCCCGACACAATCCTCTGAGTTTTTCCAGTGAGGTACAATGTAAACCATCTGTAGACCAATCCAGAGAGTCCACAGATAAATCTCAGGTGCTCAAGCAGAACCCCATGGTCGACGGTGTCAAATGCTGATGACAGATCTAAAAGTACCAAAATGGGCCATTTTCTCTGGTCTCTCACCATCAGGAGATCACTGAGCACCCGAACCAGTGCAGTCTCAGTACTATGCCTCTTCCGGAAACCAGATTGGAGAGGTTCATAGATGTTATGGTTGGTCAAATGGTTCTCCAGTTGTGCAGCCACTACTTTCTCGATCACCTTCCCCAAAAAGGGGAGGTTCAAGATAGACCTGTAGTTTGCAAGAGAATCTGGGTCCAAAGAAGCTTTCTTCAACAATGGTGTCACCACTGCCTCTTTCAAGGAACAGGGATAGACACCGGAGTCAAGGGAACACCAGACTATCTGTGCCAGAACCGGGCTGATAAGATCACCACAACCCATAATCAGGGATGTCGGACCCGGGTCTAAACTACAGCATGTAGGGTGCATCCCTTGGACAATCTGCATAACAACTACGACTTCCGGACAGTCGAAGGTACTCCAGGAGAACGGAGGGACAGTGACCAAGCCCTGATCCTCCACAACTCTCATAGAATGTGTCGCGAGGATCTCCAACCTAATGTCAGCCACCTTATCAGCAAAGAACCGAGCAGGCTCATCACACTGTAATTGTGAGAAAGCTCTTCGGAGCTGCATACAGGCTGGGTTGCACAACCTGTCAACAGTTCTGAAGAGCTGGGCTGGTCGGTTCTGAGCGGCAGAAATTTCCCTGGACAGGAACTCTGCCTTCTTACTGGATATTTCTGACTGGTAGAACTGATAATGTTCTAGTAGTCTAAGGTGGTCAGCATGCAGGCCGGATTTCCACCAACAATGTTCTAACCTGTGACCTAGACGCCGCAACTCCCTCAAGGCTCCATCAAACTATGGAGCCCGAGGGCAGAGGGAGAGAGGTTGCACATGCACTTGTGCAACAGTATCCAAAGCTGAGGTGATGGCAGTATTATATGCCAAAACCAAGGCTTCAGGATCATTGCAATCCACATGAAGTTCAGATAGGTCAAGGACCGCTGCTAGGCCATCGTACTTGTAAGGTTTCCTGCATCCACATTTCTGATGATGCAGTTTGTGAGTTGGGCCAGGGTCGAGGTTGTGCGGTGGTGCTTCCTAATGCCGTGTTGTTGGGGACATAGGAAGTCATATCTGGCAACATGCTCAGAGAGTTGTTGGTGTACAACTTTTTCTAGGAGCTTGCTAAGGTGCGGCAGGATTAAAATAGGTCGGTAGTTTTCTGTGGATTGGGGATCCCCAGATTTGAAAATTGGGACTATCCTTACGTTTTTCCAGATTTTGGGCACAGAAGAATTGTCGAGTATCTAGAGGCCAGAGTGGCACAGGACCCAAGGCAGCATGGATTCACAGCGGGAAGGTCATGCCAGACGAATCTGATAGATTTCTTTGACTGGGTGACCAAAGTAGTAGATCAGGGAGGGGCTGTAGACATGACCTACCTAGACTTTAGCAAGCCATTTGACACAGTCCCACACAAAAGATTAATATACAAGTTAGCCAGCCTGGGAATGGGTCCCAAGATGACAGCCTGGGTAAAAATTGGACGGAGAATAGGACACAGAGTAATAATAAATGGAGTCCCTCTGAAGAAAAGGGGGTTACTAGTGGGGTGCAGAATTTCAGTATTAGGACTGGTCTCCTCAATGTCTTTATAAGCGACATTGCAGAGGGACTGAAGGAAAGTATGTCTCTTTGCAGATGACACAAAGATCTGCAACAGAGTTGATACACAAGGTGGGGTGGAAAGGATGAGAAGGGACTTGGCAAGGTTAGAGGAATGGTCAAATGTATGGCAGCTTAGATTCAATGCTAAGAAGTGCAAGGTAATGCACCTGGGAAACAAAAACCAGGGGAAGAGTACACAATGGGGGTGAGATACTAACAACAACAAAAATGGAAAGGGACCTAGGGGAAGTCATATCAGATGACCTAAAGGTGGGCAAGCAATGTGAGAGGGCAGCAAGGAGGGTTGGGGGGATACTGGGATGCATAGGGAGAGGCATCACCAGTAGAAAACAGGAAGTTATTATCCCTCTGTACAGACAGCTGGTCAGACCCCATCTGGAGTACTGCATGCAGTTCTGGATACCCAGTCTCAGCAAAGACATAGACAGGATGGAAGCTGTCCAGAGGAGGGCAACTAAAATGGTGCAGGGTCTGCACCAGAAGACATATGAAGAGAGACTTAAGGAGCTTAATATGTATAGCCTCGAGGAAAGGAGGGAGGGGGGGACATGATAGAAACCTTCAAGTACCTCAAGGGAATCAACAAAGTCCAAGAGGGTAGCATCTTTCAAAAAAAGAGGTGTGCAAGAACAAGGAGGCACAATTTGAAGATGGGGTGGCTCAGAGGTAATTTAAGGAAGTATTTTTTCACAGAGAGGGTTGTGGATGCATTTAACGGCCTTCTGGAGGAGGTTGTGGAGTCAAAAACAGTGGTGGAATTCAAGCATGCATGGAACAGTCATAAGGCAATTCTAGGGGTTGGGGGCAGGAAAAAGTAGACTGCTGGTTAACTAGGATCTGCAGCTTATCCATTAGGTAGGGAAGTGGGCAGACTGGGTGGGCCAAGCGGTCCTTATCTGCCATCAAATTCTATGTTTCTATAAGAAGAAGTGGGGGAGAGCTTTAAGACTGTTGTCATTGGGGAGGCTATATGCTTGGCCACTATTTTAAGGAAGCGTGGGGATAGCCCATCACTCCCTGGTCTACCCCTGTTAGGGAGACTCCGGAGGAGTGTATACATATCTTGGGGAGGAGATGACTTTAAAGTGGAAAGGAAGAGTGTCAGCGCCACTCGAGGTGGTGAAGTGAAGTGGTCTCGCTGTGTTTGGGGGAGACAGCTTATCGAGGCGAGTGGACAAGTCTGTAAATTTGTTGTTAAGGGCATTTGCCACATCGGTAGGGTCAGCCAGTGAGCCATCTGGGGTGTTTAGTTGTATACCCAACTGGCTGGTTCTAGGGGCAGTCATCAAGCTGATGGTTGACCAGAACTGTCAGAGGTTTCTAAGGTTGTTACATTGTAGCCAGCGAAAGTAGGTCACGTAGTGCACTTTAATCTATATCTTACACAGATTGAATAATCTCCTTCTAATCATTCCAGTATGTGGGGGAGGGAGAGGATTGAAAGCTGCCCATTTGGTGTCTCTCTCTTTCATCAAGGAGATCAGGTATTTTGTGAGCCAATGGGTATTTCCTCCTCTGATCCTATTCTTTCCTTTCTTTCCTATTTGTTAGTATCCAGTTGAGGAGGGTATGGTGTTCATTCACCTGACAGAAGCCTTTGATTTTGTTGACCACAGTTTACTCATCTCAAAACTCCAGACACCCGGCTTCGGGACCCCTGTCATAGCATGGTACAAAGATTATCTCCACCACTGTTAGCTAGCTGTCAAAATCGGAAATGGCATTTCTGGTATGAGTCTCATCTCCAGTAGAATCCCCATGGCTCCATTCTAGGGCTCCTCTTATTCTCAATTTTCATTAATGATCTCCCTGCCATCTGAGGACCAGGATAAACATTTCTTTACACTGACAATGCAGTCCTCTACCCTCATAGTGATAACATTACCTCCATTAACAACTCTCTTGGCAGTTCTTTCGTCAGGTTGCAAACCTGGCTCTCCCAAGAAAAAATGGTCCTAAATGTACCTAAAACACAGTCCATGCTGTTTGGGTCCAAACAGAAACTTTCCAAACTATCCTCTCTGTTTAGTGTCAACACTGGAAATGGCTCCCCTCTCGAAAATACTCTCTCCTTTAAGTATCTTGGAGTACACCTCGATCCCTCCCTCCCTCCCTCTCCATTGACAACCATCTACAGCACACGATTTCCTCAGTCCAGAAAAAAATGGGATCTCTCTACTGAGTCTGACACTTCTTGACACCTACCACCAAGGTTAAAATAGCTCAGGCATACCTTCTTCCCATGCTCGAGTACAGTGCAGCCATTATCAACGCTGCCGGTAAACCTGCCTTTCAAAAACAGCATACTCTCTATTATAACATAGCCAAATTTGCCTCTCACTGCAGTCGCATTACCCACCATTGCACAGTGCTCAATAACCTCAAATGGCTTCCTCCGGAACTCTGAGCTAATCTTGCTGTTGCCTCCTTTATCAATAAAACTTTGCACACTGGCAACCCGCCTTACCTAGCTAGTCAGATCCCTCTCATTAATCTTCCTACCTCCTGATCTTGCTCCCACAATAACGTTGTTGTCCTGCTGTTTCACACCAGTATAGGCCAGTGCTCTTCCTATCATACTGCCTCCACATAGAATACAATATCCCATTCCATAAGAAAAACTACCTCCACCCCCACCTTCATTCATCTCCTGAAATCCCATTACTCTTCCTCTTTCACATGTCAATGCCTCCACTAACCCCCCCACTCTCCTCCCCACTCCACCCATTTTACCCAGCACCTCTTGGTCCATCTCTTCAATTCCCTCCTAACTATGTCACTGTCTTCAAACTTATTGTCTCACTCTCTCACTTTTTCTGCAACTGAAATCATGTTAATTACTGCCCTGTATATTTTATCTCTTCCCCTGTTGCTCACAATGACTTGCAACAATATAAATATTTTTCTGTACATATTGCTCTATAAATATTGTTTTCACCTGCTGTCTATGTAACATGATGTCAGTATATTTTATCTGTGCTTTTGCACCCAGGTCATGCCTGAAAAAGGCTTCTACTGGCACTGACTGTACTTACCTGGTCAGCAAAGTTAAATAAATATGCCTTCAATATGCATATCTTATACCTTGCGCTAGACTCAATTATTTCCCCACTCACGGACCTTCTAAATCTGTCCCTGCGCCTGGGCCAGTTCCCAACCTCATGGAAAATGGTAGTTATAACACTAATATTGAAATGTGACAGCTGCCTCCCAAACAACTACCGGCCCATCTCGATTCTCCCCCCACTTTCCAAAGCCCTTGAAAAGGTCATGGCCAATCAGCTCACTGACTACCTCCTCGCACACAACCTCTTATGTAGGGAGCAGCATGGTTTCAGAGCTGGTCATAGCACTATGACTGCCCTCACAGAATTCACTAACTCTCTGCACTCCACGCTTGGCAAGGGGCACATCGCAGGGGCCATGTTTACAGACCTCTCAAAGATCTTTGATACGGTTTCTCACCCCCTCCTTCTTAACACATTACAACAAATTGGGGTCTCTCATTGTCCAATCTCATGGTTCTCCAGCTATCTTTCATCTACAACCCAATGTGTTAAAATTAATAATACCATATCTGCTATGCTGCCTGTGCACTCAGGAGTTCCCTAGGGATCTATCCTGGGTCCCCCGCTATTCAGAATCTACCTCAAAGCCCTGCATAAATCCTGCCCCGGCAACCTTCTCCTCTACGTGGACGCTGTTCTTTATGCCACACATCCTGATCCTCTCTCTCTCCAGTGTACCTTACAGAACTCTTTCTCTCAGCTTGAACACTGGTTTGCTGAACACAGATTGCTGGTCAACATTAAAAAAACTAAGACTATGCTCTATGCCCACCACCAAAACAGATCGAAGGATTTCCCCCTGGAAATACTCTCCGCCTCTCTCATCCCACTGGAACAGGTCCAGAAGTGTAAGTATCTGGGTATTACATTTGACTCTTCCCTCTCATTCCATGAACATATAAAAATCCTCACCTCCACCACCAACACCCGCATTAATCTTCTGTACAGACATAAAGACTTCCTGCCACCTGAAGCAATTCACCTAGCCATTACCTCCTCAATCTTATTGCTGGTGGACTATGGCCTCACAATCTATGCTGCCACTGACCCTACGGCACTTAATCAAATACAAGTAGTCATCAATAAAGCCTGCTGGCTCCTCTCTGGTGTTGACAGAAATACACATACTGTACCTGCACCCTATACGTGCTCACCAATATCTTCTCCCTTGAGGAAAGACTATTATACCAGACCTGTCTCTTCACCAAAAAAATCCACCTGGGTTTAACCCCAATAGGTGTCATGGCTTCTCTTCAGGTAGCCACCATCTCATCATCCACACGGGCCACCCCAAGAACTACCTGGAAGGTGCCTAGGGTCAGGACCATCCTGGCCCAGCGATCCTTCCCCCTTGGAGCTCCATCCTGGTACAATGCCCTCCCACCGGCCATCACATCAATCACCAATCTAGGTCCTTTTAAAGCTGCCTTAAGGGCCCAAATCCTCTACTCACGTCAATGCCAGTGTAACCGGTAACCTGTGGATCCTGCACCACGCCGCTAGACTACGCACCCACCCTTGGCCTGGCAGTGGAGAGCCCTCAGTATTTCTAGCCTACAGGCTCCTCACCTCCCTCGGTTACCATATAGTTGCACTGGACTATGAATGCATTGTATTATGCATAAGACAAGGCCTCTCTGAGGTGGCTTACTACCAACTCATATCATGCATTGCTTTAGCTACCAATTGTATAGGTCTTAACCGCTCATTAGATGAATATGTTGATAGCTCTGCCCTGTTTTAACTACCAAATGTATAGGCATTAACCAGTGCTCATTGTACTTATACTCTGTATGATTGCTCACCCACAATTATTCTATGTATGTACAGTATGAATGTCTATGTTTTACTCTGACGTAGAACCTTTGGAAATGAGTCTATGACTCAAAGGGTTGTAATTTCAATTTCCTAAATAAATAAATAAATAAAATAAATACTGTAGATGGATCATTAATAAGAAGACTGAATAGGAGTGGGACCAGAATGGAGCCTTGAGGAGCAGTTAGGCTTAGTGTGTTTGGTTGAGCAATGTCACCAGTAACCTTGCTACTTGTGCCCTGTTTGATAGGTAGTCCTTGAACCAATTCAAAATTATGGAGAGAGACACAATATGGTTCACAACAAATGCTGTTGGTCCATATCGACTGCACCAACATGGCAGCTTGCATCCATAGCAGTAGCTGATTTAAGTATCTAAGGGTTGATTTCATCAGTACCTGCATTTTTAGAAGGGTCTATATTAGTATTATGTGATATGGGGCACTAGTGAGTGGGTGCCCGCCGAAACAGTGACCCACTTTTGGCTAGTGCCCCGTTGGCAGAGGTGTGGGCTACGTGACCAAATGGAGGTTGTCACGAACATGTGACAGGATATCGCACGTGTATACGTGCGCGGGGAGGGTGGAGCAAACCCGATGGACATGGCGCGGGACAGTATGAGAAGGGTGGTGCCACGGGGTTCCAGCAAACTGGCATCGTGGCATGGTGGGATAGGTGCTGGCTTGGGGTGGTGGGGATACAGGGGATACAGAGTTCAGGACCAAGCGCCGGTGGTTTTTGTTGAGCCCAGCCTGAGTTAATGATATATATATTTTTTTTACTTGACTTCAACATGCACCCCCTGAAGTCTGGAGTTGAGAATCCTAAAGCAGGGGGCATAAGCCCATGTGGGGTGTGAAGGCTAGCCCCCTGCATACACCAAAAATAACAAGTTTTTGTGCACCAGGTTTGGTTTGGCCGGATCCCACATTGTCAAATTGAATTTCAGTGATGTGGGGTTGCCATAAGGGTGTTCAGCATGCCAAATTCGCCCTTATGACAAGGTACTGTCTATATTCATACTAAGGAGAGGATGAGCATAGAAGGTATGAGCCAGTCTGTAGCTCCCCCACCGTTAGTGGAAGTAATTAATGATTCCACCATTATGTAAATAATTATCCAGCCTATTTTTTAACTTCACTTTAATTTTGATAGTTAGGATTTCAGTGGGTTGCGAATTCCATGGATTTATAATTCTTTGAGTGAAAAAATACTTTTGCTCGCTTGTGTTGAACTGAAGTCTTATTTTGGTATCCGGAAATAGTTTTTGGTTGCTGTTTTTTGAACCTTTTTAATTTTGTTTATTTACTGCTTTTTGTACAAACACCAAGACTGACTGGTGTAATTTAGGTGGGGCCAGACATAAGCTATATAAAGTGGGAATATGATATCTTTATTATAAGTATGGGTGTTTCTTTTGATTGATTACATAACTGTTTGCTCTGGATATAACTTTATTACATTGTTTGTCCTGTTCCAAAGTCTTGGTAATGAGTAACCCAAGGTCCTTTTCCTTCTCTGTTGATTTTAGTATAGTGTTACACAGTGTGTACTGATTTTTATGATTTTTGTTTTATCTAAGTGCATTACACAATATCTGTCTAAACTGAATTTAATTTCCTTGTTATTTGCCCAGTTAGAGATTTTGTCTAACTCATCCTGGATATCTGATGTTTGGTTTGCAGTTTCACGTGGGCCCCCAACTTTCAAGTTACCTGCATATTTGGTTGACCAATTTGTTAGATCTTTGGTCACATCAGTAATGAATATTTAAAAGATTAATGGACTCAACACAGAGCTTGAGACACACCACTGGTGACATTACCTGGTGATGATTTATGTCCGTTGATTAGTACTCTTTGAGTTCTGTTGGTCATCCAGTTTTTTACCAAGTTTGTTAGCATTGGGTCTATTAATAGAAATTCCATTTTTTAATAACTGCCCAATGTGGAACAAGAGCAAAGGCTTTGCTACTTCATTACATAGAAACATAGACTTTGATGGCAGATAAGGACCGCTTGGCCCACCCAGTCTGTCCATTTCCCTACCTATTGGATAAGCTGCAGATCCTAGTTAACCAACAGCCTGCTTCTTCCTACCCCCCACAAGAGTTGCCTTATGTCTGTCCCAAGCATTCTTGAATTTCCCCCACTGTTTTTGACCCCATGACCTCCTCAGGAAGACCATTCCATGTGTCCACCACCTTCTCCATGAAAAAATACTTCCTCACGTTGCTCCTGAGCCACACTCCATCTTCAAATTATGCCCCCTTGTTCTTGCACATCTCTTTTTCTAAAATATGCTACCTTCTTGGACTTTGTTGATTCCCTTGAGGTATTTGAAAGTTTCTATCATGTCCCCCCTCTCCCTCCTTTCCTTGAGGGTATACATATTAAGATCCTTTAGTCTCTCTTCATATGGCTTCTGGTGTAGACCCTGCACCATTTTAGTTGCCCTCCGCTGGACTGCCTCCATCCTATGTCCTTGCGGAGATGGGGTCTCCAGAACTGCACACAGAACTTCAGAAGGGGTCTCACCAACTGTCTGTACAGAGGGATAACAACTTCTTGTTTTCTACTGGTGATGCCTCTCCCAGTACATCCCAGTATCCCCCCAGCCTTCCTTACTGCCTTCTCACATTGCTTGCTTACCTTTAGGCCATCTGATATGACTACTCCCAGGTCCCTTTCCATTTTTATTGTTGATAGTACCTCCCCATCCCCCCCCCCATTGGGTACTCTTCCCCTGGGTTTTTGTTTCCCAGGTGCATTACTTTGCACTTCTTGCATTGAATCTAAGCTGCCATACTTTTGACCATTCCTCCAACTTTGCCAAGTCCCTTCTCATCCTTTCCACCCCCCTTGTGTATCTACCCTGTTGCAGATCTTTGTGTCATCTGCGAAGAGGCATACTTTTCCCTCCAGTCCCTCTGCAATGCCACTTATGAAGACAATAAAAAGGACCGGTCCCAGTACTGAACCCTGTGGTACCCCGCTAGTAAGCCCCCTTTCTTCGGAGTGGACTCCATTTACTTTTACTCTCTGTGTCCTGTTGTCCAGCCAGTGTTTAACCCAGGCTACCACCCAGTGACCCACTCCCAGGCTGGCTAATTTGTTCATTAAACTTCTGTGTGGACTGTGTCAAATGGCTTGCTAAAGTCTAGGTAGGCCGTGTCCACAGCCCCTCCCTGGTCTGCTACTTTGCACACCCAGTCAAAGAAATCTATTACATTCATCTGGCATGACCTTCCTGCTGTGAATCCATGCTGCCTTGGGTCCTGTGCCTCGCTGGCCTCTAGGTACTCAACAATGTTTTCTTTCATAAGCGATTCCATCATTTTCCCTACCACTGAGGTCAAACTAACAGGTCTGTAGTTTCCTGCCTCTGCTTTGCTCTCACTTTTGTGAAGGGGAATCACATCTGCCCTCCTCTAGTCCTCAGGTACCACACCATCCTCCCATGATTTGCTAAAAAGGGTAGTCAATGGTGCCACTAGTTCTCCCCTTAGTTCTTTTAGAATTGGGGTGTGAGTCCCATCAGGCCCCATTGCTTTGTCCAACTTCAGTTTTTGAAGTTCTTGCAGAACTCTTTCTTCTGTGAATGGACTGGTATTGAGCCTCCTAACCAGAGTGCTTCTACTGATTGCATTATGTACCTACTCCTCCTCTTCTTTTGTGAATACTGAGCAGAAGTATTTGTTCAGTATCCCTGCTTTTTCACTGTCCCCCTCTGCCCACCCATCCTCCCCTTTATTAAGCCTCACTATCCCTCCCTTGGTCTTTCTTCACTCCCTAATGTACCTATAAAAGGTTTTATCCCCCTTCTTAACTGAGTTGGCTATCTCTTCCTTGGTTTGGGCCTTTACTATTCTGACTGACTTCCCCCCTTCCTTCTGCTTTAACTGGTACAGTTCTCTGTCCTGCTTCTTCTGTGTTTCCTTATACTTCCTGAATGCTCTCTTTTTCTCTCTAACCTTCCCCGCCACCTCTTTTGAGATCCATAGTATTTTTTTCTTGCATTTGATTTATCTTTTTCATAAAAGGTTAGCAATACATGATCTTCCAGAAGTGAGGCTATGCAGATATCTGTCAGTTATGTCCAAGTTTGCAATGTGTTTTGTAATACTGTCTTTTACTATACCTTCAAGTATTTTGCCATGGATGGAGGTGAGAGTGATTGGTCTATAGTTTTTATATCTTGGTTATTGCCTTTTTTGTATACTGGAGTAAAGTTATCTGTTCTCTAGTCATTTGCTATTATTCAATCTATAACTGATTTTTTATAAATTATTTTTAATGGAGTAAAGATGTAGTCTTTCATGATTTTTAACATTTGACTTGAAACTGTGTCAGAGTCAGGGAGGACAATTTTTTAAGACTGTGTTTTCTTTTTTGTCTTTATGTCCGCACTGATTGTAATGTAATTAGGGGTTCTTTTACTCAGGTTTGCATCTTTTGTGGAGATAACAGAACAAAAGTAATTATTAAACTCATTAGCCATTACTAAGAATTCAGTAATTGTATTCTCTGAAATTGTAATTGGGCCTACCTTGGTGTTTGTTTTTTTTAACACGTTGATGTAACTGTAAAACTGTTTACTGTTGTTTTTATGAATGTGTTTTGCTCATGTATATTCCATGTTCTTTTTTGCTTTTTTATAGCATTTTTGCAGTTACGGAGGTTTGATTTGTAGGTGTTCCAAGATTCTTAGGTCTTCCGTTTTAAATACTTTTTATATGATTTTGTTTTTTGTTTGATGAGTTTATTGATTTTTTTTTTCATTTAGCCATTCTAGTTTGGCACCCTTATTTTTTTTTTAATTTTTTGAAATATGTTTTCATTAATTTCTAAGATGATGTATTTGAAGATTAGCCACATATCTTTGACATTTTTGTTGTTTAGCAGTTAGTCCTAGTCTGTTAACTTCAAAGCATTAATTACGCATTAGGTGTTGGCTTTATAATACATAAATACTTTAATGATACCCCCGGTAAATTTATGATTAGTTAATATTTCAAAACTTTTATATTTTTATTTACTTAAATCTCAGAATTACAATAACCTTTGAGTCAGAGACTCATTTACAAAGGCTCCATGCCAGAGAGTACTCAGATAGTATAATCCTAAAAATGCACAAAATATATTACACAAAGGGTTTTTAGGCAAAGGAATACAAATGAGAGTAAAGCTGTACATACTGTATATAGTGTGAAAATGAATGGCAGTAAAAATACAGACATTGGCAGGAAACACAAAAGCGCATTATTTCTACATGCGGAGAAAATCTGAGGAAAACACATGAAGCAATCTGAAAAGGACTTTGTTAAAATAATGGGTTCAGGACTAACAGTGGTATAAAAGCAATACATTAGATGGGAAAATAACAGAGTAGTCAAGGCACCAGTTTGAGTGGGGAAATACATGGTCAGCAGAAACTGTCTGAATTGACATAGTCAGCATAAGTAAGTAGAGGGAGAGATGGGAAGGGGGAGGGCTAGGCACCAGCCCAGGCTAGAGGCAGTCACAGCTGTTGATATCAAGTAGATGCTGATGGAGTTTAGACTTAAAAGGACCTAGCTTAGGTTCTGTCAGGACATCAGAAGGGAGACCATATAGCCAAACAGGTGCTCTATACATGAAAGCCCACTGTCTTTGGGTGGTCCTACAGCAAGGGACTTGGTAAGAGGCTTTTGTGGCACTCCTCATTCCATTGGGGGTTGAAGACAGAGTTAGGAGTGCCTTTGTAGAGGAAGTAGTGAGACCAAAGCAAAAGAGGCTTTTGTGGCACTCCTCATTCCATGGGGGTTGCAGACAGAGTTAGGAGTGCCTTTGTAGAGGAAGTAGTGAGACCAAGGCAAATCTTTTTAGCCAGAAGACAGGACTGGTAGGTTAGCCTACCTTTGAAATTCAGCCAGCTTGTTTGGTGATAGAGGTCACAGGTGTGGGTGAGCCTGGTCGCACCTGTGATCAGAAGTCAGGCTTTGTTTAGGGTGACCTTAAATTCTATTAAGTACAGTGTCGGTTGTGGAGCCACATATGACAAATCCATAATCAATTATGGAAAGGACCAAGCTTGTTACTGCAAGGTGTACAGCACCTGTGGTCATACAGTTCCAGTGTCTGTAGAGTAGTCCAATTCTAATGTTCACTGTCCTACAGACTAGGTTAACATGTTCATGATAGGACAGAGAGCAGTCAGGGGTTATCCCGAGATATTTGAAGCTGGTAACTTGCTCCAGTGGTAGGTGGTGGCTGTTGAGGATGCTCAGGCATGCCCCCCTTATGTTTGTTTTGAGCGTTCGCGAATAACATCACCTTGGTTTTTTTGTAATTAGTTATGAGTTTGTGGAGCACAAACCATGACTTGATTTAGACAAAGCTCTTTTGGAGGGTGTTCTCCAGGGGGAGGGGGTCAAGGTGACTGTAAAAGATGATAGCATTATCTGCGTAAAGAATCATATTGCTGGAACAGGCTTGTGAAAGCGTATTGAGGAAAAGGCAGAAAAGGAAGGAACTGAGAATAGAGCCTTGGGGGACTCTGAAGTGAATGGGCAGGCTAGAGGAGACAGTGACAAGGATTTTGGTGCTGCGTTTTCCCACGTAGCTAATTGGTGAACAAGGAGGTCACCTCCTGAGAGAGACCAGCAGCAGGAAGGGCAGCTATTAGGAGGGCATGATTAACCATATCAAAATCTTTCGTAAGGTATATGTAAATAGACTCTAAGATGTGACCACAGTCAAGAGCTTTGTGCATAAAATCAGTAAATTCAAGAAGGGCTGAGGTGGTGCTGTGCCACTTCCTAAAGCCGTGTTGCTGGTGACACTGCAGATTTTGCTTGGCAAGGTGTTTCCAAGGCTTTAGATAGAGGGGGAAGGATGTATATTGGGCTGTAGTTGCTGTGGGAGGCCCCATTACTACTCTTGTGGACTGGAGTCACTACCGCAGCTTTCCACTGTTGGGGGAATTGTCCCAGACAGAGGGACAGATTTAGGAGTTTGGTGAGGGGGGATGTGATGGCATCAAGCGTGAGGTGCAGTAGCTTGAGCTCCATAGTATCACTACTGAATCTGTATATACCCAGTACTCGCTGGACATACTTTTGGGCTTCAGATGGGGAGATGGCCCAAAAATGGAATGTAGTGTAGGTGTGGGATCAAGAGTCAAATGTCAGCTAGACAAAATAGGAGGATTAGAGAAAAAGTCAGGGGGGAGTACATCACTAAAGTCAGTAAAGGTGGTGTTAAACATGTCAGCAATAAGCTGGGGGACTTTGGTTATGACACCATTAGTATTTAACATGGACGGGGGGAAATGTTCAGTTTTCTGGAGAAATCTTTTAAGTTATCCCAGAATTTTCTTCCGTTCCCCCAGGTGGAGCAAAGGCCATCTTTGAAGTTGGCCACTTTAGCAAGGTGAGTCTTGCAGGTACAGGCATTCCTGGTGGTTTTATACCTCTCCCAGTCTATGGGGTACCAGTAGCATGTGCTTTTTGCCAGAGGTGGTCTCGTGTGGCCATAAGCTTAAGGACCTCAGAGGTGATTCAGGGATTACTGGAGCCTTTGATTGCCCTTTTTCTAAAGGGGTGAAGATATCACATGCTATATTAAATGTGGAGATAAAGTATGCCAAGGCATGGTCAATGCGGGTGGCTGAGTAGAGGGGGGGACCAGTCGCAGTGTAGGAGGTAGTCTGGAACTGCTTTAGCTGTCCTCTTTTGAGGGTATGACTATACGATGGTTTTAAGGGACATTTGGGGGAGCAGTTTGATCAGCGACAGACAACAGGAGAGTGGTTGCTGAATAAGTCCGGTAGGACCTCAGTGTTTGAGAATCTCTCCAGGTGGTTAGTGAATATAAGGTTTAAAAGAGTACTATTGCTGGTCCTAAAGTTGACCCTAGTGGGGGAGGTCAAAAGCTGGGATAAGTCTAATGCTGTGGCAGCGTCCCTAAATGGGCCGGTTTCGGAGGCCAACCAATTAATATTAAAATCACTTTGTAAGGCAATTTCAGAGCAAAATTCTCCATGTTATGGTCAGTATTCCCTAAGGGGGCTCCAACTACACAGTTTCTGTCTTGGGTACTGACTAGGCATAGGACAATGTCCAGCAAAGTGTTTCCTCTTGTTGGTTCCTTTACATATTGTACTAAGTGAACTTGTCTGGTGACTTCTATTAATGATGTTCCAGCCTTTGTTTTAGCTGTAATTGTTAACCAGTTTATGTCTCCCAGGTTTAGATTTCCCATTAGTAGTATTTCCCCATTGTCACATGCCCTTTCGATGCCTTTGCTTAGTTTTGGGACATTCTTTTTTCTAGGTTGATAAATTGAAAATCTGAGCAGTATCCATCAGAAGAGGAGGGGGAAGTTACTGTTTGGGTGCCCATCAGTGCTCAGGCTGTCTGGCTAGACCCTGCTGGTGAGGCGAGATTGAGTTTAGTGAAATTCATGATTAGAACATAGGGGATACCTGGGTTGTCAGTGATAAGGTTTTCATTCTGCATTGTGTCTGTGATAGAGTATGACTGATTCTTCCCCAGTAGGGGGTTTATGCCTGACTAGTGTTTGTTTTTTGTATAGTTTTTTTTCCTCTTCTCTGCCCCTGCAGTCACCCAGGAATATACCCTGTTGATCAGGGACATGCCCAGTTCAGATGATTTTTCCATCTTTGAGATGACAGGGGATTTGTATCCCATGTTTTCTCTCTTGCTGTCTCCTTCCTCCCCCTAGTATGAGCCATACCCATTAGCTCCAACACTGCATCATACCCCTGTGGAAAGAGTGGGCTTCCCAGCTCATATCGGAATCCACCACCAGCCATTCCCAGCCAAGGCGTGCTGCCTTCTGGCAGCTGCATTCAGCCTCACCTGCCTCTCAGTGCTGCGAACAGAGTCCAGTCCCACACTCCAGTCACCTACAATGGAGTGTGACGCACTGCCACTGGGCCATCAGTGCAGCCTTCGACCAGATGTTTTTAGGTGATTTGTTGTGGGAGTGACAGTGTGTGGCACAGTATTCTGCTTTTACTGTTTTTCTTGTTAAGTTACTGCACCCTTTCTGAGGGATCTGTAGGTATCCAACTCTCTGTTCCCAAGGGTGAATTTGAAGGAGGACCACGATTTGTCACAGTCTGTAGATTTCAATCAAGTCTGGAGGGAGTAATCCAACCATATGGCCCCACACTCTGATTCACCTAAAGGGGAGATGTTTGTTGCAGACAACTTTGAATTCACTCTCAAAACAAGTTGAGCCTGTGTTGAAATCAGGAATGAGGTTTAGTCTATCACATTTAATTTGTTCTAGGTCTTCCTGAGTTTTCAGCATCTAAAGATTTAAAAGTAATTGTGATGATCCGTGGGGATGGTTTGGGGTTCTTACACTTCCAAATGTCATCTAGACTATGGTCAGATGGATTATCCAAGTAGAGTCCAGATTCTACTATTTTCTCAGGTTTGTTTGTAAGCACCCATTCAACAGACATCCCCTTGCTGGTGGCAGATCATATCATTTGCATAAAATGGGTGCCATGCCCAATCATTTGCAAGTGCATCATGGCGATTGAGCCACTCAATACAGAAGTACCCCACGATTAGAAGTATAGCATTCTTGGAGACAGGTGGCAGTAATTCATGAATTAAGTTTTGGGCATATTTGGGGTTTGTAGAGACAGTAGAGGAAAAAGAGTCTCACACACACACAGTTCTCCAAGGTTAGTGTAACTGGAAGTAATTATGGGGCCTTTCCTGGTTGTCATTGCACTCTAAGGATACATGTTTGGTATTTTATGCTGTCTCTCATGAAAAAGGCAAGGCCACTACTACCTGTCCCAGAGTTTTTTGATAGTTTCTGAAGTTTGTTGTATACAAATTCAGCTGTCACTGAAGAGAAGCAGCTTATCTCCATACTCACAAGGTCAAATTATAAGACGGGGTCTCAATTGCTAATAGACTGGGTCATAGTCTCCAACCCCTTCTGCATCACCGACTCTGGAGTATTGCCAGACTGCATCAGTGATCACTGCACCACCTATTGTGTATGGTTGGCCCAGTGCCCCAACCCCCTCCTTCCCAAGTTCATCTTCTCTAGATGCTGGACAAATAACTCCCATCGAAAATATTACACACAATCTCAGACTAGTCAACTGATCATTCACTGCTGCACCAGGTAACCTCGACTCTATCCTTGACAGATTCTCTACTATCCTCAACAGTGTATACGACAAATAAACCCCTCTCAAAAAAATCAGGGTTAGGGGACATGTTAATTAATGGGTATCCTTTGACATCATTAAATTGATGAGGAACAGAGGCAAGGCCTGGGCCTGTTACACCAAGCACAGAGATCCTGCTCAGCTCTTCCTCTACAAAGCACTCAGAAACAAGTGCAAATCAGTCATCAGAAAAAACAAAATTGACTTTTTCCATAATAAAGATCTTGGGGAAACATCCAAACCCCATCAACTTTGGGTTACACTCAACTCACTACTCGGGAAACACAAGAATACCGAACCTATCACTCTAATCCATGGTGGTAAGCAGACCAACAGCCCCTCACAATAGATAGAATTTTCAACTCATTTTTTGGTGACCTTGATAAATATAAACTCTCTCCTTCCCCTTCATCCACCCCTATCCCCCTGCCCCAATACTACATCCAAGCCCAGCTCCAGATTCTATTTTAATGTCCTAAAACCCTCGGACACCACAAAGCTCATCCGAAGTAACAACCCTAAACCCAGCAAAGGGGTGGACGGAATCAACTTTAAAATCCTTTAACTGGCCATTAATTCCTTAGCGGTCCCCATCACCAACATACTAAACCATTCACTGTGCTCCAGCCATTTCCCTAGCAGCTGAAAAACTGCCACCATCAAACCAATGTTCAAGTCAGGGTCAAGGAATGAAGTAAGGAATTATCTACCTATTTTCCTCCTTGCTCCCCACTCCAAAAGGAGGCAGTATAGTGCAGTGATTTAAGGCTCTGAGCTACAAACCTGGAGACCTGGGTTTGAATCCCACAGCCCCGCTTGCATACTGTGTGAACCGGAGCAAGTCACTTAACTTCCTTGTGCTCCCAGGTCACACCTGTAAACAAGCTTTCAGCTTAGTGTGTCTCTCCTGGTTAAAAAATAAATAAATAAATAATTGAAAAAGTTGTTCATACTCAGCTCACCACCTTCCTTGACTGTCACAACTTGCTCTCTGTTGCCCAGCATGGTTTCAGATCCGGACATAGCACCGAAACTACCCTGGTCAGGTTCACCAGTGATATCCTCAAAGCAATCAATAAGGGCCAGTACACAGGCTCTGTCTTCGTGGACCTGACCAATGCATTCAACCTTGTTGACCATTGCCTTCTCCTGGACACCCTCAAAGGCTTGCACATATCTGAAAATATCGTCAAATGGGTCAGAAGCTACCTCACTGACAGACTACAGAAACCTAATATCAATGGTCATTTTTATGCTGAATGTCTGATTAAATATGGGGTACCTCAGGGATCCATCCTGGGCCCGCTCCTGTTCTTGCTCTTCATCAACAACCTCCCTTCCATCTGCCAAACCACTCAACTAGTCCTTTACGCTGATGACATGGCCCTCTGCTGCAGCAGCACTAACCTGGACACAATGTTCAGAAACTTGCATGCTAACTTCAGCAAGCTACATACTTGGTTCTCTGCCAAAGGCATGGTTCTCAACTCCAAGAAGACCAAGTTTATGATCTTCTCCAGCCCAAGAAAAGCCTCAGTTACAAGCCGATCCCTCTCAGACACTCTTGGTAACATCATTGAACAAGTCTACAAATTCAAATACCTTGGACAGTCCTTAGACACTCACCTGACTTACAATATCCATATTACCAACCTAATCTAGAAAATCCATATGAGGCTAGAGGTCTCTTATACCGAATCAGAAAGTTTCTTATCCCCATCTCCAGACTAAGCCTCACCAAGTCCCTTCTCCTGCCCCTCCTTGGCTCTATCTACTCCCCCCAACACATTCCCCTTTTCTTCAAACTTAGAACTACATACAATACTATTGCACACTTCATGACTGTCCTCCCCTGGAAGACCCATCACTGTACCCTCTATGCCCCCTTCAACTGGCTCACCCTTGAAGGTAGGTTCCAACTTAAAATGCTCTCCTTCCTACACAACATTCACCGTGACATTCTGCTGATCAGTGTTACCTCCCTTTTTCCCTTATCGGTTCCCAAGCGCAGTACAAAAGGGGCCACCTGTCATATCTTTGACATCCCTTTTTACCGCACCAAGCATGCGCAGAACTCCATCACATATAAGGGCCATAAGTTTTACAATAAACTGCCCCCTGAACTTCAGGCCTATAGTTCAATTTGCTCATTCATCTCCTCCCTCAAGGACCACCTCCTCCAATCCAACACCTGTGTCTGCCCCGGTAGGTAACCGCCCTGAATGTCCACCAACCCTTGAGTTACCTTAGAGTTTATAAGTATCTGTATATTGGCTCTATAGTTGTGTGCTCTGTATTTTTTTCCTAATCCAGATGCTGCTGTCATGTACACTGTTCCAACCGTAAATGCCATAAAATTTTGCAACTATTGTTTTTATCTTTTTCTCTGCATCATCGAATTTCTGTATCACTGGATGTTTGTGAAAATGGGCATTTTTGCTCACATACTTTTCAGTATAAAAATAAAATTGAATTGAATTAAAGCAGCAGAATTCAGGAATAGCTGAATTGTGCTGGGTATTTGAAGATTTTGAGGGAAGAGTTTTCCCTACTGTGATGAAAAGGGTGTTAAAAGCATTTACTATTATTGTGGGAAATGTGAGGTTCTGGTCATGCAGGTTATGGGGCTGACACTGTGCTTTTCCTAGCAATAGGTGTTTTAAGCATTTCCATATGCTTCTGCTGTTTCTTTGGTTTTTGATCTTGTTCAGGAAAAGCTGCTCTTTTCATTGATTTTCTGTGTAACTTTGTTAACAAGTTCTCTGTAGTTGACTGCAGTAATAGTATGCTTCAGTTGATAACAGAGAAAGACTATGGGCTGGAATCTGATACAGAGTCTAGATTTCCTGGAAGGAACAAAGCCCATCAACAGGCCAAGATACACTTGAGTCTCAAAATCCCATTACAGCCTGAGGGTAAACTGTGAATCAGTTTGCCCCTACTTTAACATCTGCATGATCCAAAAGGGTACTAGATATTGAAAATATGTTGAGTATTTAGGAGTCTGGATGCAGCAGTTACATTCTTGATACCCTCCCGTAATATCATATTAGAAACAGCTTTTGAACTAACCCACAAATTCCTGAAATCCAATCCAACACCCTGGTTTTATGCCCCCTTATGGGGCAATCCACTGCTCACTCTAGAAAATCACCCAATTTCCTGTCGTACGTGGAGGAACAAAGGCATTTTCTTTCTCAGAGGTATCTTGGACCAGAATTCACTCACTCTTAGATCATTCTCAGACTTGTAGGTCACATGGAAACTTCCTAAACAGGACTTCTGGACGTTTTTACAAATTTGGGCAGCTTTTAACTCTCTCTCTCTCTCTCTCTCTAGCTTAGTGTATAGGCATTCTCTTCTAAACCCATACATCTCACACTGGACTAATTTATCAGTAAAATTAAATAGCTCCATTTACAAAGACACTATTGATAATCTACTTGATCAGTCTATACAGGCCAAAAATAAATGGAGTACTCTTCTTAACTACAATATTGCAGACGCACAATGGAGTAATTGTTGGTGTATTGCACATAATAACTTTAAAGATGCCTGTAGTTCTTTAATACAAACTAAAATCCTACATCTTTGGTATAGAACCCCCTCTGTGCTTCAACAAATGGGCCTATTAAATAATAATAATTGCTGGCGCTGCAGTTTGGCCAATGGGGATCTACTTCATACCTTGTGGTCTTGCGCTCCCATTAACAAGCTCCAGCATAAAGTCTGTTTACTTGCCTCCAGAGTAACAGGACAAAAACTACATTTTGACCCCAAGCTATTCCTTCTAGTCATCCTTATCCCCAATAACTCTCTCCTCTCACATGCAAATTTTAGATGGTTAAACATACTTTCTCTTCTGGTCAAACGTCTGATTCTTATGAAATGGAAATCAGCTCTGGTGCCTTCTCTTTCAGGTGTTCTTCAAAGCCTCTCTCAGTATGCCTCCCTAGACCGATTATCTCATGTTACTCATAACTGACTCACTGTATATGACAGATGTTGGCAGGATTACTTCAAGTATATTGAACCTAGTTCTTCTAGACCCTAATTCTTTGGGATATTTAGCCCTCCTTCTTATTTTGCTCTCAGATTAGGTTTTCTCAAAACTTGTGCACAGATTTCTCCTCTTTTTTCCCTTCTTCCTTGCTTTTTTCTCCTTTCTTTCCTTGCACACTTTTCTCTTATCTTCACTTCTCCATTACTGAACATTGTTCATATTACCACATTTATCACTATTTGCAATTTACTGAATGCCTTGCCATAGCCTGCCCTAGCATGTATTTCATACATTGTTGCTATTTCTGATCCTATAATACCCTATTGATTGTAACCCTTCTGCTCTCCACTTACATCCTGTCTAGGTTTGTGTTTTACTATCAATACATGTATATAAGGCTTCTCCAATATTTACCCTAAATACTGTGTTTTGTTAAGTGATATTTTATACCTTACATGGTGGATAGTCTTCTATTGTATTAGATGTGTGGTTTCTTATATACTTGAATTTCAATAAAAAGATAAAGTGAAAAAAAGAAGCAGCTTTTGGTGCTGTTTTAGAAAATAAATAATGTAGACAGGGTGAAACCCTCTTACAAACGAATCTCCTTCCATGAACACACAGTCCCAGAACCCTTACCTTTTTCTTTCCTCAGACCTTGTTAGCCATACTACATGTTCCAACTACTCTGTCCCCTGCAATCCTAACATTGTTTCCCTCTTCACTTCATTTATAAAGTCCTGTCACTACACTAGAGGTTTTTTAAGTTATGGGACATGATATCTAGCTAGAGAGTACAGCTGGGTGATAGGCAGGGCCACTGGAAAATTACGGGCGCGATTTTTCCGCAATTTCCGCAATTTTCACCCTTCTCCGCACAAAATCCGCAATTTCTTGTAATTTTTTACATTTATGGAATTCTTTACTGAAATTGTATAAAAATATTTAAATTCTCAAGGAAATCTACTCAGATATAGTACTACAGACTTGGATTTGACCAAAACAGTACAGTGTGAGGTGAAAGGGTCAAATGTGACTCTGCTTTTATGTGATCCACTTCCCTGCTTTGGTTTCAAAATCCTTTGGTCATGCATATGTAGACTTGAACACTTAAAATCTGTGTTAAAGCAGACTATCACAGAACTTTTTGCTGACACAGAGACTGAAACAATAGCTGTGAGAAGAGGTGCAAAGTGCCCCACTCACCTAAATGAAGCCTTGACCACAATGCTTGTTTTTGAATGGTAGGGTAGATTTTCCTTGTATAAATTCTTTCAATCTGAAAGGATTTTGATTCAAATGTGTCAAGAGTGTGGATGGCCCTGCTGATTATAAACTTGAATGTGCTTCTGAGGGGGTTGGTGACAGTGATGTGATTCCTTACATGTCAGTCTGTCCCAACTGCATAGTCACATACAAAGCCTACATCAAACATTTCCGAAAACATGCTGAACAGGTTAAGTATAGTTAAACAGTTACTTTCAAATAGACAAAATAATTGCAACCCAAGTAAAATCACTGCAAACTGAGTAGAACAAAAGTACAATGTATTAAAAACTATTGTATGATGTAATGAAAAGCTATTGGTATGATTTGATACTTTTATCATGTGATTTTAAAATGTACTTATAGTGCTGATTAAGAACAGTAATCATTTTAACAAAATAAATATTTTTCTTACTAGACCTTTATTAGGCACCCTGGTTATCTGTTTATTTTTTTCTTGCACCAAAGCAAGTAGTTTAAACAGGCTTCATTATTTAATATCAAGAAACTGGCAAAATATGTTGCTTCAGGATATATTCAGTACAGACAAATTACTGAATAAACTCCAGTAGCACTGCATGACTTAGATGTCTTGATTTTTAGAAGATATGCTACATAATGATTAGTTTACAGTGCATTTCAAACACACACATCTTTCTTCAAATTAAAAGCATTTACAAGTGGCAATACATTTATCTAACAATTTATGTGATCAATACATGCTCCAGCAAACAATAAAATATTTATTAGGGGACAGTGGGGATGTATAGTGAACCCCCCGTAATTTTCCCTCAATTTTTGCAAGAAAATCCCCGCATTTTTTGGTAAAATTTTCTGCAATTTTCCAGTGGCCCTGGTGATAGGTCCAGCTAAGTTTTACACATCATACAGTGTGCACTCATGTTTTTAAGACAACTTTACTGGTAATTTCTTGTCTATAATGCATGTATTGAAACTTCTTGGAGTCCTAAGACAATCTTAGTGTGTCTTTAATCTGGGTGGGGGTTGCTTTTCAGTAGTCACATCCTTATACACACTGTGACACTCATAGTTTGATTTAAGAGTCATCTGCTCCAGCAGTGTTATATCAATTAAATTTATATGTAGTAGGGTTCTTTGTATGTGTTGTGCACCAAGCACCTTTGAGCCTGGGACCCCCTCTGGCTGAAGGTAATATGGTACTGTTAAACTTCTCTGACATCATCATCTGTATTTTTTAAATGAGTATTTTAAACCAATGGGGATTTTTTCTGTTTTTTTCTGCATGATCTAGCTGTTACAAGTATTGCTTTTTCTAAACAACTGCCATTAGACTTCTGAAGAAGGACTGGTTGGTCCACAAGCTAAAGCACTTTGTTCTTGTTGTTACATCTATGTTGGTCCATTAAAAGGTATCGAATCATTTGCTTCTGGACCTCTTCACTACAGTAATTCAATCTCACCTTCCCCTTTCAGTCCTTCACTCTCTCCTCTCTTTTTTTCTCCCACCATGTGAAGTCTGATGTTGTTTATTTAGTATCTGTACTTTCACCACAGCCAGCTCCCTTCACTTTATGTATACACTACTACAGTATATTTAAGCATCTAATAAAGTCTTAGTTTTTTTTTCTTTTCTGCATGCCATGATTTTCAAATCTTTTATTTTTACACTCTCTTTTTCTAGAAAATCTACACTCTGTATTTTGCATTCTCTATTTTTTGTTCTATTATTTCTGTATGACATTTTGTCTCCCAGTGCCCCCCCCCAACCATGAGAAGTGTCAGAAAATGAAATGTGGCTCAACCTGCCTATCCTGGTCACCAAAATAAAAAAAAATACATAAAATTCCTTTCTACCATCCGCTCCAGTAGTGAACACTGTGTAACAGTTGCTGGAGTTGAATTAATAGGAAACATTACCTGAAGTTTAAATCCACCATGATTAATCAACTGGTGCTACTTCTTCTGAGAACACCTCGAGATCGAATGTGCCCATATGAAACTGATTGTTTAACTCTGAAACCTTAAGAACCAGACACAAACGGTAGTGACGTGGAGCATTTCCATAACATGGTTAAACCGAGGTGATTGGCTCATTTTTACAGTCATAATTCTGCTGCTCATGGGAGGGGAAGAGAATGCCAGACTTTGTAGATTAAGTTGAACTATTTGCTCCCCTTATGGGGCAAGAAGGTAACCCAAATTCTTCATAGACTGGGGATTCCAATGGAGAATCAGAAGTAGCTAGAGTACATAGCTTTCAGAATGTAACCCTAGTACAGCACACATACTGTGCCAATAACATTATACTGCCAATAAGCAAAAGCTAAACATTTGTTTATTTTATTTTCTCTACTGAGTAATCTCACTTACAGGAATGATCTGGGCATTATACTGCAATATGTAAATAGTACAAATAAAAATAAATACAATACAAAAAGGACAAAGCATATACACAATTATGCTAAACAGTTAAAGGACCATCCCAATGGGCAAACACTGTGCCGACAACCCAGGTTCAGAAGTGAACCCAAATTGACAAGATGAGAGGCAGGCCAGGCTAAGGTAGCTGCCCTGTTACAGTGTGCCTCAGCCAGGGAGGGTTGATGTGTGTTCCAGTGTCACAGTGACCCCTGCAGCTCGGTCAGGCAGCTTGCTCCTGCCACAGCGGATGTACTGCATGCAAGGCCAGCATAGGCTGCGCTCATGTTGGAGAGGTGAGTGGAACCATGAAAACTGGGGAAAAAACTATATCTGCCTGACTGATAACCTGAACTCTGCATTTCCCTGGGTCTTAGTGCCTGCCATCACTGGATCCTGCCTTGTGGAAACAGCAGCCCTCACACACCCCCATGGAGCCCTGTCACAGAAGGAAAACCTGTGGGAGTAACTGGTAGGTTTCTGGGGCCAGAGGAACTCTGGGACACAGGTCAGAACTGGGTACATCCCTGGGATCAGTGTGTATCCCTAAACAATGGACATAGCTAGGGAAGAAAAAAAACTCTATTAAACAAGCATTTGTCAGTGCCGAATGTTGCTTGTATGTGCTGTTTAGGTATTTGGAAGTGACAGTTTCATGCCTTCCTCCCAAGACATCCACTGTGTCTTTCCGTTCAGTATTCACAGAAGAGTGGGAGGAGCAAGGGCCACAGCAATACACTAGTTGCCAAGGGGGTGAAGAGGTGGACAAAAGAGTCCTGCAGGAGCTCACTAAATTGAAGGTAGACAAAGCGATGGAACCAGATGGCATACGCCCAAGGATATTAACAGAACTGCGAAGGGAGATAGCAGTACCTCTGGCAGCCATGTTCACTGAGTCATTCAACATGAGTGAATTGGAGGAGGGCACATGTGGTCCTCTACACAAGTCCGCAGCAGGAGGAGGCAGGAACATAGACCATTCAGCCTCACCTCAGTAGTGGGAAGATCATGGAGACATTGCTTAAAGAAAGGATAGTGGGGCATCTAGATGCCATCGGAACCCAGGACCATAGACAACATGGATTCACAGTGGAGACATCATGTCAGATAAATCTGGTTGATTTATTTGACTGGGTGACAAAGGAAGTGAATCAGGGTGAGGCAGCGGACAACGCTTACCTTGATTTCAGCAAAGCCTTTGACACCATCCCATATAGGAGGCTGATAAACTAGCTGGGTAGGCTGGACATGGGGGAAAGGGTGGTAAACTGGGTTAGAAACTAGCTAACAGACAGGAGGCAGAGAGTGGTGGTAAATGAAATGCAGTCTAGGGAGAGGAGGTGACCAGTGGGGTGCTGCAGGGATCGGACCTGGGGCCAGTTCTGTTCAATGTCTTCATTAGTAATATTGCAGAACATCTGAAGGGAATTTTTTCACTAAAGTTTCAACATAGCCATTTTAAGACCTCTGCTCATGAACAGTGTCACTGTGATTTTCTTAATTTGTTCTGTACATTGATTTCTTTACACGACTGCGCCATTGTGCGCCATAGGCAGAAACACATTTTGGGTGAGATGTGAAAATGACAGCTGTACTACTCATAAGAAGTGTGGTAAAATGGCAATGATGAAAATCTGGAGAAAATATTGAAAATTCGCGAATCCCTATAAGCGCATGTAGGAACTGTACAACGTGACGTCAGAAACAGTCATTTTTTTTTGAATTTTTTCACAAATTTTCAACATAGTCATTTTAAGACCTTTGCTCATGAACAGTGTCACTGTAATTTTCTTAATTTATCCGCACATTGATTTCAAGATGAATTTATCGTTTATTGTGCGCCATATGGCGAAACACATTTTGGGTGAGATGTGAAAATGACAGCTGTACTGTTTATAAGAAGGTGTGGCAAAATGGCAAAGTTGGAAATCTAGAGTGCAAATATTGAAAATTCGCGAACTTACGAGCGTGCATAGGAACTGTACAACGCACGCTCGGAAAACAGTCATTTTTTGGAATTTTTTCACCAAATTTTCAACATAGCAATTTTAATACCTGAGCTCATGAACAGTGTCACTGTGATTTTCTTAATTTGTCCGATACATTGATCTAGCACACCGACTGCGCCATTGTGTGCTACATGGGCAGAAACACGTTTGGGTGAGATGTGAAAAATAGCTGTACTACTCATAAGAAGGTGTGATAAAATGGCAATGTTGGAAATCTGAGTGAAAATATTGAAAATTGCTGACCTTACGAAGCGTAAGTGAGGAACTGCTAATCGCGACGCCAGAAAAGAAGTCATTGTTAGAATTTTTTTCACCAAATTTTCAACATAGCCATTTTAAGACCTCTGCTCATGAACAGTGTCACTGTGATTTTCTTAATTTGTCCCGCATATTGATTTCATGACACCGACTCGCGCCATTCCGCGCTGCATGGGTGGAAACATTTTGGGTGAGATGTGAAATGACAGCTGTACTGCTCATAAGAAGGTGTGGTAAAATGGCAATGTTGAAAATCTGGAGTGAAAATATTGAAATTCTCATGCAACTTACGAGCCTGTTAGGAAATGCTAACGACATTTGGAACAGTCATTTTTGGAATTTTGTCACCAAATTTTCAACATGGGGTTTTGGGACCCTTCTCATGAATGATGTCACTGTCATGGCGGTATTCAGGCCGGAAGGGTGATTTTGCAGTCACTGTGCAGTCACTGCGCGAAATCACCGCCGGGCTCGAATCGCGACAGTGACATCATTCATGAGAAGGTACCAAAACCCATGTTGAAAATTTGCAGAAATTCCCAAAATGCCTGAGATATGCAACAAGTTGAAACCCCTATCTAGCCCATTATACAGCTTACCGGCATTTCCTCAGTTCGGTCGGCTTTGAAGAGTGCAAGTGTTCCCGGTCCACCGAAGATCGTCGGCGCGGTCAGAGGTAGTATGAGGAGAGGGGGTGTGGGGAGGCTGGGATGCAGTGGGTGGGTGCGGGTTGTGGGGGTTGGGAGACGCCTGTGGGACCGCTTCATTTTACAGGTTTTAAAAATAAAAATGACTAGTTGGACATTTGCCACGCTGGGGTGGGCTCCCAGCATGGCACAAGGACGATTGGGGGGACATTCAGCCGGCGGGGGATCAGGCAACCCCGTCGGCCATGGCGATTGTTGCCACGCTAGGGTGGGCTCCCAGCGTGGCACAGGGACGGGGGCGCTCAGCCGACGGGGATTGACACCCCATCGGCCAGGACCGCTTGCCACGCTGGGGTGGGCCCCAGCATGGCACTTACTACTGAGGTGGCTCAGCCGGCGGGATTGGGCACCCGTCGGCTGTACAGTGTGTGCAGGCGCCGCGCCTGCGTGTCTGTGGGGAGGCTGCATGTGAGCAGCGATATCTTATCGGTGCTCACTGGAAGCATAGCTCCCCCTTTCAACTGTATGCCACTGCATTTTGGAGCGTGTCATAGACAGCTCCAAAATGCATTGGCTTACAGGGGCCGTGCCTGCCAGCACACTGACTGAATTGGAGGAGGTGACACAACTCCGAAATCTCCGATGATGGCACTATGTTTCTTGCACATGCGTGCAAGCAACATAAAAAGAATGGCAATTACATTTTGATTTGCCTAATAACTAGACCTTAACCTGAAATGTAAAATGATCCTCTGATTTTATATCAGCCCTACCCCTTGGAGCAGGTCAAGTGCATCGCTCTCCTACATGGCTGACCCAGGTGCACTGTACAAACCCATCATAGTCCCCTGGGCCAGTGGAGTCTATGAAGTGATGTGGAAATAATGTTCTCAGTCTCCAGAGGTAAGGATCCAGCACTCCTAGCGCAGCTGTAACTCCTGTGGTGGAAGTAGGGTGGAGTGGGATGTTGCTGGTAACCATGCAATGGCCTGAACCCCCTCCATACACCAGGCTGTCACTCTGTGAGTGGCAGAAAGCATGGTAAGGAGGTGGGAGTAGGTCAATACAAGAGATAAAACACCCTGACTCATGCATGAAGCCACTATCGACTGCATCTCACTGTCCCAGTGTCTCTATCTGGCTTCCCACCCAGCTGCACCAAACTGGAGTAAGCCTACAGTCTTCCAGAATGTAATTGTTCTATATAGTTATAATGCCTAATGTACTTTGTACGTTCTGCTTGTTTCATTGTTATTTCTGTTTCTATTTTGTATCTGTAATTATTTTCCAGATCATTTCTGAGCTTACCTGGTAAACAAAGTAAACTTAACTAAATAAACTTCCTCCTGCAAACCCAGGGCCCAAAGTAGAGTTCCTTTCCAAATGGGATGAGGTGAGCTGGGGCAGTATGGTCACAGTGTGTGGAATGAGCAATGTGAGGCAGATGGGCAGCATTAGAAAAAATGGCTGAAGTGAAGTCCCAGCGATCATGCAAAGGAAGAAGATAAAAAAGAATTAAAGGAATAAGTCCTGTGCATTGACAAAAAGCTTCCCAAGGATATCTACTCCTTCAGGAAGGGAGGGCTGTCACCTGTGCTGCAACCCTGCCAGCTGGGAGACCACAGGTGTTGGAGATACAAATGGAAAGCTGGCAAGCGATATCTTTGTATCTATCCTTAAGCTATCATGATATATTTGCTGTTGAGTAGGTCACAATTGCTGTATTGATGGTTGGGTACATCACAATGGAATACTGAAGCAGCTTTTATTATACTGATGTCATCACAACGTCCTTCTGCAGGACTAAAGTTAGCAGTTGAAATAAAAAAGAAGCAGTTTAATCTTCACACAGGCAGCAGACTTTGCCACTTGTGAAGTCAGCAGATTCTGAATGCACTCATGAAAATAAAGCTGATGTTTTCAGAGCAGCTATGACATATCCCATTTACTTTTTTGTTATTGATATATACCAAAAATACTCAACACTGACATTTTTCTATTTGTATGTGTTTAACAAACATATGACGACATGAAGAAGCCAGCAGAATAAGGTAATTTGGTCTACCTAGTCTGCTCATTTTGCAGGGTCCACAGCTTAAGCTACTGACTCTGCCCTCCTCCCCAATCCTCCCATCCTTTCTATCCGCCTCTCCCATGCCCCTTAACTTTCCATTTAAGTCTATCCCAGCCTCTCTTGAAGCTTCCCACCATCTTCAACAAGACCATCAGCACATTCCAACTGGCCACCACCCTCTCTGTGAAGAAATGCATCCTAACCTCCCTCCTAAACCTACCCCCCTCCAACTTAAGACTGTGTCCTGTCACATTTTGGTTGCCAATTAGCTTAAAGAGACACTCCTTATCCACCCTATTTATCCCCTTCAAGTACCTGAGGGTCAGAGTCATGTCCCATCTCTCTCCTCTCCTTCAGGGAGTACATGTTCAGAACCCCCAACCTCTACTTGTATGCTTTACCCTGCTGGCCCATGATCATCTTTGTTGCCCTCCCCTGTAATGTCTCCAGCAGATTAATGTCCTTTTTAAGGTGTGGGAACCAGTATTCTACTCCATACTCCAGATGTGGCCTCACTAGTGACCTGCAAAAGGGCAGCATGATCTCCTGTTGCCTACTGCTGATTCCCCTGGCATGCAGCCCAACATTTAATTTGACCTTGCTGCTGCTTTCTTGCACTGTGTGGAGTGCTTCAGGCCATTAACGATCAGCACTCCCAGATCTTTCTCCTTCTCTGTTGCAGATATCCAGACCCTTCCAAGGTTGTACTCTGTTCTGGGATTCTTGGCTTCAGTGTGCATAACTCTGCATTTCTTTACATTGAAGCCAAGCTGCCAAATTCCACCACATCTCAAGTTTTTCAAGATCCTCCTTTAGGTCATGAATCCCTTCAGCTATGTCCACCCTCCCACACAGCTTGGTGTCATCCGTGAACAGACACATTTTGCCCTTAATGCCATCTTCAGTATCATTGATGAAGACACTGAATTAAATCGGTCCTAGCACTGAGCCCTGTAGGACCCCACTGGTGACCTCTCTGGTACTGGATAACTCTCCCCCCACTACTGCCCTCTGGGTCCTGTTCCTCAGATCTGTCAACTTCCTGATCAACCTCATGTGGGGTACACTGTCAAAGGATATTCACCACTTGGCCTGTCTACTGTTTTAGTGACCCAGTCAAAGAAGTCAATCAGATTTGTTTGATGCAACCTCTCTGTCATAAACCCATGCTGCTTCGCATCCTGGAGACCATGTTCTTCTAGATACTTCACCAACCTTTCTTTATGTATGGTCTCCATGAGCTTGCACATGATTGAGGTCAGACTAACTGGTCTGTAATTCTCTGGGTTATCCTTGGAACCACTCTTATGGATGGACACCAAATGTGCCATTCTTCAGTCCTGCAGTACTACACCTGACTCCAGTGAACTACTGAACAGGCCTGCCGGTTCCCTCAGCACCCTTGGGCATATGCCATTTGAGCCTGGTGATTTGTCCATGCTAGCAATCCTTTCTGGGCTGGGTAATTTGTCCACCTTCAATGTTAGCAACCCTTTCCTCACTCTGTCCCCCTCTTCCATCATATCTATGCTCCCCTTTCTCCTGCTCTTCTTCTCCCCCCATTGGCGCCGGTCTGTCTTTCTCCCTGGTGAAGACAGAAAAGAAGTACTCATTCAGTGCCTCTGCCTTTCCCCCATTCTCCTTCACCCACCTGTCCCCTTTCTGAAGCCAAACAATCCTATTCTTCTTGTCCTTTTTCTCACTTAAATAGCAAGAAATGTCTTTCTCCCTCTTCTTAATTCCCTCAGCTATCTGCATTTCCTTCTGAGCCTTAGCCTGCTGTACTGCAAACTTGCCTCACTAGCCATCTTTAGGTAATTCTCTCTGCCCTTTATTTATTTAATTTAGTTCATCAGGTAGGCCTACTAGGCCCAAGAGGTCCCTTTTTCAGGGGCGACCCGAAATTAGTTAAGTTACAGAGACATTTTTGGGTACAGGACATTTCAAATACATGACAGTTTTAGGTAAAATTACAATACATAGAAGATGAAAATACAGCAATACAATGCAGATTCTTGACAGCTTTGAGGTACAATCACAGTACATTGTAGACAAAATGCAACAATACAATGAGTAGACTCATATCGGGGGCAGACCTAGACTTTTTATGGGACAAAAAGATCTTTTATTGTAGCACATGCGTATAGTCTCTATGTGGTCACCTTCCCATGTAGAGTTTAAGCACCTATAGCCAAGGGTATAGAACATAGGGGGCAACTTACCCAGCTTAGGATAGTCTACTAGGGATCAGGGAGCCACAGACTGTCCTTGGTATCTGCATTGCCTGTGTTCCCTATGCAGCTCTCGAAGTCCTTTTTTAAAGGAGGTTAGTGAGCCTGCATTTTGCAGCTGGTCTGGGAGATTGTTCCAGTGGGTAGAAGCAGTGTGGATGAAGGACTTATTCCCTGCTGCCATTCGTATACTAGGGACCTCCAGTAGCTATCGAGATGAGGTGTGGAGCAGCCTGCCTGGGCGTTTAGGGACTAGTATGCCATTTAGGCCAATTGGGTGTGGGCCATTTATTACTTTGCAGGTGGTGCACAACAGAGGGAATTGGAGGCTTTGGGTAAATGACGGCCAGTTTAATGAATCAAGCACCTCACAGTGGTGTCACCTCGGGGGTGATTTGGTAGCAAATCTCGCAATTTTGTAATAAAGAACTTGCATCCTGCCCAATTCCTTAATGGACAGGGCCTGGACGATGGGAGCTACATAGGTTAAATTGGGCAGGAGGATACTGTTTGTGATTGCAACCCTAGTCTCAGGGATAAGTTGCGAATTCAGTCTGTATAGCAGCCCAGGCTTCTGGTGTATAGTTTTGGTGACCTGGTCCAACTGGTATGTAAATGTGAGGCCTTGGTTGAGGACAAGGCCCAGGTTCTTAAAAAAGTTCACCACTTCCAAGGGCATCCCTGAGGACAAGACAAAGGGGAGTAGAAGGTATCTGTCTGAGCCTAGTGTCCTAGGTCCATAGACCATGACTTTTTTTTTTTTTGTCATTCAGCAGCCTGTTCTTCAGCAGCCACTTTTCCAATATACCAAAGTCCTCCTGTAGCAAAGGCTTCAATTCTGATATGCTGGCAGCGGTTCTGTATAGTACATTATACAATGGCAAGAAAAAATGCTGACCTTTGATTGGTCAGTCTAGGACTGGACCCGTGATGTTATCCCAGCACAACATCATGGCTCTAGTCCCAGCACACAGATGACCGCATCTATTTTTAAGTGTAATCACTCCACGCAGCCAGCTTCACAGACCCCAGCCTGCTCGGCACCCGCTACACCGATTCCTGCTTGCCTTCATGGCACTACTCTTCTGCTCTCACACTAACGGTATATTTGTAAATCAGTCGTGATCAACTGCTAGCATTACACATGAAACAATCTTTTCCCCCTTTGTTTAATTCCATTTTAGAGTGCCTTCACCTGCTACCTGTGTGAGCACGTGTTTGTGCTCTCTTCTCTAAAACGAATGGCCATGGCATCTCATTGACCTGCTTCCTCCCCCCCGACCACAACCGCTAGCTTCATAACAATAAAAATTCAGCCTTACTCCAACAACTGTACTAAGTGGCTATACGAACATTTAAAACACTTTTTTTGAAGCACTTTCAGTACATGATCCAGGCACACTTACTGATGCGATGCGAACGGAAAACCGGACGTATACATGTAGCTCCTATCATGACCGTCTGCTGCAGTCATATAAACTATTTAAAAAAAAAATTTATAGCTTAAGCTGGTGCAGGTTTCCTCTGTAAACAATGCGTCTGTGTAACAGAACAGGAAGGAGAAACAGCACCAGCTCAAGAGGGCACAGAGGTCACAAACACAGCCACAGACCGAAACGGGATTCCACACAACTATGTAATGGCAGCGCCACCTGTTGGACTACACAGAAACTAAAGATATTTTTTTCAATATATATACCTCCCCTAGCAAAAAAAGTAAAAAATAATAAATATTTTCAACACATTTTTACATTTTCTTTATCTGATAACAAAACGAGCCATTGTATAATAGCAATAATGCACTCCAGGGTGTGTGTTGTGCTGGGATAGTGTCACTTCTGGGGTGATTAGTCACACTCAGCCTGTGGCCTCGTGCCTAATCACCCCAGGCATGATATTATCCCAGCAAAACACACACCCTGTCGTGCATTATTGCTTAAGTGTCATCCGCATACTGTAGTTCAGAGCTACCACCACAGTTGTTGCTGAAATCGTTGACAAACAGTGAAAACAGAAGGGGCCCCAGGATAGAGCCTTGAGGTACCAAGTCCTTAATAGGTAGACTATCCAATGATGATCCATTCCACTTAACTTGCTGGGTTCGATGGAAGAGGTAACTCTCAAACCATGACAGAGAGAGGCAGTCTAGGCCTATGTTCTTTAACTTGTTTGCCAGCAGGCCGTGGTTTACCAAGTCGAAGGCCTTTGTGAGATCAATGAAAATGGTTCCAGTGGTGTCACCATTATCAAGGGCCCTGAGGGTGTCAGTTTTAAATTTGATAAGTGCAGTGTCAGTACCATGACTTGGTCTGATACCATACTGGTTTGGTAGTAGTAGCTGTTGTGTATCCAGATAGTCTGGTTATGGACAAGTTGTTCCTGTATCTTGGCCAAGATACAGAGGAGCGAGATAGGCCTATAATTGTCAGTTGGTTCCTTCTGATCACCCTTATGTACAGGGACAATATGGGCCTCTTTCCATCTGGCTGGGACAACTCCTTCTAACAGGGATCTGTTTATTAGTCAGGTAACAGAAGAAGCAATACTGGTGCTGCCCTTCTCTCTCTTGGTCTTTCTGAATTTCCTATAGGATAACCACTTGCCCTTATTACCTGGGCAACCTCAGTATTAAACCAGCTGTGCGCTTTGGCCTTGAGTTCTTCCCCTTGAGACTAACACACTCCTCTGTGGCAACCATTATTCTCTCCTTAATGATGGACCACCTTTGGTCCACCCCCACATCTATCCTGATGCCTGCCAGGTACCTACTTAGCAGTTTGCTCATCTTCCTGAAATCCACCCTCCTAAAATCCAGGATTTTGGACTTAGTGGGGATGTTTTCCCTCCCTCTTTCAAATGTCAGCACATACTGCATAACAAAGTAAAAACTGTTCAAACATTTTTAAGGTATGCATTTTTAAACTTTTTCTGGATTTTGGTTCCACTTCTGCCTATTTCATGAGGATTGCTGCAATTTCTAAACAGCCTTTGATGTAGCAAGACCTTGTCCGACCTAATAAAAACTCTTTTTGGGCTTCATAGCCCAATATCTTATGGCAGCATTAGACAACTGCTGCCAAAACTACAATTTTTAACTTTGTACTTTTAAAGAGGGAAGGGACCATAACAGCCTGCTGATCCCTTCCAACTTCCCAGCTGACCTTCCCTTCCCCCACACTCAGATGTTTTGTGACATCTAAGCAGGGAGAGTGCGGGGGGGTGTGCCCCATACAAGTCCACAAGTCCATGGGGCACTGTTTTCAGTGGCTTTTTCTGCAACAGTTAGCAATCTTAGAGGAAAATGAAGCTACCGCTCAACTAGAAGGTCTAAAGATCTGTACAAGGGCATCACTAACTCCCTGTCTCTTCTTCAAAAGTTTTTCTAATGCTTCTCAGAACTGCATTACTGAAGTATAAGATCATTATTTCAGTTTTTTCCTTTATTTTCTGGGAACCCTGATAACAAAAATACTTTCCAAAGTGGGAGGGCTCAAAAGGAACCATGTAAAGCTGCATTGAGACCATTCTATTTTGGTCAAGCATTTAAAAATATCATCAATACATGTGCATTTAACTTTCTACCTAGGGCTGCCAAAAAAACCTTCAAGAACAATAGGACAAGCGTACACAGCAATTACTTCAGGAAGTGCAGATGTGAGTTTTGTGCTCATATTTTCCCCCACTGAGTGATCATAGGGCTGGATCCAAAAAGAGTAATTGTTCTATGAGAACAACCTGAGCAATTTTGCCAATTTTATTTTGGTACTCCTATCGCAGTTTCAATCTCAGCATTCATCCCACTTGCAGCAATCTGTCCATCTCCCGTCACGCAGTTCTGTTCCCAATTTGCTGTGCACTGCTCCAAAAAAATCAGTCAGGCATTGTGGTTGGGCAGTTTGAGGCTCAACTCTTATTCACTCCCAATTATAAAAAATAACACAAATCCTTTGCAACAGGTATAAGCATGATTACCAGGGTCCCTAGTTCTCTATGACACTACATTGCTGATTTCTGTTTTGGAGCTCCTAGTCATCTGTGGTGCCATTTGTTTATTCATATGGCATAAACTTTTAGTTTCTGTGGCAGAAAGCAGTCCTGCCACCAGCTAAAATATGATGTGATGTTATTAATGATATTACATGCTGAAACCAGAGAAGGGGTTTTAAGAGAAACATAGAAGTGAAGGAAGCCTGGCAATATATACACTTGTGTACATTTGCATAGTATTTTTTTATGATCACATGTTGGACATGTGCCACTTCAGGCATGCTGTTTTTAGAAGTACTACGATGAATAATTTCCTCAGTTTTTTACTGTAATGGAGTGTTGCTGTTTTAATCTGCCTAACAAGGTTATCATATCTATAAAATTTAAGGAATGTTCAAAAGAATAAACAGACCTTTAAGCAGCAGTGGAATTTTAACAATAACTCACTTCCCCTCCTTTGTATTAGTATAATGAAAGTACCCACCCACCCCATTGCTAGCAGCAGTTCCCCTCCCGCAGACTTGCAATTTACTCCTTTCCTCTAATTCAACACATAAATGTGCCTATGCTCACTGCTTAATTACTTTATCTTATATTTTATTTACATTGGCTAGCAAAATAAAGATGCCACATATCATTTACAGTGGAGTCCTGCTCCAACCCAGTGTTACAACTGAGAAGCCTAAAGCACAGTGAGGTCATGTGTCCTGCTCATGGTCACACTATGAGGCAGAGATTGTAGTCTGTGAGCACCAGTTTGACAGCAATAAACTTTGACTAGCATTAACTACTCACATGGTAAGGCACAACTGGGAGAATGCTACCATGAGACAGTCACACCTCTGAGTGGTAGAAAAACAGACAGTATATCAAGTTTTGAGTATCACAAAATGCTACATTGATTATCATGATAATTTATACTTGGTATAGTTAGGCAAAAGAAGGCCTAAGGGCCCATCTAGATTGCCTCCCACTCCCAGTGGGTGGATTAAGGACATCCTATATTTGAGAGTAAGTAAACATCAACCCCTTGCTTAAAGCCGTTCAAAGGTGTTCTATTTACCCAATCTTTTGGCAGTTAATTCCACAGATGGGACAAGTGAATGGTAAAGAAATTGTTTCTCTTGTTTGTATTTCCCCTAGAAATGATTGTTGTGCGATCTTAAGATTGTATTCCATTTGTTGCATTTCTTTAATTCAGTTTTATTCAAAATTGATGAATTGTACAATCATAAAAGGAAAAAGTTCATTCCAAAACATAGTACACATGCAGTCTACTAAGACTATTTACACTTTAAACTAAGTACTTGCAGGTCTTGTCTGTATCTCTGCATTCCAGACTTAGATTGTGAAGCATTTGCCGTCAGTCTACTATCACACTGCTAAACAGCTTACTAGTCAGAGTCTTTAGTAAGAAAAGAATATATATAAAAAAAATACAAGTGCATTATTTGTATAAACTGTAAGTCATTCTCTATGAATTTCCAGATCTGTTCATAGGTCATTATTCTAACTTGTCATACCACTTAATGAAATACCAAATTAAGTAAAAAAAGTCATGGATGAACTTGAACTTTAACTTGGTAAACAAGTAGAACTCAGCAATGAAAAAGAACAACAATGAAACTTTAGTTATGTGTGGTTTATTCTTGCTTTTCTCCATTTTCTTGCTGTATCGGATCTCACTGTTACGGCAATAGTTTACATGAAGGCAACTTTAATTCATTTTATGTCATATACTTTGTGGATTGTACCTGACTCTCCTGCTGATGTGCGGGCACCTACTGCAGTCAGTATTTACAAGACCAGGCTTGCTTCATGCCTTATCACCCCTCCCTGTTTTATCAGTTCACCTGAGGCAGGGTCATCATGTATATATATTAGCATGGACCAAAGCACGTATCAGTCTGTGCTAGAGCTGTGCAAAATATAAAATTCCGCCTGCAGAATTCTCATTCCGATTCCATGGAATTTTGTAGAATTTCCATGAAAATTCCACAGAATTTTACCGAATTTTAAATTTAAAAGTATGCGTTTAACTGACAACAACTTTGGTGCCATGTTGGGCTGGTAATTAAAAACTTTGAGGCTCAAAGTAGCTGAAGCAAATACTCTTTTCCACACGATATCAGTCTTACATGTCCCACAATCAGGTGATTGTGCAGAAACTTTTTGTTAAGGAGCAATGGTTATATCATTTGCTGTCTTAATAACAATAGCATTGGCTATAGGTTACGTGTAGTAGCCCGATTTGAGCTTTATCACCAGATGCTTTTCATCTGCCACACAGTGTACTGAAGGCACTGAAGCCAGCCTAATTTAGGCTGCTAGAGTAGTATTCTCTAAAGCATGCTAAATAGGAAGCACCAGAGAAGTAGGCATGGTTGGAACATTAAAATATTGAATTTGGACATTCTTAGTTTCTGCCAAAGCCACTGTGTCAAACTGTAGGTTTTTTTTGCATGCTTCTAAGTAGGGAGTGGAAAGTAAGATCCTCCTGAGGAGCACACATAGGGTGCTGCTGCTGTGGAGTTATTGGCTCCTCATAAACCATAATGTCCTTGTAATCTTCAGCCTCCATATTGATGAGGTCTGGATTGTATTCAAATCATTGGCTAACAGAGTACAGGAGGTAAGAGGAACAATCGATGCTGGAGATAGTACTGAGGATGGCACTAGCACCAACAATGGCACCAATAATGGCTCCAGTGGTGGCAGGTATGTTGTTGTTAGGGTGCCGTGAATAGGGTGCTGTCATGTGGGCACCAAAACAAGGTAGTGAGTGACAGGGGCATTCTGATTTCACTGGGTCCTGCATTCGGACCATTTTAGGCGTCCACACCTGGATTTCACTGTGTCCCGCACTCAGACCTTTTTAGGCGTCCACATCATTCTTCTGCCCTTCACTGCATGCCCGCCCAGAGTTGAATATAGTTAGTTTTGGGGGGTGTGGGGGGCAAAGCTCCCCACATCAGGAGTGGGGTGGGGTGGCAGAGCCCCCCCCCTACAAAACATAAAAAACATAAGTCTTTTAAGCTATGATCCTTGGGCACCATAACTTTGTTGTGGCACAATGTTCAGCCACGATCATGATGGGTGACATTTTTCTTGCACTCTAATTTATGGCACCTGCATCTCTTGCACACCAACATGGGTAAACCGTGGTGGCATTGACAGTGGTGCTGGGGCTGGCATTGCCATTGATATTGGTCCTGGCACCACTGCTAGCACCATGAATGAAGCCAAAATATACAGCAGCCATTGTCTATAAGAGTGTTGCACTTGTCAAACTGATCCTAACAGATCTCCCCATAGGAAGCAGGGGGAGAAGGAGACAGAGGTGCTGACCCATAGGAAGTGGAGGGCACCCAAGTTGAATCCGTCTCCATCACAGAAGACAACAGAGGTCATGTCGATGAACAGCACCTCATCCACAATGTCCAGAACTGGAGAGGTCAAGAATGAGTGATGGAAATTGGTATGGGATATATGGCACCTTTTTATTTTTCTTTATTTAGTTTTTGGAAACCAGGAGAATACACTAGGCAAGGAAGTGACTATTTTATGGAATACATATAGCATTAAGCTTCCAAGGAAGGACTTGTTTGTCTGAAAGCTAAAGCATGCTGAGAACGGGCACTGTGCACACCATTCAGTCCAATTTGAAGTCCTGGACAAGAAGTGAGTGCAAAAATACAAGAGCATGCTGTACACAGTGTGATTAAAATAAAGTGGGCAGTTTGTATGAAAATAACATTGAATTTATGAGAGCCCCTAATCTTGGGCTGATAACACCTACTGATTTACATAACTCCTACCGTATGTTTAGTTGTTGCCTATCTCAAGTAGCTTAGGGCTTGCTTTGTTTTGTAAGCAACGTAAATCTTTTGATATATTGCTTTATCTAATTTGACTATAACATGTATTTTGTTAAACTTGTGTACTTTGTGATATTTATATGTCTTGTGGATCTCATTGAAAATGAGTTTTCCTCAATCGAGCTAATCTCTATTCATATGAAATATGAATAAAAGTATTTGCCTACTACTACTTTATTCTTTTCGTTGCATCTATGTTGGTCCAATAAAAGGTATCAAATCATTTGCTTCTGGATGTGTTTTATGGAATGGCATGGAAGAAACATTGAAAATACTAGGTAAACAATTAAATAAAGAATATAGTGACAGAATCAAATACATCTCTAGTACAATACTACTTATACGAGCAAGTAACACACATGAATGCAAGAGCCCGGTGATATGTTAATTGGATAGAATACAGCAATACTTGAGGAGGGCCCATGTTGCTTACCCCAAAAGTTCTGATTGCTGCAGGATCTTCATGCCTCCAGCCCTAAGATCAGAGTGTGGTTCTATGAAGGAGACTGACTCAAGAAAGAAATAGGCATTTACAGTCTTAATGATCATTTGGTGTTTACATCATCAGTGAACAACTATGTGATGTGGTATAAGCACTGAATACTTGTAAACGTGTAGTTACTACTCACTGCTTACATTACTTCCAGGTAAAGACCCTATATCATAACAAATAAATGCCTCCAACCCCTACAAAGTAGGATGTAATGCCAACAGTGTCTCTGAGTCCTGGAGACAAACAGATACCACTTGATCTTTGGTCAAGAACTGTTCTAGTGATCTATGGGATAGCAAGCATAATGAAAGTCAGAGGAACTCTGTAACCTCTCAGCAAGGGAGAATGTCCCTTTAGCTGACTGGCTCAAGTCACTGCCTTTGGGACTCAAGGTCCTAAGTTTGATTACCAGCAAAAGATGGATGGATGTTTGCCTCAAAAGAGGGAACAGATATAACAAAGACCATGACTGGATAATGCGAAAAGCTGTGCTCTATTGTAGTGCTATATTTTGAATGCTATTAAGGAAAATTTTAAAACATCCTGCAGGTGGGGATTTTCCACAGCCAGAATTGATTAGGATCTAAGACGTGGCTAGCTCCCTCACATTTACCACCATTCACAGCTCTATGAGAATCCAGTACTGCTGCTGCTGGAGAGCTGGGTGGTGGGGAGAGTATATTGAATAAAAAGGGATGATCAGAATGTGTATTTCCCCTTTGGTGGTTTTGCAGTAAGGCTTTTGGTAACCTCAGGTAGATGATCATGGTTAATATACAAAAAGCAAAAATGTATGTGCCACACACCAAACACTTTTATTAGTGTGAGGATTTACTGCTATTTAATGTACTCATTAATTCACGATGGCTAGCTAGTAAGCTTGCTAGATAGGTAGGCAGACAAACAGACAGACAGGCAGGCAGGCAAGAAGACAGATACTGTAGGCAGCTATAGAGGCATGATGTTAGGCAGAGTTAGAGACTGATAGATTACACAGGGACTGCTGGATTACAACAAGGCACTGTCAGATCTCTCTGGACCTTTTGGCCAGAAAAATGTGGCACTGCAATTTGAAAAGCTGAAGACAGTCAAAACCTTACTTGACCTCAGCTGCCAGGGCATTAAGGTCTTTTTTTAAAGATATTTATATTCCTGCCGAGCCCAGTGGCACTAAGGGTATGTAATGCACAATCATGTGGAAGGGCTCACATCCCAAGTCCAACTCCCATTCCCATCTGGCAGAGTGTGGGGCATGCTGCGCAGAGAGAATACTCAGACTCCATGGGAACATAGCGCGCTGCTCTCCTCAAAACTCAGCTGCCTCTTTTTGTGGAGGCATATAGAAGCATTGACATCATTGGGAACTGTGGGACATCAGCCTTCCCCACCAAAGGCATTGCAGCAGAACACTAACATAAGGGGAGGGGTAAGAGGAGATTACAAATGGGGGTAGGGGAACCCACAGCATGCTGCCCACCACCTTATTCCAGTGTCCAGAGTCAGCTATGGAAGTCACACCCACATTGACTCCTGGAGGATGGTGGCAGGACCCACTACGGGGGGAGAAGAGCTCTGCAGGGATGTCTAAGGGGAACTAAAGAAGGACAATCAGAATGTGGCCCAGCTGTACAGAGATGGTCATCAGAATGATATACAGCACTCTCTGGGGGGAAAAATAGCAATTAAGAAAAGGCTGATCAGTTTTCATTTAATGATGGCTATTTATTTGGATCCACTAAATTACTGTGTGCCAGCATATAATTCATCACAGCATGCAATGTGAGTTGATGTTGGGATCCTGTTAAAGGGACAATAGACAGTTTTCTGTGAGAGAACGTCTGACCTTTTATGAGTATCAGGATAGAAATTAAGGAAACAAAAAGGTGTTTTTCTTGGTGAAGTACCAAAAATACTTATTTTGGTATTTGTGCCAACAGATCTGGTATTTCTCCCAATTTCTATGGGTTTAAAAGCTTTGGGATAGTGTTACAGTCCCCCCATGTCTTTCAACTGTTCCGCTGCAGGAGGGATGTCTCCATTTTCCCCTCGGAACTGCTCTGCCCCACATCTGTCCCACATGGAAGAAGTGCTGCCACACACAGAGAAGGTGCTGTAAACGTAGACTTTATAGCAGAAACTCATAATCCAGTCAGCACCATATATATCACAGAAATCCGTGCACAGCTGATTTGCCCATTATATGGAGAGTCCCTTTAAATTGCTATAACTTGCAATTTCATTTTTGATACTCACAGTGTTATGAAGAGGCTGAAATGCTGCTTTGTTTTGTTGTACTCTGTGCACAGAAGGGACTTGGGGTACTTTGGGACTTTGGGGGATGTGCCTTGCTTTGCAATGTCAGTAGTTTTAAAAACTGAATCTTTATTATCATTTTCTGTTAAAATGCTGGAAGGTTGTTGCCCTTTTAAAACTGAAGGAAATCTCGAATGCTGGTCTGTAAGGTTTTCTTCTTTGTGTACTTGTTCGACATACCCTCAGTTTTTCACGCATTGTTTCAGTATGGTCCACTGCTGCACCCCAAGCATATCAGCATTTAGCTTCTCACTGTGTATAAGCAATATGATAGGACAGGGTGTGGGATGTTATGTAACAAACATATGCACAGGTGTGTTGCAAGGTAAGAGGAGTTTACACTGAGGGTCTATAGCACCTGACATGCATGTGTCACATAATAGCCTACACCCTGAAGTGTCTTACTAAGCCTGCAAAATGGGTAAACTGAGAAAATAAAAAAAAATGCTTTTTAAATTAAAAACATGTGTCTTCTTTTGTTAAAAGTAACAAGTAGAAAGCAATCCCTCTCCACCTGTCAATCATATGTCTTTCCACATATTCAATATATAGAATGTTTATTATAGAATATAAAAATTAAAACTTCTGCAGAACTCTACTCACATAATTTCCACCTCTCCTACACATGTCACACACAACAGAAGACTTCAGTAAAGCAAGAGATTCAAATGTATCTGTGGCAGGCTACATAGCAAAAAGTTGTTTTCCTAGTTGGCAGCTAAGGATAGGAAGGGATTTTTCATGGTCAAGTTGGACATACAAGGTGCTCAATGTTGAGCCTCCCACATGGCTGACTGGGCTACTTGCCCCCAAGCAGCCCTGCAGACCACACTGCACTTCAGGCAAAAAACTCCTGGAACTGCCCAGGGCCATCACTGCAGTCTGGAGCAAATCCTTTGCCTATATAGCCCCGGCACTATGAAACAAGCTCCTGGGACCCCTACAAGACACCCCCCTCCCTCGCTACTTTCCAGAAAGGACTACATGCTCACCTCCTGAACCATAGTCCCTGCTCCTGTCCCGAGGGCTAACCCACTTGACCCTGTGGTCTGGTTGCTAAAATTCAGTGCCCTAAAGTCTCTTTTTACTCGGTATAATTTGTGCTATTGTACTGTACCTAACAACCATGTTCTGTCATGACTGTATTTTTACACTGTAATTCCTGTACTCTATGTCATGCACTGTATGAATCTGCTCTGCTTTATGTAACTAATCCCAGATCGCTCCTGAAAAAGGGACCTTCGGGACCCAGTGGGCCTACCTGGTCAACAAAATTGAATAAATAAAATAAATGAATGGTCAGAAAAGATGTTCAGAAAATAAAATTGTGAGTAGTAGTACTTTGTTGTTGTTTTTTTACTTTGTATATGTGTATAAGAAGGGGATTATAAAGGGAAACAACATTTAACCAGTATTTATTAATTTTGAGGCAGTTTTGTTGAGATTTGCTGGCTTTTTGAATGAGTAAAGGTGGCGACTACACTAGTAATGGAAATCAGAATTTTATAAAAAAAAAAAGACATTTATATGTTAGTGTGCAGTGTCCTGATTGCCAGCAGGTATTTGTAACTATTGGTAGTGCTCTCACAATGCTTGGCTTCTGACCAATCAGGATACAGCAATGTCCCTACCCATTTTATAAGCGATTTTAAAACCTTTATTGTGGCACTGCTTCCATCTTTGCAGTCACCCCATAGAAGGATTCAAATTCTCTTTTCCCACAGCTGTTGTAGGGTTGCCACCTCTCCAGTTTTTGACCAGATAATCCATTTTTTAGGGTTCTTATCCGGTCATCCAGTTTTGGTTAAATGAAGTCTGTTTTTTGGGCTATGTTGAGTGCTCATATACTCTTAAAACAGATGTACCGAATCAGTCACTGTTTTGGTTATATTGCATGTCCAGATTACAAAGGTTATGATGTCACAGTCATTCAAATCTGCCTTTGTTTGTAAAACCAATCTATCTGGGTGGTGTAAAGTATGGCCATTAAGATCATTAGCAGTAAATTAATCTAATCTTTTCCACTCTGAGTTTAAAGTATGGTCTTTTACTGCTATGACAGGAAACAGCTTTTACACCTTTATAAGCTCTCAAGTGTTTCTTTTTGTTTGTCCTATATTCTAGTATGTTTTAGACCCATTTTTGTTAAATTAATAATCTAACTTTTATTATTTTTATCACTACATCTGCTCTAATTTTTTGTATTACCTGAATATTCCAAGATATTAGCTACACTTTCACAGGTCATTCAGATAAACAGCATGAAATGGTGTGTCTAAATTTGTGGAATGTCTTAAAAATATGAAAAGAAACAGCAGTAGCTACTGAGGTAAAGGGGAACACAGTGCATTATTAAAGGTGCCGCAAGCATCAATAATTAAGTTATCAAAAATTGGTCAAAGCATCAGAATACATGACTGAGATGCAAAGGAAAATGGGATAGTGTTTAAAGAGGGCTGAGCAATAAGCTGTGGATGAGCTTGGGACATCCAGCAGACCTAAGTTTGATTCCCACAACCTCCACTAACATACTGTGTGACCCTAAGCAAGTCACTTAACCTTTCTGTGCTCCTGGGTCACTCCTGTAAAATGGGCTATGTGGACTATGGGAGTTAACCTGGTTGCCAAATTATGCAAATAAATACCTGAATAAATAAATCAAATAAATAACAGTATAACAATGATTTCCTATCACTAGTAATGTCTATTCCAACATTACAAATGGCTTTGGAGGAGGAGCGATATACTCACTAGTCATTAAAAAAAGGGGTGGAACCAGAGGCAGAGTTTGGGGTCTGATTTAGCATCCATTTTTTACCTCATCCAAAGGTGGTGACCTTACAGCTGTGGCAATTCACTCTGTGCATTAACAGAGGACTGCTTAACATGTCCTCCCTCCCCTTGCACTGGCACACCACCCGAGTAAAACCTCCTCTACATCAACATCTTTTCCTTCATGTTTGTGATCAAGATTCTGATACTCATGCCACTGCTGAGAAAGTGTCTAATTTGCATTTAGTAGATTACTCATCATAGATTTAGCAAGGGAGACATGTTCTGCAAGGGCATGAGCACTCATTTTGGGCAATGTGTCAACATACTGTAAGCAAAATTGCCATTTTTCTGTTCAGTTAAGACAGCACTCCATTTTACAGCGGCCATGATTGCAAACAAAAAAAAAAGGCAGGATGAACTGAGAATGACCTGAGAAAGCATAATCTGAGTGGTTGCTATACACCAGCCATTTAAGGCGTCATCAGCAGTCATTAGCAGTGAGTACCACCTTTATGGCAGTGCTCCACGCGTCCACAATTGGAGACATCTAATGTCCATAGTAAGCAAACATTTCTGAATGAGTTCTGAAAATCAGAATCCATCCGGTGTAACTAACCGTCTGGTAAATGGCTGTCTGCTATAAGGAGTGTATACTGTAATCTATGCTACTAAATCAAAATTTAGCTTTGTACAAAAAGGCTATAGTTTCCACAGTGCTATGAGCTTATGTTTCCATGTTAGATAAGGTAGCCCACATTTTGATGACCGGTGTCCTACATGTTTTCACCTGAGGGTCAGTGTTCCACATTTTCCCACCTGCCTCAGTGTACCACATTTTGGCACTTTATGGCCAGTGTTCCACATTTTTCCACCTGTCTCAGTGTACCACATTTTGACACTTTATGGCCAGTGTTCCACATTTTCCCACCTGTCTCAGTGTACCACATTTTGACACTTTATGAACAGTGTTCCACATTTTCCACATGTCTCAGTGTACCACATTTTGACACTTTATGACCAGTGTTCCACATTTTCCCACCTATCTCAGTGTACCACATTTTGCTATTTTAGGGTCAGTGTTTCACATTTTCCCACCTGTCTCAGTATGCCACATTTTGGCACTTTATGCCCAGTGTTCCACATTTTCCCATCTCAGTGTACTACATTTTGGCACTTTATGGCCAGTGTTCCACATTTTCCCACCTATCTCAGTGTACCATATTTTGACACTTTATGGCCCACATCTTCCCACTTGTCTCAGTGTACCACATTTTGCTATTTTAGGGTCAGTGTTCCACATTTTCCCACTTTTCTCAGTGTACCACATTTTGCTACTCTAGGGACAGTGTTCCACATTTTTGGCCAGTGTTCCACATTTTTCTGTCTCAGTGTACCACATTTTTCCACTTTTGGGCCATTGTTCCATGTTTACGTGTCTCAGTGTACCACATTTTGGCACTTTATGGCCAGTGTTCCACATTTTCCCACCTGTCTCAATGTACCACATTTTGGCACTTTATGGCCAGAGTTCTACATTTTCCCACCTGTATCAGTGTACCACATTTTGTTACTCTAGGGACAGTGTTCCACATTTTCCCACCTGTCTCGGTGTACCACATTTTGACACTTTATGGCCAGTGTTCCACATTTTCCCACCTGTCTCCATGTACCACATTTTGGCACTTTATGGCCCACATCTTCCCACCTGTCTCAGTGTACCACATTTTGCTATTTTAGGGTCAGTGTTCCACACTTTCCCACCTGTCTCAGTGTATCACATTTTGCTACTCTTGGGACAGTGTTCTACAATTTCCCACCTGTCTCAGCGTACCACATTTTGCTGTTTTAGGGCCAGTGTTCCACATTTTCCTGCCTGTCTCAGTGTACCACATTTTTCTACTTTTGGGCCATTGTTCCACATTTTCCCACCTGTCTCAGTGTACCACATTTTGACACTTTATGGCCAGTGTTCCACATTTTCCTACCTGTCTCAGTGTACCACATTTTGCTACTTTAGGGACAGTGTTCCACATTTTCCCAACTGTCTCAGTGCACCACATTTTGCTGTTTTTGGCCAGTGTTCCACATTTTCCTGCCTGTTTCAGTGTACCACATTTTTCCACTTTTGGGCCATTGTTCCACATTTACGTGTCTCAGTGTACCACATTTTGGCATTTGATGGCCAGTGTTCCACATTTTCCCACCTGTCTCCATGTACCACATTTTGGCACTTTATGGCCCACATCTTTCCACCTGTCTCAGTGTACCACATTTTGCTATTTTAGGGTCAGTGTTCCACACTTTCCCACCTGTCTCAGTGTACCACATTTCGCTACTCTAGGGACAGTATTCTACATTTTCCCACCAGTCTCAGTGTACATTTTGCTGTTTTAGGGCCAGTGTTCCACATTTTCCTGCCTGTCTCAGTGTACCACATTTTTCTACTTTTGGGCCATTGTTCCACATTTTCCACCTGTCTCAGTGTACCACATTTTGGCACTTTATGGCCCACATCTTCCCACCTGTCTCAGTGTACCACATTTTGCTACTCTAGGGACAGTGTTCCACATTTTCCCACCTGTCTCAGTGTACCACATTTTGCTGTTTTAGGGCCAGCATTCCACATTTTCCTGCCTGCCTTAGTGTGTACCACATTTTTTTGCTTTAGGGCCAATGTTCCACATTTTCCCAACTGTCTCAGTGTACCAGATTTTGTTGTTTTAGGGCCAGTGTTCCACATTTTCCTGCCTGTCTCAGTGTACCACATTTTTCTACATTTCGGCCCCATTGTTCCACATTTTCCCACCTGTCTCAGTGTACCACATTTTGGCACTTTATGGCCAGTGTTCCACATTTTCCCACCTATCTCAGTGTGCCACATTTTGCTGTTTTAGGGCCAGTGTTCTACATTTTCCTGCCTGTCTCAGTGTACTGCATTTTTCTACTTTAGGGCCAGTGTTCCACATTTTCCCACCTGTCTCAGTGTACCGCATTTTGGCACTTTAGGGCCAGTGTTCCACATTTTCCCACCTATCTCAGTGTACCATATTTTGCTACTTTAGTGGCAGTGTTCCACATTTTCCCATCTGGGTGTTAGTGTCCCACATCTTTCCACATTAGGGTCAGGATCCTACATTTTCCTACAAGAGTGTCAGTATCCAACAGTTCGGTAACACAATGGTTGACAGGTAGCACCCCCACCATATATAAAACCTCACCCCTGCCCAGCTCAGCCCCACAACTCTCCCCCCAATCTAAGGCATCTCATCATCTTAAACGCTTATTAACGTAAAAGTCCAATGTAGCACAATGATCTTCATTATCTTTATCCCACTGCTAGCCCAAAATGATGATATCTCACCCCAACAGTGCTTTACATACCTGAGAGCAAAGCACTGAAGTGAGATACTGGCATGCAAGTCTATCAGTGAAACAAAGAGGGTGAGGATCACCATGCTGCATTAGACTTTTAAAATAATTAGATAACTTTTTAAGGTGACAGATGCCTTGAATTGACAGAGAGAGTGGTGTGGCTCAGATGATAGTGGGTGGTGTTTTCTATATGATGGCAGCAGGCAAAAGAGAGTCTGGTAATGCTGTTAACTACAATAAAGGGGGATTTTGTTATTTCAGCATGGAATTTGGTATTCCCAACATGCCAGAATACTGTTACATTCAGACCACGAGTATTATAACAGCAGTGCACACAATGCACATTAAGCTTGTTCATACATTCCCCACTGCTGGGATTTCTTTAGTGAATCCAAAGAAATGGCCACAAAAAAAATTTCATAGTAACATTGCTTCTTCTTAGGGATCCATCAATGAGCCTTACAAATTACATCAGTCTGCAGGAGTGTGATGCCCCGGTGATAGAACTTTATGCAAATTATAGAATTTAGGATACAAGTTCAAACTCTCCACTGTAGTCATTCTCCCCATGCTGTTCTAATGTCAGATTTGTTTCTATAGCCAGGAGAGCAGTGACCACTAAACTAGCTAAATGGCTACTAAATATTTCTATTTTTTTTTATTTTGAAAAATCCAGCAAAATTGAAGCAGGCAGCATGTAAAAGTAAAGTGACCCCCATTTTAAGAATTGCAATAAGTAATGCTCAAGCAGCCATATGATAAGACCTGATTCTTGTGTGAACCTATTTTAAGGTTCTAGACAGGGAAGCCATGTCAGGGTTTGTAAGGTTCATTGACTGATCTGGAGAAGAAACAAAATTTCTACGGTGAGGCATTTTTTTTTCTTCAAACAACAGGAATCCATCAATGAGTGGAATCCATCAACAAAAGTGGTAGCAGGGAAAAGGCTAGCAGTTATAGGTCAGTCAGCCTAACATTGGCGGTGAGAAAGTTAATGGAGTCACTGCTGAAGGAATGGATTCTGGAATATCTTGAATCCAGTGGGTTATGAAACATGAGGCAGCATGTATTCTTGGGGCGAGAGGTCATGTGAAATGAATCTAATAGATTTCTTTGACTTGGTGACCAAGTGATTAGATCAGGGTGGGGTGGTGGATGTGGTCTACCAAGATTTCAGTAAGGCTTTCATCACCGTTCCACATAGAAAGCAAATAAGCAAGCCACATTGCTTAGGAGTGGGTCTAAAGGTAGTATACTGGGTAAGAAATTAGTTACTGGATAGGTGACAGAGGGTGGTGGTAAATGGAGTTCACTCAGAGGAAGGAAGGGTGGCCAGCGGGGTGCCTTACAGATCAGTACTAGGACTGTTACTCTTTAATGTCTTTATAAGTGATACTGCAGAGAAACTGGAAGGGAAGGTCTGCCTCCTTGTGGATGACACCAGAATCAGCAATAGGGTGGACACTTGGGGGTTGGAGGGGTGGAAGGATGAGCAGAGATGTGAAAAAACTCGAGGAATGGTCAAGGGTATGTATGGCAGCTGGGTTTTAATGTGAAAAAGTGCAAAGTAATGCACTTGGGGCACAAAAACCCAGGGGCAGAGTACAATATGGGTGGAGTAGTACTGACAAGTAAGTAAATAGTAAGTAAATGTTATTTATATTAAGCGCCGTTCCCAAGCTCAGGGCGCTTTTACAATAAGTCAAATCAATAAAATCACATTTCAAAACAATAAATCAGACAATCATACAGTGTACGTATTATGTGCCAGCAAATGCTAGGGCAAAAAGGAAAGTTTTTAGTTCTTTTTTAAAACTTTCAACAGTTAGGCATTCTCGTATCTGACGAGGTAGAGAATTCCACAAGGTTGGTGCCATATAGGCAAAAGATCTACCTCCAGACATCTTTAGACATACCCTGGGAATCTCTAGCAATCCCTCATCAGAGGAGTGAAGACAACAGGCAGGACAGTAAGGCACCAAGAGCTCTTTCAGGTAGTGAGGTCCCAAATCATGTACAGCCTTAAAGGTCAATAATGCAACCTTGAAGGTGATCTGCCACTGTATTGGCAGCCAGTGCAGATTACGCAGCACAGGTGTCATACGGCTAGATTGTGAAACTCCCATCAACAGCCTGGCCGTCGCATTCTGCACAAGCTGCAAGCGGTGGATATCCGTCCCCAGCAGCCCTAGATAGAGGGCATTGCAGTAATCAAAATGGCTGGTTAAAAGGCGTGGACCAAGATGGGAAGATCTTCCCGTGGAACCAAGTGTTTCACCCAGTCAATGTTCCTCAGATGAAAGAAGGCAGATTTGACTACGGCTGACACCTGCATCTTCATAGGCTTTTGTCAAAAATCATGCCAAAGTTACGTACTTGGCCAAAGGCAAGATGCGGGGCACCCCCACAAGATATATACCTGAGGGTTTCCCAGTCCAAGCCCCTGTTGTCCTCCCTCCAGGGTCCACAACCAACACCTCAGTTTTCCCTGAATTCAACCTAAGCCAACTAGCACTCATCCAATCCTGAATCTCCAGGAGGCAGTTGTTAAACATTGTGATGGAATCAGACTCCGGATCAGGCATAAAAGACAGGTAGAGCAGAGAATCATCAGCATAACAATGAAAACTCAGCCCATACCATCTTATAATGTGCCCCAATGAAGCATATACACCGCGAATAACATAGGGGACAGCACCGACCCCTGCGGTACCCCACAGGGCAGCCAATGAGGGGCAGAGGTGTAAATTCCAGACACCACTCTCTGAGATCTGCCCTCCAAAAAAGATTGAAACCTGCTGTGGACTGCTCCCCTCAGACCACAGAAAAACAGCAGGCAGTCGAGCAATACCCCATGATCCACAGTGTCAAATGCTGCTGAGAGATCCAGGAGAACCAAGATGGAACGGGTCCTCCGATCTCTTACCATCAGGAGGTCATTCAATACCCGAACAAGAGCTGTCTCTGTACTATGCCTTTTCCTGAAGCCAGATTGGAGAGGGTCATAGATATTGTGGTTGGACAAATGATCCTCCAGTTGCAGAGTGATCACCTTCTCAATAACCTTCCCTACAAAAGGAAGATTAGAGACTGGTCTATAATTTGCTGGGCAGTCGGGGTCAAGAGAGGGCTTTTTCAACAGGGGGTGTACTACCGCCTCCTTTAAGGGATCTGGAAAGATCCCCCTCTCTAATGAAACCACCACTATCCCAGCCAGGACTGGGCTAATAACATCTACACACCCCACGACCAGGTGAGTAGGCCTGGGTCCAACTTACAGTAGGTAGGTCGCAGAGTCTGGATGATCTTCACTATATCTATTACTGCTGGTAGTCTAAAGGTAGACCAGTACAACTGGGCGTTAGTACCATCCGATTGATCAGTGCAATGTCCAATAGAAGGATACTGGTGGATCTCATCCCTGATGGTGGATACCTTGTCAGCAAATAATTTTGCAAACTCCTCACACTGTACCTGTGATAATGCTCTACCAGTCTGGAGACAGACTGGATTGCATAGTCTGTCCACAGTCCGGAAGACCTGGGATGGTCTATTCCTTACTGCAGCAATTTCCCTGAACAGGAACTCTGCCTTCTTATGGGATATTGCTGATTGGTAGAATTTGCAATGTTCTAACAATTCAAGTCTATCCACCTCCAGTTGAGTTTTCCGCCAGTGTCTTTCCAATCTTCGTCCCTTCCTCTTCCACTCACGGACCTCCCCATCAAACCAGGGAGCCCCTAAGTGGAGAGTACGGGGCCGAACATGAATTGGAGCAATGGCATCCAGGGCCTCAGTCACAGCCCTATTATAGGCTAAGACCAAAGGCCCTGGATCCATGCTATCCCTTGGAAAATCCGAGAAGTCCAGCTCTGTCATTAAGCCTTCTGACAACCACTAAGCAGGAAAGATACCTGGGGTAATCATATCAAATGACCTAAAGGTGGCCGGGTGGTGCAACAAGGCAGTTGGGAGGGCTAGTGGTATACTGGGGTGCATGGGAGGGGAGTATCACCAGCAAAAAAAGGGAAGTGGTATTGCCTCTGTATAGATCACTAGTAAGACCTCACCTAGAGAACTGTGTCCAGTTCAGGAGACTAAATCTCTGGAAGGACACAGACAGAGTGCAGGCAGTCCAGAGGAGGGCAACTAAAATGGTACAGGATCTGCATCAGAAACTCTAAATCCCTTCTAGACTGTATGTGCAAACATTAGTGCTTTGTGAAGGTGTGTACTGTTTTCCAGGTAGGTGCTTTACAGATTTATTGAAGGGGTAAACCCCTTTTGTCTGCCACAAAGGCAGAGGTGCCCTTGTGGACTGTGCTAGTAGGCCTCTGGGGGCACTTTGACAGCTTTTTCACAACAGGATTGTCTAGATGAGACTATCCAGAGAGATAGTTTTGCTAGCTGCTGGCTTACCTTTGCAAACCACTCCATAGGTAAACAAACTCTGGCCAGAGCTGATAGGGCTGTATGGGAGGAATCTGGGGTAAAAATATTGAAAATTCCCAAAGTTACGAGACTGCATTAGCAAAATGTAATGTAGGCTAATAGATTTGTTGTTTTTGTAATATTTGTACACCACATTTTCAGCATAGCCTTGTTATGAACCTGCTTCATGAGGAAGGGCACAAAAAATGTTCAACTCCTGGCCTAATGGTGATTTCGTGCAAGGGACTGCAAAATCAACTTCCGGGAAGCAAAACCACTTTTTGGGCAGCAGCTGAAAAATGACAGCTGTCACATTCATTAGGTGCTGTAAAGAAATGGCTATGTTGAAAATTTGGGGTAAAAACATCGACTATTACTTATGAGTGTGTTCACACTTCAGCATGTTGTTCGTCACAAAGAATGCAGAAGTGCTTTTCTCATAGCAAGAGGTCTGAAGGGCTCCACCTACTGCAGCCCTAAAAATGAAGGACAGTAAAGTCAGCCATTATAAAACATAAAGTATGGTTGGGGTATAATTTTTTTCACGCATTGTGCATGTGTTATACCTTGGTCAACCCCTTGAGCTTCACTCTCAATGCTTATGAGGCCTTGCACACTCTGGGTTTGTGTAAAAAAGCATTACATACCCCTGCCCATACTTTATTCTCTATATTCAGATGAGATGCGAATTAGAAGGTTGAATGAAAGAGTACTACCAGAGTACAAACAGTTAAGTAGGGGTATGTTAAAATGCTCAGTATGAATTTTCTCAGGTGAAATGTGTCACTCACTCTGATTTTAGCATAAGTACCCAAAGCTGAGTTATTTCAAACCACAACTGATATGGGCTCTTTGAATACTGTACCTTTTCACCTCTTCACTGTTTTCTACAACTATGGCAACACTTACTACCACAGTCACTCTCTGAATACAGATTCTCATTTAAAATAAAGAGCTTAAAAATGAGGTACCAAGCATATTATATAATATTTAAACAACAAGTGTTCAGAACAGGTGTTTCATAACAGTTCATGAGTTTGGTACCATCAGAAGTGCTCGATCTATGTTCTGAAGCTCATAAGATGTCACTGAATTCAATGGGTGTTTTAAATCATCACATTTTTAATATTTATAGGTTAATTGTTCTGTATGTGTACGCAGAAACCCAAAATACATCATTCCTGCCATGGTGTGAGTGACTGATATTATATCATCACCCACATCTTTCCTCCAGTCTTGCAGACCTCCATTTGTTATGCACTGTCTACCAAATGCTGCTGTCACCCACTGTACTGCTGCTTACAGCCCACTATGAGTTTTCTGTCATGCTATATTCCTGCTTTTGTCACACTGTGCTGGATATAGGGTACTTACTTCTAGTGCTGGCAGTGTGTGGATGGCACACCACTGGTCAGTAGGTCCATCCAATACAGGGCTGGCCTACCACCATGCAACACCGTCAGCTGCCACAGAGTTGTGCCGCATGATGCAGTGTGAGTACTCTATTGCTAGGGAACCACCAGTACTCATTTGCATGCACTTTGTTCCAGTGCAGAGTGCATGATCATTTGCATGCACTGTGCACTGGAGCACTGCATACATGATGGGACAGAAAATGGACTAGCATGCAGATGTTAAATCAGGAATTTTAATAACTAATAGATATGCTAGCCTCATACAACACTGGAAACCTCCAGATATCTTACTTACATTCAGTATTTGCCATATGTTCAGCAACACCACATTACACAGGACTGCCTGTACGCACATGTGTGTGCATGTGTGTGCATGCGTGTGTGTGCAAGAGACACAGCTACAGCAGCAGAAACAACGACTGGGCTTTCCTGTTTGTCATGTGTTCCATGGACAATTGTTTGGGGGCATCTGTGCAGTATGCAGAGTGGTCCACCACCTCAATACATACACCACATTATTGGCAAGTTGAACAGGGAGCATTGCATCGAATATGCTCATGCATATTCATGAGCTGCCATCCTTCCAATGCATGGCAAACATACCACTAACTACTATTACCACCGGGGTCCATCTCCCTGCATCCCACGTTTGAATTGCAGTGGCCAGAACCACAGTTCAGACAGCAACAACAGGGTCTTTTCTGAATCCAGCCTATTGTGCAGTGTTCACTTTTTCTCTCTTCCTTAGCTGTAACAGGACCATGGGATAGGGACCATGGTGCCTTTTCTAGGTGATAAGGGTATGGCTCCTATTTAGCTGTTCTCTGCAAGGGGGCTTACTGGTTTTTTTTTCCTGCTTTTACCCTCCATGCTGGGAAGGCACCACTTTTGTGGTTGCACTATAATGGAAATATTGTATTCCCTCTGTAATGTGCTATATTTGCCCTTCATGGTCCAAGGCCCATACAGCACATAGGGGATATGCAATAGGCTGTGTCAAAATATGTAATTTATTTTCATGAGCTAGGGGTTATGTAACTCACAGGTGGCAGAAGCACAAATGCATTATAAATGTCGTACCCCTTCACAGGTGATGATAAACTGGATAATCTGAGTCAGTCTACTGCATATTTTATTTACTGTATACAACATCAGTTCACTTGTTATAGTTTTTAAATCTTTTGTTGGTATGACGATTTCATTGTTTCTCTTTGATTTCAGCTGTTGGCTATATTCTGGCACATGGTTATTGTTATGCAAATGCTACTCTCTGATAAGTTCAGTATCTCATTTTGATGTAACCAGCTTCTCTAAATATCAACTGTAGCATACCCCACAATGCAAGATACAATATCATGATATCTTGCAAAGTGGGTCTAAAACTACTAGTTTTATTCTCTCTCTACACCTTTTATGTCAATTGATATCCCACTCCTCTAGACCACTAAATCTCTACTTTGGAGAAAATATGCAACAGACCATAGGATTTTTCACTGCCTATTCTATAACTGTGGAATTATACTTTGTAGAGATAGTTAACTTTGGGCATAAACTCTGATTCATTAATTTGATTGACTGTCTGCATTTTTAAACATGTTTTTAAAATTAGATTATCAGGCACAGATCTTGAACTCTAATATGTTTCAATTTTTATTTTAAAAGGAGGCCTAGTTAAACAGTGTATCATTAAAAACAGATAAAACATGTTTATGTTTTTCTTACAATTTTTACCCAGCATAGTCCAGCTGAGAAGCAACATCTCATTTCCGGGGGCATTTTCAGAAAGAAGGTGTACAAGAACAAGGGGGCATGATATGAGGCTAGAGGGGGGCAGGCTCAGCGGCAACGCGAGGAAGAACTTTTTCATAGAAAGAGTAGTGGATGCTTGGAACAGCTTCCCTGTGGAGGTGGTAGGGGCAAAAATGGTAGGGGAATTCAACAATGCATGGGACAGACATAAGAGTAATCCCACAATATGGAAGACAGGGTAAGCCGCAGATCGATTGGTGTCTGAGGTATTGTATTAAGTAGGGAAAAGGGCCAGACTAGGTTGATTACACAGTCCTTATCTGCCATCACCTTTGATGTTTCTATGTCTGTGACTGGCACCAGCTGGGACAGTAAGTCTGACCTTTGAGACCAGTAATGTCTTAGACAGTACTGAAATCTGGCCAACGACACCACAGCTGTGGAAAAGTCCATGTGGCCCAGTACCTGGAGAAAATCCTTTGCAGACCTTGGGCGGCCCAGTGTGAAGGATTCTGCAATGGGAATCAGATTTGAAACCCTTTCCTGGGGAAGAAAAGCCTTCCCCTGCAGGGTGCCCAGCTCTGCACCTTTGAAGTCCAGCACCTTCACTGGTTTTGTTTGAGACATCTACATATTTATTAGGAATCCCAGGCTTTCTAGGGTGCTCTTTACCTGCTTTATGGAGCATCTTCCCTCTTGTTCTGTTTTCCCTATGATTAGCCAGACATCTAGGTAGAGAAAAACACCACACCTTATATCCTTAGGTGAGCTGCCACCATGGCTAGGGAATTTGTGAATACCCTTGGTGCTAAGGTAAGACTGATAAGAAGGGTTACAAATTGATACTTGCAGTTTCCCAGCCTGAACTCAAGGTATTTTCTGATTCTGAGTCTGACTGGAATACAGAAGCAGGTGTCCTTAACATCCGGTGATCCCCAAAAATCTCCTGATTGTAGGGATGGTGTCACTGTGCTTAGTGTGACCATCTTCAACTTTTCTTTTTTGATATATTGGTTCAGACGTCTTCATCATGCCACATTTTTCTTGTGGGTCAGAAAGTGTCTTGAAAACAGGCCTTTTTCCCATTGTGGGGTAGGAACCTTTTCTACTGCTTTTGCCTGCAGTAGTTTCTTCACTTTTGGTTCCAGTAGTGTTCTTTCTGTTCGTGAATGGGATGGAAATTGGTCTGGTCTCAGTCACTTTGGAAACCTTTTGAATTGCAGGGACAATTTCTGACTCACTACATGCAGGACACACTTATCTGTGGCAGTTTTTACCCATTCCTGGAAGCAGTGGGTCAGCCTTCCCCCCACTGGCAATGGTTGATTGGTGACTTGGGCAGATCTGTCAAGGGTTTGGTTTTGGCTGTGACTTGGGGTCTGGTGCTGCAGCACACCTGGAGCCCCTCCTACCTCACACTCTGTAGTAACCTCTTTGATGTTGATACTGCCAGGCAGTGTTGGATCTTGGGAAGTAACCCATACCCCTGCCTCCCCTTCCATAAAGCTTGTAGAAAGTGGAGGGCTTTTCTTCTCAGCGTTAATTTAAAGTGAATTTGTGTTCATCCACCTTTTGCATGTAAGCCTCTGTTCTGTCACCAAATAGAGAAGTTTCCACAAAGAGAAATCAATGTCTGTAGCCTAAATGTCATGGATAAGGATGGTAGCCCCTAGCCAGCCAAACCTCTTCAATGCCACTACATGAGCTAAGACCCATGAAGCAGAGTCATTAGAGTCTACAGCTTTGTTAAACTGACATTTAGTGGCATCCATGGCTGACTCTCCTGGGGCAGCCAGATCCTTTGCCACTTCATCATCCATCTTGTCACTCAGTGCCATTAGTATATTCCACTGCACCGTCTGGTACTGGGCTGTGTATGCTAAATAAGCTGACCACCTCAGGAGCAGGGAAGCTGTTGTGTACACTTTTTTGGGCTGTAGTATCCAGTATCTTGGAATCCTTTTCTGGAGGCTGTGTTGAGAGAGGCACCATAGCCTTCTCACAATCAACTGCCTGTATCACTTCTTCATGATCTGGGTGGGTATACAGGTATTCCACCCCATCTATCCACTTTTTTATCAATGCCAGCAGCTGGCTGGGTGCTGACATGATTTTTGATGTAATCTCCTGGACGGACTTTTGGATGGGGACTCCTAGTCTCTTTGTGGGGGCTAGCCCATCATGTCCATATATTCCATTTTCTCTTCAGACTCCTCTGTTTCATGAGACAGGATGTTGAGGGTGGTAACCACTGGTTTGCTGAATACAGAGTAAGAAGTGTAATCCTCTGTGGGCCTAGGAGGGCAACCCAACTCTTAGTCAGGTAAGCCATCAAGTTCTATGGGTTCATCTTCTGACTCCTCTTCATAATACACATCCCCCACCCCCACACAGGCAGGTGGGCTGAAAATGAGGCTGGGGAGGAGGGACAGTAACATTAAAAACATTTCCCATAGCCTGGAAAGCTCAGAAAAACTGTCATATCTCTATCACGTACTCTGTTGAAGGCATTTGTTTCTGCGTTCACTGCCTGCTCCTTTTCCTTTGCAGAAGGAGTGGAATGGTTATGTTTCTTTTTTTTTTTTCTCAGCAGGCACTGGTTCCAGCACCTGCTCTGAGGCTTTTACTTGTATTTTTGCAATCACTGGGATCAGAGTTCCCGCTACTGGACAACCTGATGTCTTTTCCATCAATTCCAAGCCTTTCTGATAGCTGAACAACTTGATCTTTTTCATCTGTTCCCTTTGACAGGGACTGCTGCTTAGAAGAAGAAGAATCCTCTGATGTATGCTTTCCCTCATCATTAGAAACTCCCTCCAAGAATTTATTGGACTTTGGTGACATAATGACAGACTGAAATGCATTAAATTCTTCTCTTTTTAAAGTCATTTTCTTTTGGGTTTAAAGGCAAATCTTTCTAAAGAGTTCACAACTGATAAAAGCATGATCTGGTCCCAAGCACTTTAGACATAGCTTGTGGCAGTCTGCCTTTGCTGGAAGCTAAAAACACTTCATACAATTTTTAAAACTTGTGGGCCCTGCTCTCTTTTTAGGTCTATCAGCCATGCCAAACACTATTAAGACCTGTAAGGTAAATATTTGGTTCCCAATAACAAATGCAGTAAATTAACATATTTTATCTGAAAAAGTATAGAATCCAAATGAAATAAAATAACCCCCATAAGTGATTAAAGGTTTTTTTGCTCAAAATGTGGCTGGTTCCCTCAGGTGGGAACCATGTATCAAAGCAGCCTTCTCCAGTTCAATGAAACTGATCAGGAGCTAAAGAAACCGCAAAAATTATGAAACCTCTAAACATAAACACCCTAACGCAGAGTCATCGAAAACTAACTTCACTTATAAAATAAAAAAAACTATAAATAAACAATAAAAACAGAGAAGACCAGAAGACTGGAGACAACATCGGGATGACTGCTCTCTTTGTCTGAGCAACAAATTTAATGTTAGAACAGTTAAGGAAGCATAACCAGAGTACAGAGTTTGAACTTGTATTCTGAATGCTTTAATTTGCATAAAGTGTTATCTCTGGGGCAGCACACTCCTGTGGATTGATGCCATCTGTGAGCATACTGGGTCATAATGTTGTATGCTTAATAGCATATGGCATTATGGCGAACCCGGACTTGTGTGCTTCCCGAGTTGAACCCAACCGGAGTTGAGAATCTTTAATGGGGGGCGGGGCACAGCCCCCTGTGTTGGTGTGGGGTGTAGCCCCCACAGAACAAAAAGACATGTGCCTCATGGCATAAATCCACAGCGACTAAAGACATGTAGCATATGCTTAAGTACATAATGACCCTGCCATTTGAGAGCCATCTCATTGAGGATTCCTGTTATCTGAATAACAATACCATGATAACTGGGGGACATTTTCCTCGTTGATAAAGACAGTTATAATTTGCCATTATAACCAGCTGGTTATAATGTCAAACCTGCAACTTTGTCAAGGGGAAAGTTGCAAGACACTCAGCAGCTCACACTCTACTGTTTACCTATTCTAGTGACACTTGCCAAGATGAAAAAACACTCCCCAGCAAATATATAAAACCAGGCAGGGGTGGTGTGTAAAACTTGAATTTTACACACCCTCAGTGTGAGATGTTTAGATAAACTCCTCGAACTTTGCTCTCAGGGTTTATGTAGTTTCCCACACTGTGTGTGTGTGTGTGTGTGTGTGTGTGTGTGTGTAAAACATTCTTATCACACATACCACCACATGCATTATTCTATATATAATATATGGTCAAGCCATATTATTAACAAGAAACAATTAACAATAATTATCACTCAAACCATGAGTTAAAAGTAGCAGTGCAATTTTTTTTCCAAAAAAGCTAATTTCAGCTACAATAATGAAAAATATCAGTATACCTGTCAAATGTACTTGTCTAGGTACCTCCTATACTGTGCATCATGAGTCTTTTATAATTTTTTCTATTGTTACCCTTGCAAGGCCTACAATGCTATTTCTATGCAAAATATGTCAGCCATCTTTTTTCTTGAGAAAAAAAATCAATTCAAACATTTATAAAATACTCAAATATTGGTGGAATTAGAAAATTATACCACCAAATAAAACTGAAAGATACTTTGAATCTTTTATAGCTAAAAAAAAAGGTAGGGTCACATTTTTTGCCCAGTTTCGTTGCTCTGCTGTTTTAAAGTCATATAATTCACACTTATGACATCATACCTATCAAAATCCAGGAGTATGATGGCAAAACTGTGAATTACGCTCATGGATGTCAATCATTTTAACAAGACACATTGTATGTTCAGAAAAAAATACAAGAGAAGGGGATGTTACAGATAAATTATATAATAAAAACAAACCAATACACATAACAATAACAAATTTGTGATGTCTAAGATCAGAAGACCCATTTGATTTATTGTACCACATCCCCAGAACCCCTTGATGGCACTGCCCATGTAAATCACAGTTAACTAATATTTATTCATAATATATATATGCTGTCCAGGCAGGGGAGCAATATTCAGTATTCAACTGTCTCCAGCCTTTCAAATCGTGTTGTTCAGGCCAAAGAGGCCAAAAAAATATAACAGAAAACAAAGTTTTCACTACAGAAATAAAAACCACATTTGGCTATGTACCGACCACCAAAGATGAACCTTTTTTGCTAGTTGCTCAGAACTACAGTATGTGCTGGTTGTGGTGGTATTCTGTTTATATAATCAGCAGCACCAGGCTGCTGCTGTAAATGTACCGTGGCTTTGGCATTATATAGAATAAAGGCTGCCAGGCCACTTCTAAGCTTAATATGCAGTGTATGTTTTTTGTCTTGCTGTTTTACAGGCCGGCTCTTGAATTAATCAGTGAACAGTTCAGCTTCAGCTTCACAGCTTTAGATGTCTTCTGGTATGCCAATTAACTACACCACTATTGTTAGTTGGCCAGCAAATTATGATTTGGATGTTTCCTGGTGTTTCTGATTTGCATTTTCCTGAGGCACCAGAAAAGGGGTTCTACAGCTGTTTACTGGCATAACTGCAATTATATACAGTACGTATGATTTACCATATTATGGCATGTCCAACTAAGGACAAAAATGGGATGCTTCTACTGAACATCTTACTGTCTGAGGCATGTTTTATCATTGCCTGGTTGTACTGGAGTGTTAGTTTAATCTGCAACACTGTTATTCATGCCCCATGCCATGGGTGTTTTGTGTAGCTGGGGTCTGAACATTCATTACCCAGCCAGATAAATGTTACAGTAAATGTTGTATGCTGCCCCAAGTAACTGGTAGATCAAGGGGTCCTGGGTACAAGATATTATTTGTACTTAGCATTTAGTTAATTATGGGCTTTATGCCATACCTCTGATAGCAGAATAGTTTGCATGCATTAAACAAACATTTTTGTAAATGATTTCACACACCCCATAAGGTTACAGGGGTGTACAGGTTAACCATCGTCTGTGTTATTTTTTTGTATGTGCTAATTGTTCTTAACATTTTTTGTTTAATGCTGCACTTGGAAATGCATTCATTGTGTTTTATGTGAAAATCCAATAAAAAAGTAAAGAAACAATAGGTTCTAAACATAGAGGATAAAGTATGGGCATCAACGAATAACCAAGCTATGCTAACTTCGAGTGGTTCCCTTGGCAACCTAGGTAAACCTCGAGAGCACAGCTCAAGAGGTTTGCCATAGTTGCCAAGGGATCCATGAGAAGTTTGCTTAGATTGGTTATTCATTGATGCCCATACTTTGTCTTTTATAGTGTATGGGCATCAGTATCACAAGAACAGCGCATGATTTGAAATGTCCAACTAGGGATGCCACACAGCGAGAGACAGGGTCAGGATGTGAACCACTGACCTCCGATGAACTTTCCGGCAAGACACACATACGAGGGACATGAAGAAAAAAATATTTAGTAAGCAAGCAGGAATACAGAACACATTCTGAATATCCCCTAATTTTGTGAGTGACTGAGGGTTTGTAAGAGTTTTGGCACAGAAATGGGGGATTTAGTATGTACTGTGTGACCATTATTTGAATCACTGCTGAAAAACTAATGTTGAACATTCAGGTGGTCGCACTACCGCAGAGATACGAACATACGAAATTTGCCAGCAGATAAAGGCCTAGAGGTCTATCAAGTCTGCTCGAATGTGCAGCTAGCACCCCTTATTCTGCAGCTGCCCCTCCCTTCCACCCTTCCCATTCATTAACCCTCCCCCTTGTCCTGTCCCATCCTCGTTTGAAGCAGTCCACTGTTCTACTGCATACCACTTCAGCAGGTAACGCATTCCACCCAGCCATCACCCTCTCTGTAAAAAAGTGTCTCCTCATCTCCCTCCTGAACCTTCCTCGCTCCAGTCTCATATCATGGCCCCTGGTGGCCTTCCCCTCCCTTACTTGAACAGCCCCTCTGTACCCATCTTGTTTATTCCTTTCATGTATTTAAAGGTTTCAATCACGTCACCCTGTCTCTCCTCTCCTCTCCTCCAGTGAGTACATGTTCAACTCCTTCAACCTCCTCTCATATGATAAGTCCCCCAGCCCCTTGATCATCTTTGTCGCTCTGCGCTGCACCCCCTTCAGTAACTTAATGTCCCTCTTCAGATACGGATGCCAGTACTGCACGCAGTACTCCAGGTGTGGTCTAACTAATGACCTATACAGTGGCAGAATCACCTCCTCCCTCCTCGAGGATATACCCCTTGCAATACAACCCAGCATTTTGTTGGCCTTTGCAGCTGCCTTCCTACATTGTGCCGAGTTGTTCATTGACCCTGTAATGAGCACACCCAGATCCTTCTCCTCCTCTGTCTGGGCTAGCTGCACTCCCCCTAGCTGGTAACTCCTCTTTGGGTTCTTCATCCCAAAATGCAGCACCTTGCACTTTTTGGCATTAAAGCCCAGTTGCCAGGTGTCTGACCAGGTTTCAAGCTTTGCCAGATCATCCTGCAGTCACGTGACTGAATTCCATGTTGTCACGCCATCGATGTGACGTGCCATCAATAGGTTAACAACAAACGTCCATCACATCGATGGTATAACAACCCAGGGAAAAGACAGATTTCTCTATATAACAATGTTCCACCATATATTATTGACAGTTTATAAATTAAGTTACCACAGTTGTAGCCAACTGATCCTTCAATATGTTCTATGTACATGTCTGACTGTCTTGAGTTGCTTTGTTTCTTCCATGTTAAAGTTTTTCTCATTCTGTATCTTATTTTGAATTACTTGAATTGCCTTCTGGCATGTTTTTAGACTTTATTGAGTTTTTAGAGCATTTGTCCTGAGCCAGTCAGCTCTAAACCTACCACTATAAATTCAGATACTGTACATCTAAAAACAACATGGTAACTCCTATATTTCATTTTGCTATATTACCAGCTATATTCTACCCATACCAACATTTTTTTAGTGAGGATGACATGGGATTCATATGAGTTTGTGCATAAAACATACAAAAATGTCACACTTTTTCAGAAATAGTACAAACGAATAGTCATAGTATTAGTAATTTAAATTTTATTTTTACATAGGTTGAAAAAGAAAAACAAACATCATGACAAATGCCGTGTCCTTTTATTTTTTTCTTTCTTTTCATGTTGCCAGCTAAAACAGTGATGCTGTTACTAATAAAAATAATTGAACCACTTACTGATTGATTTTTCCAGCAAGAGACATGGGTCCTGATTCCAAGATGGGTTACGCATGTCGCAAGGCAACCTGCACCAAACCCAGTGGCGCAAGTCACACTTTGTGACCTGCATTATGCCGCCCACGATTCTGAGAGGTGGCCTACTACATGGCGCAGGCTGCCTGTGCCAAAGGCGGGCTACACCACTGACTGAGGCAGAAACCCCCTGCGACATGGCGCAAGGGTGTTTCCAGCATCAGTTACAGCCATAGTCCAAGTGGGGCAGCCACTGGAATGGCAAGTTGCTATTCCAGGAGGGACCCCGACAGACAATATTCTAAGTATGGTTAGACCAGCTATTAGCTGGTCTAACCGTACTCTATGTCCACTGGAGTCACACCTACATGCCTGGCGCCCCTACAGCTGACCCCGGCCCGGGACCCTCATGGGTCCCCACCCCACACTCATTGGCAGGGCTGCCATCCATGTGCAGCTGGCACCTCCATGCCCCCATCCCCGAGCAGTGCCCCACAAGGCAGTACACGTCCCCCACCTGCCATGCACCCCAAGGACATCCAGTAGTTCCCCACCCCCTCCACAGCCCTCTGGGATATTGCCATGGTGTCCTGGTGTGGGGCTTTGGGAGGCTGTGCCATGCGTGGCTTGCCTCCTATGGGTGGGCATCGCTGTGGCTTGTGGCACCCAGGTCAGGTGCACCCTTCCTGTGGTGCAACCCTGGAGCTGCTGCAAGTCACAGGGCATAGGTGCCGGGGACCCTACCTGTTCTGGAATCAAGCACAGGGTCCCTGACATAGTGGCGTATGTCACAACCCGCATCCAGCCACGAGTTGCACAGTATGTCAAGGAATTGGGCCCATCAAGTCTTATCATGGTAACTCAAAAACAGGAATGGAAACCCATTATTTATTTTTTTAGGTTTTAAACGTTTACATGACCATTATGTACTAGGCAAAAATGATAAATCTGACATGAGGTAAAGAAACACCAAGGATTATCCTTACAGCCATTTTTGGAGTGCATATAGCTCAGCAATCTTTAGGAGCAGTAACTAGGAATTTTCATGTTTTTTGTCACAAAATGTCCCAATTGCACAGTCATTTAAAAAGTATTTGGCCAAGTAGTTTTTAGAATTTTGAAATCTGAAAAACACTATTTTTCCACTTTCGCTACAAATAAAATTGGTTGAAGTTTTTTCAAAAAAATGCGGGGTGCAAGTTTTGTATTTTGACAGTTCCACATAGATTTGTTTATCTTGGGTACATATTGTGTTTTTTTGTTTCAAACTTGAGTCATAAGTATTTAACACTGGTGCACAGCTACACACTGATTGACTCAAGGGTTGAGAGGGTCTCGGACATATTCGCCCTCCTCCACCCCCCCGGCCTGCATTCAATAACTTTGCCAGCTGCACATGGATCGAGTCAAGGGACAAGAGGGTTGCGGACATAATCGCCCTCCCACCCCGCAGTTCAATAGCTTTGCCAGTTACACATGGATCGGTCGAGGGTTGAGAGGTCATGGTTATCTGGCCCTCCCCACCCCCGGACCTGCATTCAATAACTTTGCTAGGTACTGCGCTCATTGCCATGCTAATACAGGAGTGCTACTCTGCTGAATCCTGTAGGCTGACTGACTGAATTTGAATTTGGTGACTTTTTTTTTTCTAGCTTCTTGTTTTATTCTTAATTCGAATTGCAGGATCAACATTTAGGTCATCATACATGTGGAGAGTTTTATTTGACTAGCTATTACTACTTTAAACCACAGTCAAATCTGCCTGTTACCTTAAATGTTCTAAGTTCTTGGAGATAGATTTATTTGACTAGCTAGTAATACTTTAAACCACAGTCAAATCTGTGTGTTACCTTAAATGTCCTAAGTTCTTGGAAATAGATTTATTTGACTTGCTATTAGTACTTCAAAACACAATCAAATCTGCCTGTTACCTTAAATTAAAGGCTGCCTGCTTATACCCTATTGAGGCATGTCCCCTTAAACGCTGGCTAAATCAACTGAATTTGCCGTATTTAGTCAGAATATAGTGTAACTGAGCCGATTGTGCGCTGAAGTAACCAATTGCTGTATTAAGCAGGAGTCTGTGCACTGTTAGACGCTTTTCTTTTTTTCCTTTTTAACTGCTCTCAGTGTTTAAAGGCCTGCTGTAGAAGCTGCTACTATGTAGCCAGTGGCTGCCCTCCTCCACCATCCAAGTATACAAAGCCTTACCGTACTCTGTTTCTCCACAGCTGTACATGGATCGAGTCAAGGGTCGAGAGAGTCATGGACATATTCGCCCTCTCCCACCCCCAGACCCACACTCAGTAACTTTGCCAGGTACGGAGCTCATTGCCACGCTAATACAGGAGCTTTACTCTGCTGAATCCTGTGGGTTGACTGACTGAATTTGAATTTGGCCCCACTGACAGTCTGCGTCGGCTCTCCACCACCCCCACCACCACCCTTGGTCAACTCTACCTCACATAGAATCGTTCTTTCCTGGCTGAACCAATCAGCCCATTTCCCCATTTGCAGCCTATAACAGTCCACCACTAGAGGCAGACCAGCCTGTCTAACATCCCCACCCTGTAAACCAATCTGCCACTAGGTGCTTAATGTGGAATCCTGTCCTAGGTTTTGATCCTGGTACCTCCTGCACCAAAGGCTGTCACCCTACTGCTGGGACACCGTGACCACCACAATGAAGGGTGCTGCTCAGTCCCACATACACTCAGACTTGACTGTCCCTCTTCCCATTGTGATATCTTATGGCATCTGCCCCCACAGACTAGCCATACTATTGCTGTTGGCTTTACTTTCCTTGCAATGCAGTGAACCAGCAGGCCCAATTATCATGCACCCACCCACACTGCTGGGAACACATCCCACCCACCATGACCTCCCTACCACACTATTGACCCCCATAGCACCGCCCACCCTACCCCCGGTACACCCTCCCTCCTCACTATACTCTGGACTTCCATCCTGTCCACTTCTACACCAGGCCATCCCAGCCCTTCTTCACACACCTATCCCTAGCTCACCCCTCCCAAGCCTACCTGCCATCACCACCCAGCAAAAGGAAGGCATCTCATAGCCCTTCTTAGAATAATCAACCTGCTTCTACTATTATCTGGCAATGTTCCCCCAAATCCAGACCCGGTAGCACACTACCAACCACAGTCACTCTTGGGGCTAAGCATAGCCTCGATGAATATCTGCAGCCTACCAAAGAAAACTGCACCTCTGCAATGTTGGCTTGTTCAGCATCAACCCGACATCCTGGCCCTTACAGAAACTTGACTTTCTAAAAAGACCCCAGACTCCTTTGTCTCGATCTCTGGTTTCTCCTTCCTAAGAGAAGATCATAAGGGAAAAAGTGGTGGTGGCTGCACCTTGTATGTAAACAATGCACTGCATTATCAAGCCCTGCCAGTACCCTCCCTGGACAATGGTGCCCAAGCCCTCTCTACAAAACTCACACTGAACCCTAACCAAGCCCCACTGTTTCTAACTGTCTCCTACATCCCCCCTCGTAACCAATCATTTGCATGTCAATCACTCTCAGACTACCTTGCCACCCTGCCCCACAAGAAGGAACAGATTCTAGCTGGAGACCGCAACATAAACTGGCTTGCAAGCACATCAGCACATGGCAAAGACACTTTTCTGGCATTAGATATGTCCCAACTTGTATCCCAACCCACTACGACAAACACCTGCAATGGAACTCAAAGTCTACTGGACATCCTCATTACAAATCGTCCTCACTGTATTACTGATTTAGTGGTCCTACCTAACTCCCTCAGTGACCACTCCCCAATCCTGTTTAACTGGTCCTGCCGACTACCGAAACCTCCACCAAACGTCACCTCTCATTGCCAGTTATGGCCTGGCAGTCTCACCAAGCTCAAGCAGCACCTGTCAAACTGTGACTGGTCCCCTATTTCCCATGCCCTTTACATTGACGACGCCCTTAACTACTTCACTTGCACAAAGCTTGCGATGCTTTCTCACCTTTCATCAAATCGTTCTCCAAGAAGTGAAATGCTCCTCGGATTACCCCAGCACTGCTGCAGTTCCTTAAACAAAGAGACAACCTATGACACAGAGCCACTGACTCTGGCTCGCTGGCAGAAAGGCAAGCCTACAACACCGCCCGCAATAAGTGCACCTGGGCAATATGCAAGGCCAAGGTGGACCATTACAGAACTACGCTGGCCACCTCCTGGGGATGCTCTCGAAAGTTCTGGGATAACATTAAGGACCTTAATGGGAAAGTTTGCTCCCCTCCATCATCCCAGCTTAACTTTAATGGCACAACCACCACTGACCCACTAGCCATTGCAAACTACCTCAACTCTACTTTCTCTGACCTTAGCTTAGTTCTCCCAAGTAACTTTTTTGACCCAGTATAGCCCAAACCACTGCCAAATCTCCAGTGCCCCCCTTCCATCTCAAAGTCATTTCCCTGATTGAAGCCAAACACTACCTATCCAAAGCCCTCAGTGGCTCCAGTTATTGTAACGATGCATTTGATATGCGAATCCTAAACCTTGTACTTGACTCTGTCCTCTTGCCACTCACTGACCTACTAAACCGGTCCCTATGTCTGAGCCAGTTCCAGACCTTGTGGAAAACAGCTACTATAACCCCTATACTAAAAAGTGGTGACTGTTCCTCCCCAAGCAATTACTGGCCCATCTCAATTCTTCCTCCACTTTCTAAAGCCCTTGAGAAAATCATGTCTGACCAGCTCACTGAATGCCAGCTCACGTATGGCCTACTGTGCAAAGAGCAGCATGGTTTCAGTGCTGGTCACAGCACTACTACTGCCCTTACAGAATTTTCTAATTCACTTCACTCTGTACTGGACAAAGGACACCTGGCAGGGGACATGTTCATAGACCTCTCTAAGGTCTTTGACATGGTTTCCCACCCCCTTCTACTTGACACACTACAACACACTGAGGTTTCCCAGGGGACCCTCTCCTGGTTCTCCAGCAACCTGTCCGCCAGAACCCAGTGTGTTAAAATTAACATTATACAATGGGGTATGAAAATCCTGTAACCTCATTGGTCAAAACACATCACAAGACCATGATAAATCCTCCAGTATACCCACTGTAAAAGTTTTATATCACTATAAAAACAAAAAACAAGTTGAACATTGTAATAGCAATATATAGCGATAGAGGTGGGTAGATGGTGGATTTACCGCTAGTAATGGTTAAGTCACTCGGCTGTGCCTCATGACCAAACCACACCAGGCATAGTAAATCCACCAATATACCCACTCCCTGTCATGGTATATTGCCTAAATACCCTATCTGCCACACTTCCGGTGAGCTCTGGTGTCCCCCAGGGATCCATACTGGGTCCCCTGCTCTTCAGCATATATCTCAATGCCTTGCCTAAATCCTGCTCTGGGGATATTCTCCTGTATGCGGATGACACAGCTCTTTATGCCTCCTATCCTGATCCTTCCTCACTCCAGTTTGCGCTCCAAGACTCCTCCAAACAGATAGAAAACTGATTTGCTGAACACAGACTATTAGTCAACATTAAAAAGATCAAAACTATGCTGTTTGCCTACCGCCAGAACAGGGCTAAGGATTATCACCTGATTATCCTCTCCAGTTCTCTCCTCCCTCTGGAGCAGGTCCAAACCTATAAGTACCTAGGCATCACCTTCGACACCACCCTTTCGTTCCATGACCACATTAAAATTCTATCCTCAGCCACCAATGCCCATATCAGTCTCCTATACAGGCACAAAGATTGCCTACCACCAGAAGTGCTGCACCTGGCGGTAACATACTCAGTCCTGTCACTGGTGGATTACAGACTCACAATCTATGCTGCCTCAGACCCAACAGTGCTCCACCAAATCCAGCTAGCTATCAATAAGGCATGCTGGCTCCTCTGTGGTGTAGATAAGCGTGCACACACCTGCACCCTCTACGCACTCACTGATGTTCTCACACTAGAGGAAAGGCTGCAGTATCAAACCTGTCTCCTCACCAAAACAATCCACCTGAGCCTAACCCCAGTAGGTGCTGCAGCCTCCCTTCGGTTGGCCACCCTCTCTGTGGCCACTCACACAGCCACCAAAACTATCTGGAAGGTACCCAGGGTCAGTACCTCATTAGTACAAAGATAAGTCCGTTTCAGAGCCCCGTCATGGTACAATACCTTCCCCCCTCTCATCGCTGCAACCCCCAAATTAGGTCCATTTAAGGCAGCCCTAAAAGCCCATATTTTATCAGTGCGTAGCTGCCAGTGCGACCGCTAGCCTTACCCTAGGCCCCGCCCTATCACTATATGCCATTCCTGGCACTGACAAGGTCTCGAATGAGGCTGCATGCATTTCCTCTGCATCCAGAGCCCTGTGCCCTAGGCCTATCCTAGCTAACTCATAGCACATTCCTGTTCTTTAGGATCTTGACGATGCCTCTCTGGAGGCTGCACCTTGCAAAACATCACTTGAGACAGTACCCTGCAATCCAACTGTAACCTGTATTGCTGCATCCGTTAGCTATCTCATGTATAGGCAATCTACCTAATTATGTACACTACACATCTGTACTTTCTGTATGCATGTAATGCTGCCTCCTTTTTCTCATAGCTACCAAGTGTATAGGCAATTACCCTATGTATGTTGTATTCATATTTGTACTACCAGTTTGCTCACTCTCACTTGTATGACTATTCTCATTGTTAACTGTAATCACCTGTTGTTGTTCTTGTCTTTGTAATGCCCTGTACTCATACCTCTCAACTGTACCACATTACGAGGAACGTTCCTCATTTTACTTCACAAAAGCTCCCTGTTCCACATTGTGAGGACTTGTTCCACATTCAAAGTCAACATTTTATAGCACAAATCCATAGTAAATGATGCAAAAATATATATTATTCCATTAATAACAGACTTCCTGAACATAAATGCAACATTTTAACAGTGTTTTGAGCTTCTTAGGTAAAGATTTGATTAAGTGTTCCACATTTTGCCCATTTGTTCCACATTTTGACAGGCAATGTTCCACATTTGGGGGAAAAAAGGTTGAGAGGTATGCCTGTACTTGACATGGAACCTTTGGAAACGAGTCTATGACTCAAAGGGCTGTAATTCTTGTGCTATAAATAAATAAATGCTCAATAATACAAAACAGTCTAAAAATAATGAATATGGTTGCTTGATTGTCCTTCTATACTGACAGCATGGGTTTGGAAGCAAACTCAGTAGCTGGCATTCAGGCAGCCAGGCTAGGAATAGCATGCTATCAATGAAAGTGTGTCACAGCTAGGGGATGGAAGATGACATGTTCCAGCATTGCAGCAGCTCCTGCAGCTGGGCCACGGAGCTTGCTCTCCCAGCAGGAGCACACTGTGTGCATCCAAGTCCCTTCTCCACAGATGCTGCATGTGCTGCCTGGGAACAGGGATAAGAAAAAATGCCACAAGCACCTGGCCAATGTTAGATGCAGTTCTCATAGAAACATAGAAGCACAGAAGTTAATGGCAGAAGGAGACCGCTCGGTCCATTTAGTCTGCCCATTTGTATTAGACCTGTTTTGACACTCTAGTTGCCCTTTGTAGTCAGGCCTCCCTTGTGCTCTCCTGCAGACCCTGCAACTGCATGCATCAGATCCTGGCCTCCACAGGGACATCCAGAGGCATTCCAAGGGGAGCCCTGAAACCTCGCCATGGTGGGCAAGCCATGAGGATGGAGGTACAGCAAACACCAGGAGGAAATGGGTGAGGGGGCTGAGAGAGGCAAAACAGATGCAGGCCAGTCAAAAAAGGAGAATAAACACTTGAATAAAAATAGAACAGACGGAGTACTGAGATTGGGCATAGTAACAGTGGTTCTCTCAGCTGCCAACAAATGTATAGTCACATGAATTTGGTCAGATTTCACTGTACATTAAAAATAGCAAGAGCTGGCTGACCAGTTGATGCAGCAACAAGGCTACCGCTCACAATGCTGGCAACCAGAAACTGGGAATGAGCCTGGAACATTGGCTGCCGAGAGAAGGATCCCCTGTCCCAGAGGATGCTCTGCTCCTCTAAGGAGGGAAAACAGCATGTTTGCTGCAACACTGTTATCTGGGTGACAATGGATGGCAGACAATGCAGCGAGAGCCTGTTAAGGAAGGGAGGACATCACCTGGCCTAGCGGCACTGTCAATCATGCATGTCTGTGCCTTGGAGCCCCACCCTCCTGAACTGACACCTGCAGTAGAAAGCCGGCACTCCCAGGCCCTGCCAGTTAGACTGCCCTCTCACATAATGGGACCTGCAATGCTGCAGGATGCTACCCAAACTCCCTGAGGCACCACTATAGAGAAGGTAGTAGCCCATGGACCTCCTGGAAGGGGTGTAAGAGTCAGAGAAGGTAAGGATGAGGCTTACGGGTTGCCAGGCAGAGAAGGGCCACACTGGAAAGAGTAAATAACAAATATATTGGAATGAAATAGCAGGGGATGAGTGTTCATTTTAATGTAGTATGGTGCTGAACAGATAGGGAAGAGACCTTTGGGGTCTATTTAGTTTAAATGTATTTTGTTTTTAAAATGTTTGTAAAATACTGCGACTACAAATAAACTGTCAATAACACTATCATTATGAAATTATCATTGGTTCCCAACAATTTAGCTGTCCAAATGCCCACACCACAGACAGCATTTCAAACAGTTCGTGTTTCCCAACAATTTAATTGCTGACACCACAAGCCACAATGTAAAATGTTGGAGAGATGCCTGTGGCAATTAAGTTTAGTACTTGTTGGTTACAGCTTTATTCCCAGTACTTTTAGTCATACTACATAACTGTGAGAATTACTGACATAATTATTAGCACTTAGAACAGACAGTAACTAATAATCACTAAAAACAAGCAGTAAAAACAAACTACAGGGCTGTCACAATCACAGACCAAAACTTGTTGAGGCGGTCTAGGGTGCAAACAGCTAAGCTGTCATTGAAGTACTGTAACCCTCTGCGAGGAATTCCTTAAGCTCCTTACTCAGGATTGTGCCTGCCTCTCTCCTTTCCCCAGGGCTTGCTACAGTATGTAGTCCTGGTTCATGAAGACTGCAGCAGGACATCAGGCAGCATTCAGAGGTGGCAACTCTCTTCTTCTTCTTCTTCATGCCAGTTGGAATACTTCACCTTCACGGCCCAAGTTGCTGACTAGGGATGAAAGGTTGGGCACGTAGCTCCTAATGTGGTATCAAATTTGCAAAATAAACAAGCATTTGTCAATGCCGAATGTTGCTTGTTTCTATGTGCTGTTTAGGTATTTGGAAGTCATTGGAGTGCAAATATTGAAAATTTGCGAACTTACGAGCGTGAACTGCACAACGCATGCTCGTAAAACAGTCATTGTTAGGAAATTTTTCACGAAATGTTCAACATAGTCATTTTAAGACCTCTGGTCATGAACAGTGTCAGTGTGATTTTGTTAATGTGTCCCATACATTGAGTTTGCACCGACTGCGCCATTGTGCGCTATATGGGCGGAAACACGTTTTGGGCAGGATGTGAAAAATGACAGCTGTACTGCTCATAAGGAGGTGTGGTAAAATGGCAATGTTGAAAATCTGGAGTGGAAATATTGAAAATTCACAAACGCATGAGCGTGCGTGGGAACTGTGCAACGCACACTCGTAAAACAGTCATTTTTAGGAATTCTTTCACCAAATTTTCAACATTGCCATTTTAAGATCTCTGCTCATGAACAGTGACACTGTGATTTTCTTAATGTGTCCCATACACTGAGTTTGCACACCAACTGCGCCATTGTGCGCTACATGGGCGGAAACATGTTTTGAGCAGGATATAAAAAATGACAGCTGTACTGCTCATGAGGAGGTGTGGTAAAATGGCAATGTTGAAAATCTGGAGTGAAAATATTGAAAATTTGTGAACTTACTTAGCCTATGAGGGAACTGCTAACCATCGTAAAACAGTCATTTTAGGAATTTTCACCAAATTTTCAACATAGCCATTTTAAGACCTCTGCTCATGAACAGTGTCACTGTGATTTTCTTAATTTGTCCAGACATTGATTTCAAGACAACCGACTGTGCCATTCTGCACTACAAGGGCGGAAACACATTTTGGGTGAGATGTGAAAAATGACAGCTGTACTACTCATAAGAAGGTGTGGTAAAATGGCAATGTTGAAAATCTGGAGTGAAAATATTGAAATTTCGCGAACTTACGAGCCTGAATAGGAACTGCACAGCACACGCTCGTAAAACAGTCATTTTTTGGAATTTTGGACCAAATTTTCAACATGGGGTTTTTGGGACCCCTTCTCATGAATGATGTCACTGTCATGGTGGTATTCAGGCCTGAAGGGTGATTTCACAGTCACTGCGCGGTCACTGCGAAATCACCTTCGGCCGGCAATAACGCCATGACAGTGACATCATTCATGAGAAGGGGTCCCAAAACCCTATGTTGAAAATTTGCAAAAATTCCAAAAATGCCTGAGATATGCACAGTTGAACCCTCCTATCTAGCCCATTATACAGCTTACCGCATTTCTCAGTTCGTTGGCTTTGAAGAGTGCAGACGTGTTCCCGGTCCACCAAGATCATCGCGCCGGAGTCCAGAGGTAGTATGGGGTGAGGGGGTGTGGGGAGGCTGGGCACGCAGGGTGGGTGCGGTTGGGGAGACGCCAGAGGACCGCTTTTGTTTTACAGGTTTAAAACAAAAAGACGAGGATGCTGCCACGCTGGGGTGGGCTCCCAGCGTGGCACAAGGATGGGGGCGCTCAGTCGACGGGATTGGGCACCGCCGGCCAAAGAACTGATTGCCATGCTGGGGTGGGCTCCCAGCGTGGCACCAGCTACGGGGCGGACAACAGCTGCTCAGCTCGGCGGGGATTGGGCACCCCGTTGGCTACACAGGACGTGAGGGGGCGCGCACACCTGCATGTGGGGGGGGAGCTACGCTTATCGGTGCTCACTGAAGCGTAGCTCCCCCTTTCAACTGTATGCCACTGCATTTTGGAACGTGTCATAGACAGCTCCAAAATGCATTGGCTTACAGGGGCCGCGCCTGCCAGCTCACTGACTGAATTGGAGAAGGAGGTGGCACACCTCCGAAATCTCCGATGATGGCACTATGTTTCTTGCACATGCGTGCAAGCAACATAAAAATGAAGAACTTGCCTCCCTGCTATGAGCTGGCAGGTTGCACAGCAACTGCCAAAGACTGATAAGGAACACAGGAGCAATCACAGATGCTTCTGACCCACACTTGACCCCAACAGACAGTGAAGTGGTCCTGCACAATTATTGTACTGGCCAGCAATGTTTATTTATGTGTCAGGCGGCACACAGAAATGGCTGGAAGCCATAGCTTTGCTTCACAATCAGTTGCCAGGCAGCACAACTGGCAATATTCTAGAGTGAAAAAAATTGTTCTTCAAGGATGCCCTATGGAATATCCCATACATACAGAATATGAGGAATATGATTTGTGGCAACTGTTAACATCAGAGTTATATTTACTCGAGTTGTTTTTACCCCTGACCTCATGAGTGGACTAATCCGAGTCAGGTCAACAGGGCCAAGCAACGTGAGTGAAAAAGATGTCTGATAACAACAGTAGTCTCACATTATATCTGATTTATACAACAGGCTATCACGTTTCTTTACTTGGTCTAGCATGGCTGTTATATAGTTTGGCAGACAGTGATCTAAAATTGAAAAGTATGAATGTGCCATGCATGTTAATGGGTAACAAAAGTGAGTGAGTAGTTAGGTAATATTTTATTTCTGGTATTGTTGAAACTGTTAGGTCAGTGGCAAGTACCTGTTAATGTTTGGAGACAAAAAAATGAAGCTTGCAAACTTCATATAGGATGTAGATGCCAGGCTGTGATGCATACAGGATGCAAAATATCAAAAATATCTGCATCTTAGGCCTGTCATTGTTTTAGATATTTTTATCTTGTATATATAACTTTATGTCTGATTTACACACATATATATTAAAAACAAATATGGACTGGTGTAGAGGTTTATAGTGAAAAATAATTACTATGAGTGTGAAAAAGTGACTGGCTGTGGCATATAATGCACAAAGCCACAGGCTGAGGACATTATTGCCACTCGAGGATACTTTTTCCACTTGAGGGACAGTAGTTTTCCACTGTTAGCAAATAACTCCAATCTATATTTGTTTTAGTACACCTTTTTTAATAATAGATTTACACAGTGCTTTGTGAGGCTTGAGTGTAGCTCTCAGTTTCTGTTTGAGTGTTGAGTTCTATTTATGTTACTCTGTAGCTGTTTAATTGTGCTTGACCTATGTTTAACAAGCAGTAATCACTGTTAAAGCAGCAGTGCATGTTACTAGTAGTAAAACAACACTAATCTGGACTTTTTTCATAATACACAGTTAGCATGTTTTTGCCATGGTTTCTTAAAGGTGTTCTTAACGTATGTTAAAAGAAAGCTATCCCCTTTATTTAGAGTTTGCACACTTTCCCAAATCCTCCTCTAAGATTGTAAACAAAGGGTAGCCCTACTGAATAAATAGTGTTTACCTTAAGTCTGGTGGCTGAGTATGTTTTGTAGGGTTTAAAACTATATCCAAGATCAGGAAGTGATTTCAACTGCCTGACCAACTGGACTATAAGACAACAGCGCACATGATACACGATGATAGAACAGGAGTGAGACAGCTCTGCGTGCAATAGTCTATACAGTGTATTTGGAGCCTTTTATTTAATGCCCAAGATTTGCCCTTTATGTTTTGTTTATATTAATAAATTATATATAGTGTATAGTGGAATGCAGTTGTGTATGGAAATCCATACACCGCAAAAAGTCATTCTGCTGCAGTAGTGATGTCCACACTAATGCAGAACGACTTTTCATTCTGCATTAGTGAGAACATCATAATACCAGGGGCTCCAGCAGCTGTTGTGATTCATCCCTTGCTGTGTGATAGTGGTGCGCATGTGTGCTGGCCAGCAGCAGTTGTTAATCAAGGGCAGTCAGCAGAGCAGAGCAGATGTAAAATATGAAATAGTGAGTGTTTTTTTTTTAAATTTTAGTCACCATACACTATATAGAACAGTGTATGATTACCGATACACTACTCAGCTATTCTTTCACCTAGTGGATACAATGCCGACTTAGGGACCTCTCGAGCTTCACACTTGAGGTCATCATTTGGCACTGTATCCACTCAGTGGAAGAATAGCCTTGCAGTGTATGGTTACCCATACACTATTCTATATATCACTTCTGTATTACATTCTAATGCACAAGTGAAATATCATTTAACAACAATAAATTAAACATACAAGGCAAACCTCTGACATTACACAAAGGGATCCATATAAATCTATTATTACACGTGGAGCTGTCTCACACAAACAACATCATAGTGGAGCACGTACACTGCGGCTGTATGATACGATTGGGCAGGAAAGTTGAAAAAAGCTTCCTAAACTCAATCATAGTTTTAAACGGTATGAAAATATATTTAGCCACCAATTTCACGTAACACATTTTTTCAGTAGTGCTTTCCTTTGCCTACAGTCATACCACAGGATTTTGGAAATGGTGCAAGCTCTGAATAAAAGTTTCAGGTATCCTTTAAGGACAACTTTCCTTACAATGTTAAGAATAAAACTGAATATTCAGCTTGAACTCAGCTATGACCACAGATGTGTTCATCTCAAGTGTCAAAGTGATTTGTCAATTTGAAAAAAAAAAAGAGCCACTCACAAAGACCCTGTTTCATAGCACTTTGGATACATTAAGCTGATCCCCAAAGACAAGGTAAGTACCTAAAAACATGATACTCACCATATTATGTAAGCAATAACCTATATCAAGACGTGCTGTTATTGGGGATTAATGAACACCTGGGTGTGTTGTGAAGCACAAGGCTGCAGGCTGAGTCCCCTCACAGCACCAGGGTGTTTATTAATCCCCAATAACAGCATGCCCTGGAGTGGGTTATTACGCATATAACATGGGGTATGTTTAAACAACAAAAAAAATCCAGAAAGGTGTCTTTTGCTGTTTAAATAGCAACAAATGTACTGTATCCTGCCACCTTATAAAACAGTCCCTAACAGATATTGCATACTGCATTGCTGTTATGCACATAGAAATGTCAGAAATACAGCAGTGACATGCTTTCTGACATTTCTTCTGCATGACATGCTTTTCTTACACGTCATATGCAATGTGCTGTGCCCCCAACCACACACACACACACACACACACACACACACACATGAATTTCTGTTGTGTGTGTGTGTCTCTCTGTACCTCACTTCCACACGCTTTGGTATTAATTATTCTCTTTATTTTATTTAAGACTGGCCATTATCTCCAGTCTTGTAAGATACTCTTTTACCCATTTTGAGTCTACTTTGGCATCTACTGTTTACATCTGAATTAATAAGAGTAGTGCTCCTTTTATTATGATTGTCCCCAAGTTTTCATTTGTATTCTCAACTGTTTTTGACTATTCATTGTTTAACATCACTTTTACTGAGATTAAGGTGAACTAGCAGGCAACAGACACTGCTACCTGACCTTATGGGACAATTGGAGATCTAAAACAGCTAAGAATGTGGACGAAACCATGGAGACAATGATATTAAAAGAAATGTTACAGTACTTAAATAAGAGATACAGGTTACAGTTTTCATTGTAACATGCACTGCTGTGTCAACAATCAGCTTCACAGTGGCAACTTTTAATTAGCAGCAGCTGCAGCAGCTTTTTATGTTTGCTGGCACACATGTGCAAGCAACATAGTGCCATGATCCAAAGATGCAGTGCCGGAAGTTCGAAAGGGAGAGTTACATATCAGTGAGCAGCGATAAGATATCATTTGCCCATGCGCCGCCCCCCACACACACCTAACCACACTGCACACCTGTGCTTCCTCCCATGCACACACTGTATAGCCGGAGGGAGTGCCCAATCCCCTTGGCTGTGCTGCGCCTCCCCAACAGAGTTCCAGATGCCATGCTGGGTGCCCACCCCAGCATGGCAACACATCGATAGCCGACAGGAGTGCCTAATCCCTGTCGGCTCCACGGACTTCTAAACAGCGCCTTCTATGCCACTGCTGAGCCCACCCAGCGGGAACGTCCTGGCCATCTAAGTTTTTAAAAAAGAAACCTGAAAGAAAAACCCTTCCTCGCTGGGAGTGTTCTGGCCCAATCTCCCACCCTTTGTGCACCCTACCTCCCCACTTCACCCCATACTTACCTCCAGAGCTCGTCATGATGATCTTCGGTGGACCGGGAACACGTCTGCACTCTTCAAAGCCGACCGGGAACTAAGGAAATGCCGGTAAGCTGTATAATGCAATAAATAGGGTTTTTTCAACTTTAATGCATATCTCAGGCATTTTTGGGAATTTTAGCACCAAATTTTCAACATGGGGTTTTTGGGATCCCACCTCATGAATTCTCTCACTGTCATGGCGTAAATCGGGCCCAAAGGGTGATTTCGCAGTCACTGCACAGAACCACCTTTTGGGACCCAGTAATGAGATGACAGTGCCACAGTTCATGAGGTAGGCCCCCAAAAACCCTATGTTGAAAATTTGGTGAAAAAAATTCCCCAAAATGACTGTTTTACAAGCATGTGTTGCACTGTTCCTAGGCACGCTCGTAAGTTCACAAATTTTCAATATGTTCACTCCAGATTTTCAACATTGCCATTTTACCACACCTCCTTATGAGCAGTACAGCTGTCATTTCTCACATCTTGCCCAAAATGTGTTTCCGTGCATGTAGCGCACAATGGCGCAGTCGGTGTGCAAAATCAATGTTCGGGACAGATTAAGAAAATCACAGTGACACTGTTGATCAGCAGAGGTGTTAAAATGGCTATGTTAAAAATCTGGTGTAAAAAGTCCATAAAATGACTGTGTTATGAGCGACCATTGCGCAGTTTCCACGCAGCCTCATAACTTCATGGATTTCTAATATTTTCAGTTCAGATTTTCACCACTGACATTTTTCCACACTTCCTTATGAACAGTACAGCTGTCATTTTTCACACCAAGGCTGAAATGTGTTTTCGCACTTCCAGCGCAGAAATGTGTGGTCGCTGTGGGAAATCACTGTTCGGGATAGATTAAGAAAATCACAGTGACACTGTTCATGAGCAGAGGTTCCAAAATCCCTGTGTTGACAATCTGCTGTAAAAAATCCCCAATCTAATTGCATTAGGGGTGTGTGTTGCGCATTTTCTGTGCACGCTCGTGACTTCACCAGTTTGTTTAATATTTTCACTGCAGAATTTCAACACTGCCAATTTTTGTACCTCCCCATGAACAGTACAGCTGTCATTTTTCACATCCTGTTCAAAATGTGTTTTCGCACCTGTGGTGCCAAATTGCGTAGTAGCTGTGCGAAATCAGCTTTCAGCTAACAAACTGATATTGCCACTCTTCATAAGGTGGGGTTACAAAAAACCCATGTTGCAAATTCGGAGTGAAAATGCCAATGAACACCTGAGGCATTAGGATTTCTGACCATAATGCCTCAGCCTGCAGAGATTGACAGGCATCAGGGGTGTGACTTGAGATTCTCACCTGTAATGCTCATACCATTCCACACCCTTCAGCCAGTGAGAGGCATCGAGGTGTGCCTTGGACTCTTTGGCCCCAAAGTTCACCCCATTCTCCTACACAGGACCCATCTCATTGTACTTCCTGATGGAATGGATTGAGCATAACGGCCAAAGACCCCAAGGCACACCACGACACTTGTCAGTGTCTGCAGAGTAGGGTGTGGTGAAATGGCGTGGCCGTTATGCCGTATGACCCAAAGGCACACCCCAATGCCTGTCAGTCTCTGCAGTGTGATGGTGGGGTTGGCTTCAGTTCAATACTTCGCTGCCATTCCTATTACGCAGCTCTGTAACTTCTACACTACCACTGCCAATGCCAGCAAGCAAACATTCGGCATTGACAAATGCTTGTTTCTTTTAGCTTTCAGTGTCAGTGGCTCAGCAGGCAGCACACTTGCCTCTGAGGCTGGGAGATCAGAAGGCTGTGGGTTATATCCCCACACCAGGCACTTGGGTTAAATCCCAATACTGACACTGTAGTGCAGCATAAGAGGGGTGCTGCACTCCTGAGGTGCCGTCTTTTGGATGGGACGTTAAAACTGAGGTCCCATCTGCCTGTTCTGGTGGTAGTTCAGGTGGATGTTAAAGATCCCATGGCACTTCTCGAAAGGAGTAGGGGAATTTTGTAGTAAAACACAAAAGCAAACCACATACATAACAGTGTTACATCACACAAATCATAATGCAAAGGGCAAAGTAAACATAAATAAGCATTTCCACATACATGCCAAATAAAGCTTCATATGCATCACCCCAAAGCATAATAATATAAGCTGAACCCCCAACCCCTCACCACTAAAGAGTAATGGAAGTAGGTATGAAAACACAAAAGAAAATTATATACATACTAGTGTTGCAACACACAAAACACAATGCAAAATGCAAAATCAGAGTGAACAGAAATAGGTATTTCTTCACAATTTTCATTGTTATAGTCCCAAACCACAGTGTGAGTTACACCGAACCCCCTCCCCATACTAAAGGAATAGGAAAAATTTTATTTTTTGAACTAAGAAACAATATACACAAGGCAACAGTACAACATACAAAAATAAGGAAAATCTAAGCCAGAAACAGAGATGCCATCATACAAATACCCTAAGCAGAAAACAACCCACCACCCCCCACCAAAAGAGTAGGGAAAGACTGTATGTGAAACAATGAAATGTGCACAACAACACACACTTGAATGTGCATACAAATCACCAATCAGAAATAATACATAAATCAGCAGGCAGAAGGTTGGAAAAACACAGCCAGAAAATTAAAAAAATACAGCAACAGTCCAGTGGAAAATTGTCCTGTCATGATACGAACAAGATCCCCAGAGCTGTTGGCCAGAATACGTGCAATTGGCATCACAATTGAGGCATCATCCAATGACATAAGTTCCAGAACGAATGAAATTGTTTTATAGAACATTTACGTTTCTCACTTCTATAGAGAATCTGCAGAGCTCTCAGAACCTGAGTAAGCACACCTTCAGGCGTCACTTCCTTTTGTTGCAGTAAAAGAATATACCTGGCTTGCCACAGATACTGTAATATTTACAGGCTGAAAATAAAACCTTCAAGGTACTTTTGTTATAGGCACCTAAACAAGAAAGGTATAAACCTAAGACTAAGATTTCATAAGTCATGGGAAGCAGGTTTGGGTCAGGCCAAATACCATGTAATAGACACCAGAATGTTTGTGCAAATGGACATAAGAGAAAAAAATGTTCAATGGTTTCAAAGACATTACTACAGGTTTTCCTGGGACACATTAGTTCCTCTATGGCCTTATGTTTAAGTGTATTCCGTACCCCTAGACGTCCGTGTCAAGACAGCCATACCACATCCTACATCTGATGTGGCATAAGCTTATCTACTAATTGAAGACAGGCTTCCCGTACGTGGGCTGCTGGGCATGTAGGGAGTACTGGTGGAACATACAATATATCATCACTAATCACAGAGTAAAAAGCTTTTCTGGATTTGGAAATAATGAAATGCTTGGTAACACCCCATTGAAGTAATTTCGTCAAACAGGGTTTCATATATCCAGGGATATTTCTAGTATTATTAATCATAGGTACAGTAATCAAATCTGTGTCCCATTTCTTCTGGAAGACCAAAAACCCAGCTAGAAACACAATCAAACCATGATAGTGTGAAACCCCATATGAGACTTAAGAAATTTCTATACAAAAAAATACTATGAAAAAAAAAACAATAGGATTTACCATTCTGATGCCACCCAGAGTGTAATCATAATACATACAAATTCTTCGAATGGGGTTTAACCTACTGCCCAAGAGACCCTAAAAAAAACATTTAAAACTCATGGTTCCAAAGAAAATGGCATCAGAAAAATGTTCGCCGTATACAAAAATTGAGGAATAATTAGTGACCTGATTAAATACACTCTTTTCTGTTTAGAAATAGTTTTATATTTCCATTGGTATAAAATATTAGTACATTTGGTTATACTGATCATAGTCTAGTGTTCCACAAATAATCCCCAATATCTGAATAGGTTCTGTGGAAATAGATATAGAGCTAGACGTAGATGGAGGAAGTAAACGGGCTGCAGGATTGATTTGGAACATGTACTTTTATTATAGTTAAGTGTAGCCCTGGATACCAATTCATAATGTTTAAGTGTAGATTCAATGATAGGAATAGCTGCTTCAGACTGTATACTGAGGCACAAATCATCCACATAAACACTGATATTCGTACAGTAGTTTCCAGAAACCCAGGAATCTGATACCATGAATACGGGGATCATCTTGAATTGTCTGTATCAGTGGGTCAATAGAAAATAAATATAAGATGGGGTTTAAGGGACACCCTTGTATCACACCCCTCTTTATCTGAATTGTTGTACCAAAAGTTTTATTGATAAACGGTCGTACAGAGGCTGATGCATAAATATGCCGGATCCACGTGGTGAACTTTGTCGGAATCCCATAATATTGTGAGGTATGAAATAAAAATTCATGACTAACCCTATCAAAGGCTTTTTACTGATCCAAGGATAAAAGCCAACCTGAACACTGGTCTACATTACCCAGATGTGATAAATCTCATATTATACAATGGCAAGAAAGAATCCTGGACTGTGATTGGTCAATTTGGGGCTGGACCCATGGTGTTATCCCAGCACAACGCCACGGGTCTACTCTTAGCACTGTAAACCAATGCAGATGACACTATGGCAGATGACACTATGGCAGATATGCTTTATCTCCTCTTAAGAAACAAAAATATTTTTCCACACTAATAAAAACATTCCTTTAATTATTTTTTTATTTTATATATAACAAAAAGCAATTGTATAATAGGAATAATGCATTCCAGGGTGTGTGTCATTTGGGATAACACCACGCCTGGGGCATTGGATTCACCCGGTCTGCGGCCTCATGCCCAACCCCCTCCAGACGTGGCGTTATCCCAGCACGACACACACCTTGTCGTGCATTATTCCTTTAATAACTGTAGATTGTGAAAAATAGACCTATTGGGAATACCACACATCTGAATAGGAGGGATTACGACACTAGCTATTTTAGCAAGCCTCTGGGCTAAAATCTCCATAAGAATTTTAAGATCCACATTTAACAAACTCATAGGCCTCCAGTTATTAAGATTCTTTTTATCACCTTTTTATGCAGGAGAATTACAAAAGCTTGAGAAAAATCTGTGGATATGTCAGATAGGTGTAACAGGTAATTAAACACCAAAGTTAGAATAGGGGCTAACTGATTACTGAAAGTTTTATAAAATTCAGGTATCAAGCCATCTGTCCCAGGTGCAGTATTCAAAGTAAGTTTAGAGATGACTTGTTCCACTTCAGCCAGAGATATCTCTTTAATAATGGAGGCTAATATATCACTAAGAAGTGGAGGGAGTCTTAAGTCCTGCAATAAAACAGAAGAATCTACAGTATCTACCAAAGACCCAAATTGTTGAAAGAGATATTTTTGTGATTCTTCCCTAATCTTCCTCTGATCAGTAGTAGGGGTGGACTCCTCCCGTTTGTAGTGCGTCTATAATAGTGGCTTTAACCTTGTCTGAACAACTACTAAAAGCATCCAAAGTAGGGCGGCGCCCTTGGGTGCCAAATTGCACCTCCACTTTCAGGCTTAGGCCTCTGTTGTATTGAAACTTAATCATTTCTGCTTTTGTATGTTGGATTTGTGCTGTCAAATCAACATCGTGTGTATGTGCCATAGATATAAGCTGGTGCAGTTGATCCCATAGTGCCAAATGTTGTGTGTACCATTTTTGTCCTTTCCATGTAGCATACTCAATAAAAAGAGACCAAAAATCAGCCTTGGAGGCCAGCCACCACTCCAAAATGCTATCATATGCCTCCAGTATGGATACCCTAGCCTGGAGTAAGTCCCCCTCATTTTCGTTGCAGAACTGTGTCTGCCAATAAGTTTTTATTTAACCTCCATCTATATGAAAGTTTCACCTTAGGCATCTCACCCGTGCCACCCAAACACGAAACAACCAAATGGTCAGAGGTATCACTAGGAATAGTGGATACTTTATACATTTTCAAGGATTTCGATACAAAAAGATAATCTATTCTAGTTTGTAAACAGCCCTTCACAAAAGTTTTTTTCGCCCTTAGTGTTCGTTACCGCAAAAACATCACACAGATTTGCAGTAGAGATCATATTTTTTAAACAGGCCATGTCGCTAAACAATTTTTGCCACTTACAGCCCATTCTGCAGGGGAAAGCCCACAACTGAAATCGCCACTAAGAATCACAGTTTTCTGGGTGTATAGAAATGGTTGAACCAAATGAAACAATGCAACCCGAGATACAATACTTTGTGGTGCATAAATACTTATTAACTGTAACTCTATATTATAAAATGAGACATCCAATAGAAGAGCTCTCCTAGGTTCAATATCCGTGAGTCGTTTTATTAGGAACCCCGGACCCTTAAGTAAGATTGCAACCAATAAAATGACCCCCCTGACCATAGCTTCTTGACCTGAGTAAGTTCATATTCTGTTTTAATATGAGTATCCTGTAAAAAGAAAATGTTATTACTCAAGCCATTCAGAATCTGAAAGGTTGTACACCATCTCTTAAATGATTTAATACTATTAACATTCAAAGTCAGTGGGCTGAGCAGTTGGCCATATGAAAATTAGGGAGTTATGAGACAGAGGTCACCCATCTGGCTTTTTCCTAGATTTCCCCTTTCCCCTAGCCTTTTTTACACTGACCTCCACCGGAGACTCCGTGGCTCACTCCTAGATTCCCGAGGCCACTGAAGAGGTATCAGAATCCACCTCATCGAGGTCACAATCTCCCCATCGCTTTTGTTTGTACAAAGAATTTAACCTATTCCTAGTCAGGATAGGAGGGTCACCAGTCTGGGCTTCTAAGTTTTTCCTAGACTTCCTAAGTTTGGTAGAATGTACTAATACCATGGGGACTTCCGCAGGTGAAGGCATGCTGTCCAGCTTGCTAGAATCCTGCAAATCAGAACATGTAAGGGGAACGTCCACTTCCATGTCGCCCAAGGGCAAGGGAGGTGCAGAGGTGTGAGCTGCTTCCTCATGAGTGGAACTGAGCACCACTGTGTCCCTGAAAGTTGTAGTCATGTGGGGGAGAGATACAGTAGGAGTTGTAGCAGCAGCGTTTTGTTTAGTTTGCACCATCGTGACTTGGTGAGCCGTTATTAAAGAATCAGGATCCTTCATAACCTTATCTATCCTATTACGTGCTGCCCATGGACATTTATAGTAGGTGTGACCTGATTACTCACACAAATTACACCTGAGTGGATTAGGAAGACCCAAACTCACATGTCCGTAATCCAGACAGAGATTGCAACGAGGAAGTGAACAGGAGGAACTGAGATGTGTCCTAGTCCCACATTTGTGACATGCTTTTGGTTGGCCAGGATAAAAGCAAATCTCTCTGTCCCTCCCCATACGAAAACTACTAGGCAGATGTTGAATACCTGAATCGTTATGCAATAACTTAACTTTTATCCGCCATCCCCCGTCCACACAAAATCATCACCTAGGGTAGGGACTGGATTTTGTGAAATCTCACACTTTTGTTTAAGCCAATATTGTACATCCTCAATGTTCACCCCTTCATTTCAAAACAACAAAGTTATAGTTTTAATGGTAGGCTTAGTCAGGGGAATTGCAAAAAAATCAAGCCACTGTGGATGATGTTTAACAAGTTCAAGCTTCTGCCAGAATTTTTCTAAGGTACCATTGCTTCTGAAACTCACATCATAAAGATTTTCACCCTTAATATGTATGAAAGCAAAAAATTCCTGTGCCTGGATCCCCATGGAGTGTCTCAATTAATTATGTAGAACACATTTTCTATCAGGAAAAGTGTCTTGTGTCCCAGTATATTTCAACCGCACAGCATTTTGCCATTGTGCAGGCTCACCTACTTGCTTAAATAAATCTGCCATGCAGAAAGTAGACACAGAAGGAGCGGCAGCAGAATCCCATTGAGAACTGTCAAGAAAAGATGATGAAGTGCCCGGTTCACGGTCTTCAGTGTGCACACTCACGGTAGCAGCCGGTTCCAAGGTACTGTCAGAGAGAGGCAGGTTTCTGGCCATGACTGTAGCAACAGTTGGTCGCAAAGCAGAACTGCAGCATGTATCTGTTTTAACCAAAATTTGGTCAGTCTGGTTCATATCCAGAGGGTCAGAGCATGTATCAGCAAGGAGAACAGCTGCAGAGTTAGCCGGCTGTAAACTCATGTCTTGTGATGCGGCAGCGCGGTCAATTGTAGTCGGGGAGAGTCGTGATATGTCTGCCGTAGAGACCAGTCCTGGTGAAGTCCACCTAGTAGTCCCAGCTGTCAAGAGCCATCCAGCAGCTTTCAGCACAGATGCCGGGTCCCAGCCCTGCTCGTTCAGCCGACTACCAGAAACGGGAGGTACAGGTATGGACTGTGAATTATCAGGAGACAGCATACTAGGTTGTGCAGTAACGATGGTATCCAAAGCAGGAGAAGGAATATCTTGGGAAGTTTGAAACAAGGCAGAAGGCATATCTGTGGCCACAGTAGACATCAGAGGTTCAATATTAGGAGCCGCTTGATGTGATTATTCAGTAGTTTTCACAAGTAATTTAAAAAAAACACCTTGTTATGTAGACTCGCATTCTGCAACAGAGTTTCTTCTTCGTCTGGTGACAGCAGTTTCATAGTAGAGACAGCAGTCTTCTCCAACCTTATAGCTGTAGCAGCGGTTTCAAGAGGAATCGAACTAATAGCCTGGGAAGTAGTACTGGAACCAGCCTCAGTAGTGGTGTCTAGCAAAAAATTCACAATGTCTTCCATTTCTTCAGTCATAGGATCAGTGTCAGGCATAACAGATGTAGGTAAGGCAGAAACAGGTTCCACAGCCTCTCCTTCTCCTTGACCTCCTCCTCCACCACTCTCCATGTCCACCATTTTGGATCTGGCCGACAAGGGTTCCGTCTACTGAAGAATAGGGTAATTTTTCCGGCGCCCTGGCCAAGTTTTCCCCCATTCACTAAAAATACTACCAATGGCTTAATCTGGTTCAAGGTCAGTTGGTATTCATCTGTATCCCCTTCCCCTGGGTCATGCCAGAAAATAGGCAGAATTTGTCTAATGCACTAATCCGATCAACAAAAACTAAATAAATAAATAAATAAAAGTACACTGTCAACTGCCTCAACATGTCCCTAGTTTAAAATGCACCTTTTATGATTGCTCACATTTTGTAGTGATTGCTAATGTAGATGGCAGTTTGATTCTAATTCCTTTTTTTCTTTTTAAAACTGAACAACTGACTGCTAACAATACTGGTGTTATCACAGAAAAATATGTTTGTTTACACGTTACCATGTGCATGTGGAGGTGCGAGCACGTTGCAGAGTCCCGCAGCACTCACCCGTCATTGTCGCCCTCAGACCTGCACTACCATTAGGCCTCTACCTGGTGGCAGTTGTTTGTTGGGAACGACAAGCCACCCCCCCCCCAGGAGAGGAAAGCAGTCCTCCAGATGCTTGGTCCTCTCCCTCCCTGGCTAACCCCTGACAGACCGAGTCTGCTAACAAACACAGATCGCAAGTGTGGCAGGAGGTAAGGCGCCCAGCACCTTAGCCCTCCACGCCACTGAGCCAGTTTAGCATTTTGAAACTGATATGTCTTTTTTAGATTGCCCTGGTATCTTCATGAAGTATGAGGCCAGTATAAACTGTCTGTCTCAAAGCGGCTGCATGATGGTGTGCACTGCCCTAGCCCTGTAGCTTGCAGGCCCTGCAGGCCATTAACGAAGCAGCTGCATACTGACATGCAGTGCACTAGAACACACGTGGCCTGAAGCAGCCCCTCCCAGTTTGGCTGCCTAACTCTGCAACTAGACGACTTTTCTTTCTCATTTTTTCTTCTAGCTATAACTTGGTCATTTTTTGTCATGTTGGCACCTGATTTACATGGTGGCCAAGTCACTATCATATCTCACAATCAAATACGTGGCACCTTATTAATCCATAAAAATTTATTTTTGGGGCTTCCTCCAAAAGCCATGTTGGGTCATATTTACAAGGTGCCGCCAATGTGGTCATGAAGAAGCATAGAGACTTGGCCAACCTGCAAATCTGAATCTGAAAATGCTACAAGTGCAAATGGGCAAATTATAATCAACAGTAAAATAAAAGTGAAAAAAAAAAATAAGTTCAGGTTCATGTGCAGTACACGCATTCTTGAACTTAGTTTTAGTCTGCTTTTTTTTTTCATCTTTACTGCAGGTAGAGGAGTACTAACTTACTAACATACTAAAATGCCAGCAGAATAGGCCTAATGGTCTTTCGTGTCTACTCGTTTGGTCAGCCCCCACCCTGGGAGCTGACCTTGCTGCCCCCCTCGCCCTCTCTGGTTTCTCCCTTCCCAGTCCCAGATATTTGCACGGCACAGGACTTTGCTTCCAGAATCCTTTCCCTGTACCTGTCCCACCCCATCTTGAACCCTTCCACTGTCTCTGCCTCCACCAGCCCCCTGGGCAGCACATTCCGTGGCTCCACCGCCCTCTCAGTGAAGTAGCATCTCCTCCTTTCTCCCCTGAATCTCCCAACAGCTTCCACCCATGCCCTCTAGTTGCCCCCCTCCTTCCTTCAGAGTACCCTGACAGCTCCTCTCCTATTTACCCCTTTCGTGTACTTGAAGACCTCTATCATGTCCCCCTGGTCCCTTCTCTCTTCCAACATGTACATATTTAGCTCTTCGAGCCTCTCCCCATAAGTCCTGTCCCCCAAGCCCCAGATCATTTGGGTTGCCCTCCTCTAGACCCTCTCCAGGAGTTCAACGTCCTTCTTTAAGTGTGGCCTCCAAAACTGCATGCAGTACTTGAGGTGCAGCCTCACCAAGCAGCTATACAGAGGGAGTATAACTTCCCTCCTTTTGGAGGTGATCCCCTAGTGATGCATCCCAGCATCATGTTGGCCTTGGCTGTTGCCCTCCTATAAGTCTCAGAGTTGTTCATCGTGAGAGTATGTCAGAGAGTATATCGTGTGACACTGAGGAATTGCATCGAGAGACACTGAGGAGCTGAGGTAAGGAACCCGAGGTGGGTGTCCGTGAGGTGGGTGGCAAGGGTGCTGAGAGATTGTACATACTAGGAAGTGTACCAGCACATGACTGAAAACCCACCAAGTTGTCAAATCAATATTTTGGCAAACAGGAGCAAGGGGTGTACCTGTGGCAGGGTTGAGCACCCACACCAATAATAAAAACAGCAGATCAGACAGGAGGTGAGTAGGGTATCAGCGGTGGGCACCCACCACTGATAGCTACAAACAGATGCATCAGGCGGAAGGGAGTAGATACCACTAGCAGCTCAGGCACCCTCCGCTGGTGTTGATATCGATAAAAGGGGGCATTTTTAAATAAAAATGGGAAATCAGGAGGGGAGGACCAGTGTGGGGACTGGGCATCCACCAATGATCAGTTCACATAAATAACTGGGCTGGGTGGAAGGTTGCTTGAATCTGTTGACGTGAGCAGTTTCAAATCATGAAAATGTCTGTTAGCAGTTTTTGGGTGACAACAATGGAAAATGTTGTTGTGAAAAGCACCTTATGAATAGAACAATGGAAAAAATCATGTGCATGCACAGCAATGGCCCCCTTCTTTCTTTATTAATTTAACATCTAAACATTTTTCAATGAAACCACCTATCAAAGGAATCTCCTTGAGTCAAAGTGTGAAAAAAAAACCTGAACATTGCAGGTTTCAACTGTCAGCAGTTTTTGAGCGACAGTTGAACAAAAAATCTTAATTTTCATACATTGCTGTGTTTTCCAGCTTCTAGAACTTTTCAACCACTGAACCTATTGTCATCAAATTTTTAGAATCCATATATCCTGAGCCACAAAATGTGCATGCTAAATATCAGGCTATTCCATCTAGGAACAGCTGCATTATTAAGGTGTAAAAATAGGGGTTTATCATAGCAGAGCATTTGTAACCCTAATTAAAAATGCATTTTTTTCTGTTCTCATGTCCCCATTCACAAAGGAAAACATAGTCAGCTTAACAACTATCACAAATCATGTCATCATTCTTAGCCAATCAGGATTGTTTGCAAAAACAATAAAACATGATGGTGTGTGCATCGTGATGGCACAACGCATGCACATGGGATAGTGAGGCATGATATTGCAGGCAGAGTGCCTTCAGTGCCTGGAAGCATCACCCTCACCTTGAAGTGTCTTGTTGCACTTCTAAAATGGGTTAATGGAAAAAATTTTAAAAAATAAAAGAAATGCCAACTTTTCTTTATTGAAAACAGGAATTTCCTTTTTTTTTAAAGTAACTAGTAACATGTAGTCCTTGCCCAGCTGTTGAGCATCTGTCTATCCACACATTCAACAGATGAAACATTTGTAAGACCGCAAGTTCAGTTCTACAAAAGTCTCGAACACCTCAAACTTTGAGTGTTCAATTCTTTTGGATTGTGGCAAACTTTAAGGGGAAATGGGTGGACATTTGGTTCGACTGGTTCATCCTGCTCTGAATGGTGTGAACCAGTCGAAACGTGAACCACAGCTCGCACCTACAACATAGTGTATAGTGTGAATCACAGCCTCATTTTGGAGTTAGACTCAGCTTGATGATGTGAGCCAGTGTGAAAGCTCACTTGCGCGCTGATTGTCAGGCTGTTAGATAGCTCAGGCAGGTCTGTGATTCACTTTAGTTAGATTAGCTAAAAAATGCTTTCAAAAGCAAAATAAATCTTCAAATGTTTGACCCACATTAGTCCTACAACAGCGGGGCTGCTGAAGAGGGGATATGTAGGAGGGAACAGAAGAAGAAGAAGCAGAAAAAAAAAATCAGGCTAAGAAGTGTTGCAGCAGGCCTCTGGGACCAGAGGCTTGTCTGAGACAGCTGAGGGGGAGAAACTGGACTCTGGAGGAGTGCGTCTGGGGCTGCACAGTGGGCAGATGGGGCATGAGGTGGCAGTCTATCAGTGCCCACTTGTTGCCTAATCTCAGCAGTGTAGCACACATCTTTTTTTTCATTACAGAACTAGTATTTTAGCAGGGCATACATATGTACACAGAATTGACCAACGCCCCTAGCAGAAGCCTGAGATCCAATTATTTACTAATTTTACTGGGCAACAATTGTGTGCCAGCTGGCAGCAGGACAGTGCCTGGCAACTGGTAGCTGGCACTTTGGTGGCATTACATAAAACATTTAAATAACTCATTTTTATGACTTCACATTTCTTTTTGTGATGTTTCAAACTTTTTACAGTTCCCCAAATGGCGAGCTTGCTTGCAGCAGTCACTTCTTCATTAAGCAGCCATTTGCAGCATGCTCTGGGCAGTGGGCAACAAGCATGTGCTAGCTGACAGTGTGCCAGTGAATGCTCCTTGGCAGTTGGCACCTTAGTGGCATCCCACACTTTTTTTAATTCACTTTTTTCTTTTTGTGGTATTTTTCAAACTGAAGCTCTTCATGTTCATCCACGTTGCCGTGGTTCTGTCATCCCAAGTCCTGAAGTAGCCTGTGGGTGTGGGGCTGAGCTGTACTGCTGCACTGTAATCTGGGCAGTATGTAGCAAGTGTATGCCAGCTTTTTTTTTATTTATTATATTTCATTGAAATTTCCAAAAATTCAACAAAGAACATAGAAAAATTTTACAACCATTGCAACAAACAACAACTAAATTCAAACAACCAAGATACAAAGAAAAAACATATTAACGCAGCACACCAATCTTCCCTCCCACCACCCGATTTCCCCATACCCAAAGCACAACTGATAAGGTTTCGACAGGGATAAGGAACGTAGCCTGCTAAAAAACAAAACAAAATAAAAAGGTAGAGGACAAGAGCAGCAATATACAGGGAAACCCAAAGTGGAATCACTTAGCCCCTTCACTATGAGGTAACAACAGAGAGAAGAGTGTAGAGTGGCTCCCATCTAGAGCAAAATCTCTCTTTCCTACCTTGTGTGAGTGCAAAATGTTTCTCGACCATCAATGCCTGGAGGATCTCCTGATGCCATTCCTTGTTCGAAGTTGTGGCCTCATCTAACCAGTGTCATTATATAATTAGCTTGGCTATGACTGCAGTCAATGCCATGTATGCAGAAGGCCAAAAAGGCCCACCAGATGTAGACCGACCAAGCACACTTCTGGTGTGAAATAGTTTTCATGACCCAGAAAAGGATCCAGGGATGTTTTAATAAGATGCCAGAAATGGGCTACCTTGACACAGTCCTATAACAAATGCTTTAGATGGCCCTCAGCCTGTCGACATCTAGTACAGTTTGACAAGGGGAGCTTCCCTATTTAATGTAACCATGAAGGGGTGTAATATAAGTTCTATAGAATCTGAAACTGAGTCAACCGGTACCTATCTTGTTTTACAACTTTATATAGATTCCGCCACATGGTCTGCCAAAGCCGAGGTTCCATGGGGATATTCAAAGCCCGTTGCCAGTAGTAACAAATTCCTGTAGGACTGCTAGAATCGTTGACCTGGAAAACCCCCATATAACTTTGATATTGAGTAGAATTGTTCGTCGAGGGATACAAGTTATGGAATATTCAGGGAATCATGGTAAGACCAGGGGGTGGAACCTAAATAAGAGGATATTGCCTGTTTTAACTGTAATTGCAAGGCTATGCCTGTAGTTCGATGGGCACAGCAACAAACCATTCCCATCAGGCCTTTAAAGGCCGCTCCTCCTGGCTAGTCCAGGATTGTTTCTTTCATTGCAGCTGAAGGCTCCATCAGCTACCCCTTCTCCCTGTACCTTGATTTTTGTCTCTCCTCATTGCCATCCCTGTTCTATTGTACTGCCTCTGGCTGCTCTCGCTCTCCTCTGTCTCTGCTTCTTCTCTTGTTGCCGCTGCTTGTGGCTGTTGGCCCGTCTATCCTTCCTGGTCCTCCCGTTCTCTGCTGCTTTCATTACCCTTGCCCTCTCTTCTTTTGTCCCTGCCACTCACCCCCTTTGGTGTATCTCCCCCCCATCACACGCTGTGGACTGCTCTATCTTCATTGGGGTGGCGGTTTATTCCCGACTCCCGTTACACTTGCTTTCCCTTCGGGCATTTTGCCCACCGCACTCCCCCCTCCTGTCTGCCACTTCTGCGGCCCATGCCTCTCCACCCCTTCCTTCTGTCGCAGGTGCTTTGGCCACCTGCCCTTCCTTGGCATCCTTCTGCTTGGCTCGTTGCTCTCCACTTACTGCAGAACCACTGTATCCCTCCATACTGTTCTGCAAACGGCGTTAGCATGAGGGTTCGCCAACTGCTGGTATGCTTCATTTAGTGATTACACATTTTCACGTCTTCCTGGGGGGGGGCCCTTGGATCCGGAGCTCAGTACTGACACTGAATCCCCATTATCTGTTTACCTGAGGGAGAATTACCCTCACCTTTTAGCTGTACCCAGCACATTGACTTGATCAGGCGATCAAGCCTATCTAAGCACTACCACTGTCTTGCAGCAGCCACCGCTGCTTCATGCACTACTCTCCCTTTCTCTCATGCTTCCTCCCTTCCAGGTTGCACCCTCTCCTGTCTTAAAGGGACAGGCACCTTGATTTCCTCCAGTGATATATCCATCAGCCTGCTCTGATTCTACGCATTGCCTCAATTTTTTCTCTCCTTCTTTCAGCTGCTTTCTGGTGTTCCAGTTCCCCCTCGTGGCTCTCTATTTTTCCCACGGCGGGGGACTGCTGGGTCACGGTGGTCACAGTGGCTCCAGGTAGTGGCTGTTCTCATCTCAGGGCTATCCCCCACCTTCTTCTGTTCCCTTGACTCTCACTTCTATTCCTTCCTCATTCTGTGCTTTCTTTTGGGGCTGTTTCCCTATCCCATCATCACTGTACCTATTCGTCTCCTTCTCTTACCCTAGTCCTACATTTTGGACCACTCAACTTGTATCTCCTTCTACTCTGTATCAACCTCCATTCTTTCTCAAACCTCATCCCTCCTATACCCTACCTGCCATCATACCTAGTGTTTACTCCTGGTACTTCATACCTTCACCGTCGGCTGCGGGCTGTGCCTGGCCGTTCTCGTCTATCTCAGTCTCATGCAATCAATCCACTCCTAATGTGGCTTAGCAGTGGACCCAGTTGGCTTGCATTCCTGTGGTTGCTACTTGCAATCTCCTCCTCCGGACCCAAACTGGAGTCTACTTCACTTCGTCAGACCTATTGGTGTGTCTATTCATTCTCATCGCCTGTCCGAGCATACCCCTCATGTGGGTCTTATGCTACCTCGACTCAATCTGTTCTCCACCTGGATACATGCCTTCCATGTCCATTTCTCCTTGGCTCAAGACTAGCCTGTAGCCGACGGTCTTGCTATGCACCCCTGAAATCCACATCTAGAGCATGGGAAGCTTGGAGCGGGGTCCTTCTCCCTGGCCCATCGCGAGAATGTCTTCACTCTGGGTGGACCTTCAGTCATCCCTCATCTCAGTGACACCCCTGGATGTAAAATTTATGACTTCAAGTGTAAGGGGTGGGGCTCTTGTCAGCTGGGCCCCCTTTGGCTGCCTGAGTGGGTTCGGGGGTAACCTTTACGCTATCCTCCATCTGACTGTCTCTGGTTCACCTGTTCTGTTTCATGGGCTTGTGTAGGCTGGCTGAGTGCCTTGGCAGTCAGTTTTCTCCTCTTTTGCTTTTGGGTGCCCAGTTGCAGAGACATCACTCGCAACCCTCAACAGCATTCCTGTTAGAAGGACAGAGTGTGAGATTTATCTAAATTGGAATTTTTTCCTCTTCCCTCGATGTCGACTCTAAATTGCAGTAGCTGAGTGGTCACTAACCAAAATGTCCTTCAGAATGGAGGGAAGGCGACCTAGGCCTTTGATCCCCAGAGGTTTTCTCCTCAAAGGGGGGTTTTCCTCTTCTCCGTGCCAATGGTCATAATATTTAGATAAGGATAGTGCTTTCATAGGTTCCCTAGTTGGGTTCCGTTGTTGGATGGAGTTGGATGGTGGCCTCGGCTGTTCCCTCTCTCTTTAGGAAGTCCCACCCTTCTGCATCATGTCAGCTTTCATTCTGCTCATTGTCCTCATCATTTCCCATTCCTCTCCTGTCCTTTCCATCTACATCTATCAATTTCCATTCCCATCCTCGACATCTTCTTTATTTCTCACCTCCTTCAATGCACGACACCCTTTTGGGTATTCCTTTTGGGCTTCTTCCTAAGCTACCTTTAGCCAAGGGAGTCATTTCCATGGCACCAATAGGGGTGGAACCCTCCTCTAGGGTTCCTCGCCATCATACCTCTAAAGGGTGGTATATCCCATGGCTAGAGAGGTGAACAGCCACAATGTATCTAAGTCGCACAAGCATATATCATACCAAGCCGCGTAATCACATCAAAATACTTTCAATCAAAAACTTGAGATAGAGAAAAATGTTCTCGGAGAACTGGAAGTGGGAGGAGTCTTCCCTTTTCCAATAACTCATCTATGGAGGTATCTCGCATCTGATTACAAAATGAGTGAGGAACTGGGTGATGTGTTATACTAATATTGGGATTACCCAAAATAGGCTGCATAAGCGCCTTAGTCCAATCTGAGCCCATGTAGGTGCACAGCTGTTGGAAAGCTTTTAGAAACTAGTGTATTACAGTAGCCTTGAACCTAATAGGTAGGCTTGAGATAAAGCAAACTTTTCAACAGTATACCAACTTGCCGGCACATTCCTTTTTTCTATTGATAACCAGAGTGGGACATAAGTGTCCCCTGCTTGGTCCACTCAGTTCCAGCCCCACCTAAGGAATTTACTGCTATATGATGCGCAATAATAGAGAAATAAATCTGGAAGGTGCAGACCTCCCCGATCCTTTGGGATTGTGAGCCTGAGATAGGCTTGGTGAACTGCCTTCCCCTTCCACAGAAAGAAATTTATCATCTGTTGAAGGTGAGAGAGCCAGGATCTGGGAAGGCAGGGACATAACATACTTAAGGGATATAAGATGCGGAGAAGGAGATTCATTTCAACTATACTAACTCTGCCCCAGAACGAGAGAAGCCCATCACAGCAAATCATATTTAAGCTGCTGCAGGAGAGGGGTAACATTTTCTTTGATAGGTTAGGCCCAAATCTGTAATCTCCTGCTTAAGAACATTAGGGTTGAGGGCCAAAACCTTAGTTTTCTCTAAATTCAATTTGTATCCTGAAATAGAGGTGAAGCACTGGATTACAGTCAGCATGGCCAGACTAGAAGTAGAAGGTTCATGCAAATGTAACAGAAGGTCATCCGCATATGCGGACATTTTATCCTGGATCCCTCCAGCTACTATACCCCACACTGACTGATTATTATGTATATTATGTATAAGAGGCTCTAAATATAAATTAAATAAAAATGGCAATAATGGGCAGCCCGCCTTGTTCCTGCTGCACGGAGAACAGAACAGATAAAACACTGTTGCACCAGACTTGGGCCGTTGGGTTGTTATACAATAATTAAATCCAAGAAATAAATTCAGGAGGAAGGCCAAATTTCGCCAACACCATAAACAGATAAGGCCAAGAAACATGACTGAAAGCCTTTTTTGCATCCAGGGAGACAAGGACCGAAGGGAGTCCTTCTCTCCCAAGCCACAGACATTAAGTAGTGAAGTTCAGAAATGTGAGCACTGGAGTGTTGCCAGGCCATGGTACCCAGCATTGTCAGACCTTTCAATCCAGCCCACACCACTTGAAGCCGGTTAGCTAATACTTTAGCCAAGATTTTTATATCAGAGTTAAGCAGCGAGATTGACCAGTAACTGCTGGGAGACAGTTCATCCTTCCCTGGCTTTTTTAAAAGGGTTATCCATGCCTGGGTAAATGTCGAATCAGTTACACCTGATCCATATATGTAATTAAACATTCTAGTTAAAAAGGGAGCAAAATCCTCCATTAATGTCTTGTAAAAATTATTTGTAAAGACGTCCAGTACTGAAGCTTTATCCAATGGGAGCTGCTGTATCGCTCGGCAGACCTCATATAAAGTAATAGGCCCTTTAAGGAGTTCCTGCTGTTGGGGAGTCAACACTGGGAGCTGAAGCAAATCAAGGTAGTTGGTTATCTGATCAAGAGGGACCACCTCAGAGGACTGTATGCGGTGTAAGCCATGGTAGTAGTTACAGAAAACTTCAACTACAGTATGCTGCAGTGTCGCCACGGTACCCTCTGTGCCAGTTTGAATATAGGGAACAACTTTTGCAGTGTCCAAGTGCCAAAGTCAAGGAGCCAACAATTTTCCTGCCTGTTCCCCAAATTCTAAGTACAGAATTTTGGTGTACGTACGAGTCAATTCAGCCTTCTCTGCCAGTAGGCTAGTATACTGAACCCTAAGGGAATTGAGGCATAACCACTCTGTAGTTGGTATGTCCAAGGACAAATGACCATCTAATTGCCAGATGTCCTGCAACAATTGTTCCTTCTTTGCATTAGAAAGCCATTTTCACTTCATGGCCAGGTGGCTACATTCCCTGCGGACAGTCCATTTAGCAGCCCCCCACAACACATCCAAAGCCAACATGGAGGAATCCTTCAATGTTGAAAAGGCCTGAACAAAAGCCAAATAATATGCAGTGTCTCAGGATCCCAAAAGGAGTTGGGAATTTAGTTGCCACACTCTGTCTTGGTCCACGTGGCCTTCGACAGAATGTGTCATAGTGACTGCAGCATGGCCCGAAATGACCATGGGTTGGATGTCCAGGAGAAAAGATTTGGGAGTGATTCTTGAGTAATAAGGAAATAGTCAAGCCTGGAAAATGAGCTGTTGGGGGGGGACAGACAGTGTATTGATTAACTGTGGAATGGAGGACATCCCTTGGGTCAATCAAGCTGTGTGAGTCCAGCAGCTCCCACAGACCTCACTGCCCAGGGGACAGGCCTTTATGGGGAAACTTGACCAGTCCAAATCTGTCTGATACACTATATTCCAGTCCCCTCTGAGAATTATGGATAAGTGAGTAAAGGGGCCTAGCTGAACAGCTAAGACAGCAAAGAAGGTTGGAGAGTCCACACTGGAGCCATAAACCAATCCAAACAAAACCTCCCCTAAACTCAGTTGTCCATGTACCACAATTTACCATCCCTCCAGGTCCCCCCATTTCCTAATAAGCCAAAAGGCGAGCCGGCAAGCCAACAAAACAGTCACCCCTACTTTCTTGTTACTAGAGCCGGCTCCATATACCTGACCAATCCACTCCTTTCTAAACAAGGAGACATCCTGCTGAAGCAAGTGAGGTTTTTTTGCAAAAAAGCGATCCCCGCGGGCAAACTCTGTAAATGTCGGACCATGTGACATTTACTTTTCTCTTGGATTCCTTTATGTTTCATGTAACAAAGTATAAACACTGCACATTTAACTACTATACCAAACATTAAAAGTAAACCAAACATTCCATAGATCAAATATAAAAAAAGAAGAAATAGCAGGTAATGATGTAACCATTCTGCAGAGATGAATGTACTCTGGGTCAGTCTCTACCTCTTCCCTCATTTAAAACAATGAGAACAAACAGCACCTGAAACAAAGCTCTAACTCACCCCTGCCTAATACAAAAAAAAAATCTAAATAACAGACCCCCCCCCCGTTCCAACAGGACACAATAAAATCCCCTACCACATAAAACCCCATAAGAAACCACATAACCCCCGGTCCAAATGACAGCTCTTCATGCAGACTCAGACTCATGATGTATTTCACCACCCACCAATAAACTACCCCCCGCCGGAAAATGTAACCACACCTGATAAATACAGAAAAAAGGAACAGAATTCAAGACAGGCCATTGTACTTCCCAGTTATTTAGAGCACAAAATTTACATCTAATATGAGGCTGCTCAAAATTATGAAAAGAGAAAAATGAACACCATCACAGAGACCAGTATCAACTGGGTGAGGCGACCATATATGGGTAAAGAAAATAAAAAGTGTTTCCACCTGCTGTTTGCATAAAATAAACAAAAAATCCCTGTGCAATAACATAACCAGAGCCAAAACTTTGATCAAGGAGTGAAAAATCCCCGCTGTCAATCTAATGATATAGGGAACATCAACTTCGGCTCCCGGCAAATGCAGCCCCCTTAGATCTAGAAACAAAAAAAAAAACAATTAACCTCAAACTTAAGAGACAAGATCATGCACCAGATATTGTTTGAGATCTGCCAACCTGCCAAAAGTGGGTCTTGCCATGCACAAATCCAGCTAGGGTGAGCCCTATACTGTCCAGTGCCATATCCCAGTAAATATGTCCTGGGGAATATGTTAAAGCAAAATTAAGCCCTCACAGAGAAACACAGTCCTAAAAGAAAAGAGATCCAACAGTCTGTACATTACCCAATCAGGGGTACTGAGGTCCGCCTTTGGATCAGAAAAATGGAGGGAGGGCTCAGTAAGTACAGAATCAAGCCAGTTCAATAACCACAAGACCAGGCATCCGGAATGAAAAGAAAAATGGTAGATGAGATTGTTTTTCCCAGTTAAATGTACTTAGCCTTCAAACACAAAATTAGCGACATACAAAACTGTGCCACCTGCTAGACACATAAGTTGTGTAGGGTATCTTCAAACCGGCTCCTGTAAACTATACTGCTGGAGTAGCATTACCTTGCCGAGACATCCAAGAAGAAGCATCGGATCAAACTACCATGCCAATACACATTGCAGGTAGCTACTACATTGGTTCTAGACACAGGCAATCCCCTGAATAACATGAGTCCACCTCAGATGTGTAGAATGTTATCTGGTGCCACTTTACGACAAATACATTTATCTCAGGGGCTTCCAGGTCAGTTCTGCAAGCAGAAACATATCTAAAAGACACAGTGTCCAGAATATCTATCCAAATCAATAATCACAGGAGGAGGGAGCAAAAATTACAGGAGTCAGAAAACACAGCTTTCCTTCAGGAGGTCTTGAAGAGCTCAGAAAATAATGCCCTTAACTCCTTTGCAGCCTGGTGTACAGTATTGAAGCTCCTCCAGGCTTCCTACTGTATCTGTAATTCACTAGGTATAACATAAGGAAGCAGATCCTCACTGCTATCAACTTGGTTATGGAGGAGTGATACGCTGTCCGCTTCTGCAGGATCGAAATAGAGTAATCCTGGGAAATTTGCAGGCAGGCTTCTTCCCATGACACTTCTTTAAGCTCACTCACTTTTGTTAATAGATGTTGTCTGTCCAAATAATTTGAGAATTTGAAGATGAGGGGGCGAGGTGGAGAGCCTTCAGTAGGTATAGGCTGTAGGGATTGATGCACCCTCCCTATAACGTATGAGGGGCTATTAGGAGAGGGACCTGCTAATTTTTCACAAAGCCTCTGTATGAATATGACAGTGTTGGGACCCTCTGATTGCTCCAGAAGATCAAAGATAACAATATTATTTTGCTGACTCCTGCCCTCTAAATCTTCATGTCAGGCCTTCAGGTAGATGGTCTTCTGTCTGAGCGAAACCACCTCAGGGTCAAGCCTATTCCTCCAGTCTTCGAGTGAACTAGTGTGGGCTTTGTTATCTCCCACCCACTAAGACAGCATGTCCATAGAGGACTGCAGAACCTTAATTTTATCTGTGAGCCTTTGCAGTACCTCATTCAGAGGTCCAAACTCCTGCAGGAACCGATCCTCCGTAAGGGCAGTCGGCATCAAATTACTGCAGCTCAAGGTGGAAGTTTGAGCTTTTGAATTCTTTGCGGCATTTTCTCTTTCAGGAGTCGCTGGTGGGGTATGGTGGAGAGCATTCTTCATCTCTGCATCCATTCTCAGTGATTCTAGTAGCGGAGCACAGAAGCAACAGGTTGGCACAGACTTTGTAAATCAATTGCAGCAGGTATAGTTGAAGAAAATATATAAAAATCAGTATTTTGATTCAGAGAGGGTGGGAGACATCGAAAAGTTCCTCTACCGCAAATAGTGCATCATGAGACTCCCAACTGTATGCCAGCAAGTAGCGAGTCAGTGCCTGGCCTCTGGTAGTACTTGGAGACATATCATTGATAAAATAAATAAAAATAAACAAAAGCGCTCAAATAAAAAAAAATTGTAAAATAATATGTAAAAATAAAACAAAAAACTAAAAAAAAAACTAAAATAAAAATATAACAAAAAAATAAAAAAATGAAATAAAGTCTTATTCTTTATCATTCATCACCCAAGTGGCTGAATCCCGTAGCAAGCATTAAGAAATGGAGAAACAGAGAAGCCAAGAAGATGGTGCCATGGGATCATCTAATCACATCAAAGAAAACTAAAGCAGAGTGGGATTGGTCATAGACCCTCTGCCTCAGTGGGAACTACAATTGGTACAGGAAGATGATCATAGTGGTAAAACAGTCCGTAAAGTATCACACATTGTAGAAACCACTGGCAGTGGCACTGTAAGGGTTGCAACATGAGCAATTATTGTAGAAAAAAGGAATAAGAAAGGAGTGTATCAGGTAATGACACAGATAGAGAAGGAGAAGCAAAGTGATTTGGCGGAGCTTGGAGATAGACTGTGTTAACATACCTGATAAAAGTGATAGCAGCAGTTCTGGGGAGGAGAATGAGGTGAAACAGGTGGGGAATTTGACTCAGGGCCAGTGCACATAAGAGATAAAAAAAGACAAAAAGTGGTGAAAAAAAGAATATGGAAGGAGTACATCAGGTAGTGACACAGGTAGTGGAGGAAGAGCAAAGTGATTTGGCAGAGCTTGGGGACAGAGATACAGATTGTGATTACATACCTGATAAAAGTGATAGCATAGGAGAAGGTGGAACAGGTGGGAGTTCAACTTGAGGCAGGTGCACATAAGAGATCAAAAAAGAGAAAAAGTGGTAGTGAAAAAAAAAAAGAAAGACCATAAAACAAAAAGGGGAAACACAACACAAGCATATGAAACAACAGCAAATAAAGAAGACACAGGCAAAACTGGTGGCCTAGGACACATGGTAGAGGAAGAAAAAGATTCCCTGACACTAAAAAACTGGCGGAGGAAGAGGAGGATTGTGACGATGTGGAAACAGCCCACAGTAACTCATGCATCAGGCAACAGCTATAAGTGTCAGAAGGAAAGACCAAACTGGTGATATCGGTAGTGTGGGATTTCTTCTGAGTGGACGAAGAATCATGGACACATGTAGTGTGTCTTTTATGTAAAGACAAGCTGCGTTGTGGTAAGAAGTGAACACGGCTGGAAACATATACCATGAAAAAACATTTGCTAAAGTCCCACAGATCTCAGTATGACAAGACATGCCAACAAATGGAGTCAGCAACAGCATCACCAGGCAGTGAAGCTGATGATGATAATGATGATGGCCAGGGGGAGGAAAACATTAGGAGATCAGTTGGAGAGGAAAAGCAAGAGCAAGAAGAAAAAGAGGAAGAGGAGAAAGGGGAAGAATATATATCAAGTGGTAGCTGATGCACAACTTCAACATCTTCCATTCATCAATTCTTTAGCCCATTGACTCTCACACCTCCAAAAGGCCACACATTCCCAACCACTTCCACCCCACCAGGGTGGCAAAAATAGGAGCCACCTGTCAGGTCCAGCAGAAAAAAAAACACTCAACTCCCACTGGTTAATTCCCTGGAAATGGGCCAGAAATATAAGGCCAATAGACAAGAGGCAAAAAAGTTAAGAGCAATTGTGGAAATGCTTGCCACCGACTTGCTGACATCTTCTTTTGTAAGCAATGCAGGTTTTCTATCACTAATGAAAGTTTCAGTGCCAAGGTATCAAGTGCCCAGCCATACCTACTTTTCCACAGTAGCTCTTCCTGATTCGTATCAGAGCGTCTACAATATTGTGCCACATGCCCTGAAAACATCATTTGTTTCAGCCATTCACATCACAACTTACATGTAGATCAGTGGTCAGACTACTGATATCATGGCAGTGACTGCCTGTTGGTTCAGTTTCTCTTCATTCTCCTCCTCTTCCTCCTACTCCTCTGGGTTAAATGCCAGCAGCGGCAGTAGTAGTAGCTGCTAGACACTGGGGCTCCCAACCTCCACAAGCAGGCAGCTTTATGTATTGCTGACTTTGACAATAACCATAGTAGAGAAAACTTGTTACACTTCCTTCAGCAGAAGTTTAATGACTGGCTGACACCACACTCATTAACATCAGATTTTATAATATTGGATAATGCAAAGAACATTAAGGAGGCAGTTGATGATGAGGATTATACACATCCCATGTTTTGTTCACTGTATAAATCTGCTAGTTCAGGGATTCCTAGATGAGGAAGACACCACTGTGTAGACATGTGTAGGTCTGGCCAAAAGAGTTTGTCACCATTTTAGCCATTCTGTAAAGGCACAGACACCGTTATGAATTATTCAGCAGTAAAACCACCTCCTCCTCTACTACCTGAAACAAGACGTGGCAACAAGATAGTATTCCACCTATTATATGAGGGAATGGCTGCTAGAACAGAAGGCTAACTCCAGTATGCTATTGAGCATGGTACTGGCAAGGGAGAGGTCCCAAATCAGTGGTGCCTGATAGAGACGATCTGCACTTTGAGGAAGCCAGAAGTGTGGTAAGTGCTGATGCAGCTGATCTAAGCCATGTACTCCCCCCTCACTGCCCTCATTAACCTGCAACTTCTGCATATGAAAACTCAGTATGAGGAAAAGGAGAATACCACTGCTCTCAGTCTAGCAGAATGGATAAGATCATGTTTCTGGAATGGCACATGCATTTCAAAAATGTGTACAGATGACTATTACATTGTGGCTGCTCTCTTGGACCCTCAGTTCAAAGACACATTTGAAACATTCTTTGATGCAGAAGAACGTGAGAAGGATCAGTAGTCCTATACAGCCTGGATTATCCTTCTGATCTCTGTATACGTATGGCACAAAACAAGAACAGGAGTACAAACAGAAGAAAAAACACTCATCATCATCACTTACAAATGTATTGACAGACCAGGTAGAGGAGAGGAAAGAAGGAGGATCCCAGTTTATTTTCACTTCTAATACTGAACATCATAGGAGTCTCTCATTTTGGTCTCCAAGCAACCTGCTACTACTGCTGCTGCTGCACCCCCAGAGAACATCCATTGATAAGAAACCACCATGGGAACAACTGTCTGACTATGGCTTACTGAAAAAGCATGGCAAGTCACTTTCTGACACAGTGGTACCTGAGATGCCAGAAAACAAAATGGTGCAGGATTATCTGGATGAGAATGTGCCACTTGCAGTAGACGAGCCTCTATTGCACTGGTACCAATAAAAATACAATTTGGACCTCTTTGACACAGGTAGCTGTTGAACACTGCAGTTGCCCACCTACAAGTACATATTTAGAGAAAACTTTCAGTGCTGCATGCAATACTGCCACCAATATGAGAACATGCCTTTCAAACCAAAATGTAGATATGCTCACTTTAAAATAAAAATAACCTGACCCTTTTTCCAAAGCCCTTTCTGCCAAAGTTTATGGATGATGAATCTCCTACACTTCCAGCTGTGCTAAAGACAGATGAGTATGCTAAGGTGGATAGAGAGGGTTTCTGTGTCCATTAGTTTTTTGGAACCAGTAACCTATACTCACATGCTGTGGGATGCTGTACTATCATCTTCACTCAGTCTTCTTCGGATTAATGTTTTATGAATTTTTTGCAGGTCTACACAGACCAAATAAATAATTTTGGGGCAATGCTGCCTACAAAATCAGTGTGTATAAAACATATCCATAGTGTAACAGGAAGCTTTGTCCACGTTTTGGCACTGTCCCAGTAGGTACACAGTTTCTTGAAACCAGTAGCCCACACTGTGGGATGTTGCACTGGTATATTCACTCAGTCTTCTTCAGATTAAATGTTTTGTGAATTCCTGCCAGGTCTACACAGGCCGAATAAAGAATTTTTGGGGCAGTGTTGCCCACAAAACCAGTGTGTGTAACACTTATCCATGGCATAACCAGAAGACTGCCCCAAATTAATGAGCAGACAATTTTTTTGAATCAGTAGCCCTCATTGTGGGATGTTGCACTGTTGTCTTCACTCAGTCTCTTCAGATTAACATTTTGTGTATTTCTGGCAGGTCTACACAGGCCAAATAAATAATTTGGGTGGCAAAGTTGCCCATGAAGCCAGTTGTACAACACTTATACTTGGTATAACGGGATACCTTGCCGATGTGTTGCACTGTCCCATTGGACACACAATTTTTGGAGACAGTAGCCTATGCTATGGAATTATGTGCTGATATTCTGTGGGCATACATAGAGTTTACAATTACAAACCATTTTATTTTGAGCATTTTTAGACACATAATTTTGTTTTCAACTAGCACTGTTCATGTTTAGCACTGACTGAACAGACACAGTTTTTGGAACCAGTATCCCTCAACATGGCCCACTGCATCATCCTGTTGTTTTGGGTGCTTCATCAACACAGTGCATTATGTTATTTTATCCCATTTCCTAATTTTTTTAATGGTCAAACCAATGCGAACTAGTCCACTAGTAAGAGAACTTTGGCAAACTGTAACTGGTTTGATGGTCAAAGTTCACATGGTCAAACACTGGGTGGTTCACACGGCTCTAAGCATTTATCATGGGAGACAGTATTTTGAACTGCTGCAGAATTCTAGTGGCTGAATGCTTACCTCTCCTCACACAAACACACCCAACAGAAGGCCTCCGTAAACTCAGAGATTCAATTATATCTGAGTCAGAGCAAACAACAAAGATTTCCTAGTAGGTAGGCAAGGATGGGGGGGGTTCAATGGTTAGAAAACAAGCTAAAAAAATTAGTGTACGTGTGTAAGGATGGTTATATAAAAGAAAAGAACATTAAATAAGTTTGTTAGATATTTTTTATTTTGAGGGAGCTTAATTTTTGGGGCCTAGATGAGTAATTTTAATGAGTAAAAGTGGTAGCTGTGTTTCTAATAGCAATCAGGAATTAAAAAAGCATTTGTCAATGCTGAATGTTCATTGTGTGCACTGAAACATAGAATTTGACGGCAGATAAGGACTGCTTGGCCCACCCAGTCTGCCCATTTTCCTACCTGATGGATAAGCTGCAGATCCTAGTTGACCAACAGCCTACTTCTTCCTACCCCAACCCCCTAGAATTGCCTTATGAGTGTCCCATGCATGCTTGAATTCCACCAGTTTTTGACTCCACAACTTCCTCGGAAGGCAGTTCCACGCATCCACAACCCTCTCTGTGAAAAAATACTTCCTTACATGACCTCTGAGCCACCCCCATCTTCAAATTGTGCCCCTAGTTCTTGCACACCTCTTTTTCTGAAAGATGCTACCCTCTTGGACTTTGTTGATTCCCTTGAGGTACTTGAAAGTTTCTATCAAGTCCCCCCTTCCTCCTTTCCTTGAGGCTATACATATTAAGCTCCTTAAGTCTCTCTTCATATGTCTTACAGTGCAGACCCTGCACCATTTTAGTTGCCCTCTTCTGGACTGCCTCCATCCTATTTATGTCTTTTCGGAGACTGGGTCTCCAGAACTGCATGCAGTACTCCAGATGGGGTCTCACCAGCTGTCTGTACAGAGGAATAACAACTTCCTGTTTTCTACTGGTGATGCCTCTCACAGTGCATCTCAGTATCCCCCCAGACCTGCTTACTGCCCTCTCGCATTGCTTGCCCACCTTTAGGTCATCTGATATGACTACCCCCAGGTCCCTTTCCATTTTTGTTGTTATTAGTATCTCACCCCCCATTGTGTACTCTTCCCCTGGGTTTTTGTTTCCCAGGTGCATTACCTTGCACTTCTTAGCATTGAATCTAAGCTGCCATACATTTGACCATTTGTCCAACCTTGCCAAGTCCCTTCTCATCCTTTCCACCCCACCTTGTCTATTAACTCTGTTGCAGATCTTTGTGTTGTCTGCAAAGAGACATACTTTTCCTTCCAGTCCCTCCGCAATGTCAAAGCGGCAGCAGCTAAGTGGGACGGCAAAGTGAAGAGAGGAGTCTGACCGGAGTCAGACCGGGGACGGACTGGGCTACTAGAGTTTGTAATATCTTGCTTAGAGTTAATCATTTCTTTTGGGTTTGTACCTATAGATTAGTTATGATTAACAGAGGGATATTGTTGTGTGTAGCCTATACACTTTGTGTTTTGTGTACTGATGGGTTATTTTGTTCTATGTGTGTTAATAATGACTTTAGAGCATATGAAAATAATCAGATTCTGGAGTTCAGACTCAACTGTTTATTCCTAATTATAGTCATTTATTTGGTGTAAGGTTAAATACATGTGTTATAACTTGGGTTACAGTGTTAGGAAATATAAGACACGGAAATGTGTTCTGCCTGTTTGCATAAGAACCTGGTTACATTGCTTTCTCTTGCTAATTGATCTGGCAATGTTGAAAGCAACCCTGGTCCTTTAGCAAACGATATGGCAGATAGTGATTTTTTTGCAGCATTCATATGGCTTCAAAATTATGCATTTTAATGTATTAAGCTTAACATCTAAATTTCATGAGGTGGAGTCATGGATTAGTTTATATAATCCGGATGTTCTGGCACTGACTGAAACCTGGTTAACCTTACCTGTTCTTGATACTGAACTTTGTATACCTGCTTATAAACTTTTTAGAAAGGATCGTGCCACTGGTAGAGGGGTGGGGTTTTGTTTTATGTTAAGGAATATTTAATGGTAAATGAGACCACTATATTTAACAGTAATTTGGAATATTGTGAACATATTACTATTCAGTTATTGTTGGGATCTGTCAAAAATTAACTATTTGTTGTGTGTATCTTCCACCTAATGGTAGCAAATCAGGCTTACAAGAACTTGTAAATGCTCTGAATACTGGGGTTTCTACAGAGTTAATACTACTGGGGATTTTAATTTAAATTGGATGGGTTCAGATATAACAAAGTTAAATACGGTCTTGTCTCAGTCTGGTTTACAACAGATTATTACTTTGCCACTCGACACAATAATAGATCAGAAATCACACATTGCTGGACTGGATATTAACAAATAGACCTATTAATATGATAAAATGTGGTTTGACTCTGATTACGTTAAGTGATCATCATCCAGTCTTCTGTATTTGGAAACATGGGGACTGAAGAAGTCTAAGCCAATTATAAGGATTTCGAGATATTTTCTAAATTTGATGTACATTCTTTTTGTACAGAGTTGGGTAAAATAGATTGGTCTTTTTATATTCTATCCTGATGTGGATTCTGCATTGCATTTTTCATTACTGAGTTTACACATGTTTTGGACCAGTTAGCTCCCTTGTTAAAAGAAGGGTCCGAGGGAAAACTTATGGGTGGTTAACACCTCCTTTGATTAAACTTATGAGACAACGAGACAAGGCCTGAAAGCGTATAAAATGAACCATTCTGCTTCTGGTTATCATGCGTATAGGACTTTAAGGAACCAATGTAAGGCTAAGATAAGGAAGGCTAAAACAGACTATATTCGTCATAAACAATGTGAAGGGTTATCTAACGCTACTACTTTTGGAAAACAATTAATAATTTCATAAGGCCTAATGTTTGTCAACCAGGTTCAATGAGGTTGAATGGTGACTTGTTGTCTTGTCCACTGAAGATAGCTAACGAGTTTAATTTGAAATTTACTACATTGTCTGATTCCTTTAGTGACCAGTCCAAGGTGAACTACTTGGGATTGACTGAAGATTTTACAGTTAATCCTAAACTGTACTAAGGACTACTACTCCGAAGGAGGTAGAGATTGTTGCGTTGTATTAAGAGGACAGCTCAGCTGGTTCTGATGGCTTATGTCCAGTTTATTGGCGGATGCTGCCTCAAGTTATAGCACTTCCAGTTAGTATTATTTTCAACTTGTCTTTTGTTACAGGTACTATACCTAATATATGGAAACATACTTTGGTCACTCCTATATTTAAATCTGGTTCACAACATGAGTTTTGTAACTACAGACCTATTTCTATCTTGTCTGCTTTAGCTAAAGTTCAGGAAAGAATAGTTTACAATCAGTTGATTGGGTATGTGGATCGCTTTGGATTATTGTCTCAGAACCAACATGGTTTTAGAAAGGGAAGGAGTACTGAGACTGCCTTGAGTCGAGTTCATGTACGCGGTACTTAATGGCATGGATAAAGGGTGTCTGACGGGTGCCGTGTTTCGTGGACTTGACCAAGGCATTCGACTCAGTTGATCACCAATTGTTGATTTCTAGACTTGGGTCATTGGGAGTTGGTGAGTCTTTCTTGGACTGGACGAGGATTATTTAACAAATAGGTTTCAAAGGGTTAAATATAGGGTGCTGTATCAGACTCTGTAATGGTTAAGTGTGGGGTTCACAAGGTTCTATTTTGGGGCCACTTTTGTTTTCTTTGTTTTTGATCAACTAGTAAGTGTGATTAATAATGCTTCTCTAACACTTTACGCTGACGATGCAGTAATTTAACTCAGGGTTTGTCATTTGGAGATCTAGGTGTTTCTTTAACAGAGGAAATGTGCAATTTTCAGTCTTCACTTATGGCCTGTAAATTACTCTTAAACAAATCTAAGACAAAGGTGATGGTTTTGGTACCCACCTAGACTGAGATCTGAGGTTGGTACTTTGGAAGTTAAATCTCTTGATGGATTTCTGTTTGACTATGTTGATACATTTCAATATCTTGGGGTATTACTAGATTCTCATCTAAGTTATGAATCTCATTTTTTGAGGGTTACCTCAAGAATACATTGTAGATTAGGTTCTTTGTACAGAATCCGTTCATTTCTTATTCCTGAGTCTAGGCTGGTTATTTCTAATTGCTGCTTACTTCCTATTGTGAACTATGCAGCTATGATTACTAACACTGCTTCTGCGACAGTGATTTCAAAGAAATCCACTTTACTTCACTTGATAGCTAAGTTTGCTTTAAATTGTTCTAAGTCATCTCATCATTGTGTGATTTTGAAAGAAATGGGCTGGTTACGGTTTCATTAAATTTCCAATACTGTGGCCAAGTTCATATATAAAGTTATGGACTCTGGAATTCCACATAGTATTTCAAAGTTTTGAGACCATATATTGATGGTCATTATTCTAGACATAGGTCAGACAGTAGGTTTCTCGAGATTCCTTTTATGAAATCTAAAAGTGGACAAAGATCCTTTGCTTATATTGCTCCATTCATTTGGAATGAAATTCTCAAGATATTAGGTGGTTGTGTTCTGTCAAAAGTTTGCCGATGCATTAAGGATGTATTTGAATCTCAATTTAATTGTAACTGTTTTTATGAATTTTTTATGAATTTTATACGTAACAAAGACATTTTTGTCTGCAATTTGCTGCATTGTATATGTATGTTTGATTATGTATTGTCTGTATGCAATATATGTGGGTGCACCTGTAAAAGGAACTTGTTTCCAGTGTGCTTACCCGTTAAGTGAATAAACAAACAAACAAACAATGTTGCTTAAAAAGACACTGAAGAGGACTGGTCCTAGTACTGAACCCTGCGGTACCCCACTAGTAACCCCCCTTTCTTCAGCGTAGACTCCATTTACTATTACCCTCTGTGTCCTGTTCCCCAGCCAATTCTTTACCCAGGCTACCATCTTGGGGCCCACTCCCAGGCTGGCTAGCTTGTATATAAATATTTTGTGTGAGACTGTGTCAAATGCTTTGCTAAAGTCTAGGTAGGCCATGTCCACAGCCCCTCCCTGATCTACTACTTTGGTCACCCAGTCAAAGAAATTGATTAGATTCGTCTCACATGACCTTCCCACTGTGAATCCATGCTGCCTTGGGTCCTGTGCCCCTCTGGCCTCTAGGTACTCAACAGTTCTTTCCTTCAGAAGTGATTCCATCATTTTCCCTATCACTGAGGTTAAACTAACAGGTCTGTAGTTGCCTGCTTCTGCCCTGCTCCCACTTTTGTGAAGTGGAATCACATCTGCCATTCACCAGTCCTCAGGTACCACTCATCTTTCCATAATTTGTTAAAGAGGGTAGTCAGTGGTGTCACTAGTTCTACCCTTAGTTCTTTTAGAATTCTGGGATGAATCCTGTCAGGCCCCATTGCTTTGTCCACCTTCAGTTTTATGAGTTCTTTCAGAACCCTTTCTTCTGTAAATGGGCTGGTATCAACTTCTGTATCCAGAGTGTTTCTATTGTTTGGTTTAAGTACCGCCACCTCTTCATTTGTGAATACTGAGCAAAAATATTTGTTTAGTATATCTGCCTTTTCACACCCCGGTGTCATTTTGTTTGGGGGGGTGGGGTTATGAGCCTGCACTGGCAAATTTCAACACGGGTTTATAACTTTGTTGTTTTTTTATATTTTTATACCACATTTTCAACATAGCCATCTTATTACCACACCTCATGAAAAAAAGGAAGAGTACAATTTCACCTCCTGTCTGAAAGGTGTTTTCATGAAGTGGCTGCAAAATCACCTTTCAGGATGCAAAAAAACATTTTGGCCATGATCTGAAAAATGGCAGCTGTCACAGTAATGAGGTGCTGTGAAGAAATGGCTATATTGAAAATCTGGGGTCAAAACATTGAAAAGTACCAAAGGTACGAGCCTGTGTTTGCTAATTTAAACGCAGGCTCGTCACATTGTTGTTTGTTAATACTGTCGCACCAAATTTTTAATGTAGCATTCTTATGATCCCACCTCATGAACAAGGGTGGAGAAAATTTTCAATTCCTGTCCCAAAAGGTAATTTTGCACAGCAACTGCAAAATCACCTTTTGGGATGCAAAAACACATTTTTGCCATGATCTGAAAAATAGCAGCTATCATATTCATGAGGTACTGTGAAAAAATGGCTATATTGAAAATTTAGGGTAAAAATATTGAAAATTGCCAGTTACGAGCCTGCATTTACACTTTTCACTGCAGGCTCATAACGTCTTTGTTTTTTAATATTTTTACACCAAATTTTCAACATAGCCTTCTTATGACCCTGTCTCATGAACCCTGTAGGTGAAAATGTTCAAATCTATGGGAAAATGGCATTCCACCCCACAGATGTGAAAACACCCCACAGGTGTGAAAACACATTATGGGTAGGATGTGAAAAATGACAGCTGTATTGTTCATTAGGTGGTGTGATAAAAAGGCTATATTGAATATTTGGAGTGAAGATATTGAAAATGACCAAAGTTACACGTGTGCGTAGAAAATTTTTAATGACCAGGTGCGACTTGGCCATTTTTTGGAGTTGTTTCACCAAATTTTCAGCATGGCCTTTTTGGGACCCTGCCTCATGAAGAGTGCCACTGTCATTTCATTCACTCATCCCAAAAGGTGATTTAGCAGAGTGACCATGCCATTCTGCACCACATGTGCAAAACCACATTTTGGGCAAGATGTGAAAAATGACAGCTGTATTGTTTATAAGGAGATAAAGAGGTGTGAAAAAATGGCAATGTTGAAAATCTGGAGTGTAAATATTAAGCACTGGTGAAGTTACAAGCGTGTGCAGAAATTGCACAATGCATGCTTGTAACAAGGTCACTTTCTAGACTTTTTCACCAAATTTGCAACATGGGCTTTTTAGGATCCCACCTCATGAACAGTGGCACTGTTGTTTCATTAATTGGTCCTGAAAGGTGATTTTGTGCAGCGACTGCGAAATCACCTTTTGTGACCAAGTAACGAGATGACAGTGACTGTTCACAAGGTGTTGTCCCAAGAGCCCCATGTTGAAAACTTGGGGCAAAAATTCCTAAAAATGGCTGAGATATCAACATAAGTTGATCCCCCCCATTGACTGCCATTATACGGCGCTTACCTTTGATTCTTCGGTTTGCTGGTCGGCTTTGAAGAGTGCAGACACTTCCCGGTCAGGAGAAGATGACAATGCCGGCCTCCAGAGGGAAGTATGGGGTAAGGGCAGAGGGTGTGGGGAGGTGGGTGCTCAGTGAGAGTCTGGGGATGGGGAAGGGGAGACTGGGAGATGATGAGGGACCGTTTCCTTTTTTACAGGTCAAAAAAAAAAAAAGACAGCGAGGGATGGTTTTCTTTATTTTACAGGGAAAAAAATATACATTAATTTAGGCACACTGGGGTGGGCTCCCAGCATGCCACAATAGTCGTGGTGGTTGGGGGGGGGACATGCTGACACAGGGATTGAGCACCCCAGTGTCAGCAAGGGAATGGACACCAGAGGGTGAGGGGTGAACAGCACACAGTGGGAGGGTTTTACTTGTTTCTGGGGGCTCAGATGGGAGTGAGGAGGACAGCATACAGTGGGAGGTAGCAGGAGGGTTTTATTTGCCTCTGGGAGCTGCTCGGAGCTGGGACAGGAGTGTGGAGGGCAGCAAGCAGTGGGTGGCAGTGGGAGAATTTTATTTGCTTCTGGGGGCTGCCAGGGCCTGGGCCGAGAGCAGGGAGGACAGCATGCAGTGGGAGGTAGCGGGAGAGTTTTACTTGCTTCTGGGGGCTGCCAGGGGCTGGGTTGGGAGCAGGGAGGACAGCATTCAGTGGGTGGTAGCGGGAGGGTTTTATTTGCTTCTGGGTTTATAAGATGATTGTTCCTTTAATTGGTCCTGAAAGATAATTTCATGCAGCAACTGCAAAATCACCTTTTGGGACCAAGTAATGAAATGACAGTGACAGGGTTCATGAGGTGTTGTCCCAAGAGCTCCATGTTGAAAACTTGGGGCCAAAATTTCTAAAAATGGCTGAGATATCAACATAAGTTGACCCCCCCCATTAACTGCCATTATATGGCGCTTACCTTTGATTCTTCAGTTTGCCAGTCGGCTTTGAAGAGTGCAGACATGTGCCGGTCAGGAGAAGATGACAGCACCGGCCTCAGGAAGTAAATATGGGGTAAGGGGGGGGTGTGGGGAGGTGGGTGCTCAGTGAGAGGGTGAGGAGGGAAGGGGGAGGGATGGTTTTCTTTATTTTACAGGGAAAAAAATATACATTAATTTAGGCACACTGGGGTGGGCTCCCAGTGTGCCACAATAGTGATGGTGGTGGTGGGGGGAAATGCTGACACAGGGATTGGGCACCCCAGTATCGGCACGGGAATGGTACCAGAGGGTGTGGGGTGAACAGCACATAGTGGAGGGTTTTATTTATTTCTGAGGGCTTGGATGGGAGCGAGGAGGATAGCACACAGTGGAAGGTAGTGGGAGGGTTTTATTTGTCTCTGGGGGCTGCCGGGGGCTGGGACAGGAGTGAGGAGGACAGCAAGAAGTGGATGGCAGTGGGAGGGTTTTATTTGCTCCTGGGGCCGGCCGGGGCCTGGGATGAGAGTGGGGAGGACAGCACGCAGTGGGAGGTAGCGGAAGGGTTTTACTTGCTTCTGGGGTCTGCTGGGTCTTGGGATGGGAAAGAGGAGAACAGCACACAGTGGAAGGTAGCAGGAGGGTTTTATTTACTTCTGGGGCTGACGGGGGCTGGGATGGGAACATGGAGGACAGAATGCAATGGGAGGTAGTGCGACTGATCAGTCTGCCTGCACTTCAAAGGACCAAGCCACACTGCTACTGTGTCAGCTCTGTCCTTTAAAAACATTGCCCAGACCAGCCCACTCACAAAACCTGTATCATCAAGCCACTGCCTGTTGATTCACCTGCCACAGACCAGCCCCTACAGCACCGTTCTCCATTGGGCTGGCACCCCTCACACTCCTCTCTAGCAACTCTCACATCAACATATTCATTTGTGCTTGCACGCATGATGAACATAAAAAGGCATTGATACTGTTAATGTTCTGTTAGTGTTAGTGTTCTGTTTCCTAATATCCAGCACTTTTTTTACCTGCGAATTGTGCTCTCTCAATGCACAGGTCCTAGTCAATCAGGAAGCATTATTTCCCTACCCATTTTATAATTATAAATATATAGGTACACTTATTAGCCATAAGAGAGTGTCTTGTACAAACAGTTTTTAAATTCTGAAGTTCTGACTTCTGTTGGTATAGTCTATTTTCCTCACTGGGTTTCTCTAATTTTCAGAAAAGTAAAGCATTTTGATTTTAAATATAAATTTCAATTTTTAAAAACATAAATATTTAACATTATTAATAAGATGATATACAGTTACTGTGTCTCTTATAGTAGTTAGAGATTCTTCTCGGTTCTCAATCGAGAAAACTGAAACATACACTCTTATGACTATAAAAGATATACAAACACGATATATAAACCTATACTGGCGAAAAACATCTATTGGCTCTTCCACTGTTACACAAACACAAACAGAATAGTGGATGGATGGCCATGCAAAATCAAATCGTTTTGCAACTGAGGAATCCTAAAGACATTATAAAGGCCCAGAGCAAAGCTTGTTGAGATATGTCATTAGAATCCCTGAGATGGAAACAGGCCTTGCTGTGCTTTGGATACGCAGACACTATTTCTTAACATCTTTAGTTTCAAAAAATGTAAATAAATCACATGAGCACCAACACCCAAAAAAACACGAAACTGCATTTGTTTTTGTCATTTTTTGTAAATTCCCAAAACCCATCCCAGCAGTTGCTTCAATTCTCAGTTCAACCCTCCACCCCAACACAGAAACATCTCCTAAACCAATATAAACATAGTTCATGCTGTTTTTAACTTTGAAAGACCCACACCAGTCCCAGCTTCTTGGTAACCTACCCAACTGGTGCCCAGAATACTTCTCTGAGTGTTTAATATTTTGTTATACAATGGGCATGGAACCCCCCCCCCTTGCAAATCCTCCATTCTGATTGGCTGACTGGCACCCCTCTCAAGTTGTAAATCCTAGCATCACCCCATGGGAAGAGGTGCTAGCCACCTGTCAGTTGCACCAGGATGTCCCCCTGAAATCGCTCCGACAAAGACCAACACAGCAGTCAGGAACACAACGAAATTCCCTTCCTGTTAGCGGATGGGAAATCAACCCACCGAACATTCACTATTCTCACCAACAGCAGTATTACCCCTGAAATACAAAATCAAAATCCCACATAGTGGCTAAAGGGAAATTCACAGCTGACTCGTAACTAACACCAAGACATGCACAGTTTTCAATATTTCCCAGCCCCCGAAAACTCACTGCAACCGGGAATGATAAGGCAATACTGCACATGCACAGTAGCAGCGTGGCTTCAGCAACCAGGGAGTATTTATTTCCTAGCAGTATAATAAACACAGTAAAAATATATTAAAATGGGAAACAAAAGTTTTATTTACCATTGTTCTATGTGCCAAAAAAAGGAGCACATTGTATAATCACAATATGCCACTCAAGAATGTTGGTGATGCCAGGATTCACTCATGCTCTGGTGTGTTTTGGCCACTCGGCTGTGCCTCCTGACCAAACAACACCCCAGGACGTGGATAAATCCTGGCATCACCAACACCTTCTTGTGGTATATTGCTTAATTATTTGCAGCTTCAGTCTAACAATGGGAGACAACTCATCATCCTCCCATGGTTTCCTTCTGAATGAGCATTATCACAGCATGAGCTCAGTCCAAAGGAATTGTTGAAAGGAGAGGGCCCTATACAGACACATGTGTGGTGGTGGTGGTGCAAAATCAGGGTACAACAAACCCATACTGTGCAACTACATATTTTTGTTATACTCACAGCTGGCATGCTGCCATGGAGGGGGGTGGTGACTGCCCCCCCCGTGACAGTATGAGCTGTTGGCTAGAAGGGCCACTAGAGTGGTGAGGGCGGCTAAGGCAAGGAAGGAGCAGAACCTGGCCAGGGAAATTAGGAGAGGGAAAAAGGGGTTCTTTAGATACATTGGGGAAAGACGAAAGGTGAAGGGGCAGATTAGCAGGATTAAATCATGGGAGAGATGGGCACAAGACCCAGAGGAGCAGGCTGAGGTACTAAATGAGTACTTCACCTCAGTTTTCACTAGGGAAAATGGGATGCTGCATCATACATGGGAGGAGACAGAGATAATGAGGAGGGGACCCTTACCAATCGGCAGGTCTGGGAGGGGCATCACTGGCAGGTGGGGAGGGCTAAGCAGGAGAAGAGGTACTGGAAGTGAAATCACAGCAGAGAGAGAGGGAAGCCCTCAGCTCCCTTAAGACGGAGAAAGCACGGGGCCGGATAAATTACATCCTAGAGTGCTGAAGGAACTTGCAGATGTCCTGGCGAAACCCCTGGCAGAGCTTTCACCATCTCTCTGAGGACAGGGTGGGTGCCCCAAGACTGGAAGGTGGGCGCATGTAGTGCCTATCCACAAGGGGGATCAAGGGAGGTGGCAGGGAACTACAGGCCTGTCAGCCTGACATCAGTGATGGGCAAGGTGATGGAGGGCATTGTCAAGGAGTGGCTGGGGGCCCTGATAAGTCAGGTGCCTGGACGATAGACAGCATGGATTCATCCGGGAAAATCGTGTCAGACAAACCTGGTGGAGTTCTATGACTGGGTGACAAGTGCCTTGGACCTGGGTAGACCAGTGGATGTCCTCTTTCTGGACTTCAGCAAGGCATTTGACTCTGTTCCTCACGGGGGCCTGTTGGATAAACTAGGGAGAAATGGGGGTGGGAAACCAGATGATCCGATGGATAGGCAATTGGCTCCAGGACCGGACCCAGAGGGTTGTAGTTGGTGGGATAATCTCTTCCCCAAGGAGGGTCATTAGTGGGGTCCCACAGGGATCAGTCCTTGGGCCCCTTCTGTTCAATGCCTATGTATCTGACATAAGGACAGGAATCAGGAGTGAGATGAGTCTCTTTGCAGATGACTCGAAACTGGGGGCAGTGGTGGATGGGGAGGAGGGTGTGGCCCTGCAGGGGACCTGGAGGCTCTGGAAAGATGGTCTAGAAAGTGGAAGCTGAGGTTTAATGCAGGAAATGCAAGGTACTCCACCTGGGGCCAGAAACCCAGGCCAAGTGTACACCCTGGGGGAAATACTACAAGTCTCAATGGCTGAGAGGGACCTGGGGTGGTGGTGGATGTCAAGATGAACAACTCTGAGACTTGTAGGAGGGCAGCAGCCAAGGCCAACAGGATGCTGGGATGCATCGCTAGGGGATCACCTCCAGAAGGAGGGAAGTGATACTCCCTCTGTATAACTGCTTGGTGAGGCCACACCTGAGTACTATGCAGTTTTGGAGGCCACACTTAAAGAGGGACATTAACCTCCTGGAGAGGGTCCAGAGGAGGGCAACCAAAATGATTTGGGGCTTGGGGGACAGGACCTATGAGGAGAGGCTCGAAGAGCTAAATATGTACACTTTGAAAGAGAGAAGGGACCGGGGGGACATGATAGAGGTCTTCAGGTACATGAAGAGGGTAAATAGGGGAGGAACAGTGAGGGTGCTTGGAAGGCAGGAGGAAGGGGCCACTAGAGGTCATGGGTGGAAGCTGGAGGGGGGAAGATTCAGGGGAGAAAGGAGGAGGTGCTACTTCACTGAGAGGGTGGTAGAGCCATGGAATGCACTACCTAGGGGGCTGGTGGAGGCAGAGACAGTGGAGGGGTTCAAGAGGGGGTGGGACAGGTACAGGGGAAGGGTTCAGGAAGCAAAATCCAATGCAGCAAGAATATTCGGAACTGGGAAGGGAGAAGCCAGAGAAGGCGAGGGGGACAGCAAGGTCAGCACCCAGGGTGGGGGCTGACCAAACGAGCAGACACGAAAGACCATTAGGCCTATTCTGCTGGCATTTTAGTATGTTAGTATGTTAGTATTGTTCAGCTTACTTATACTAATTGCCAAATCAAGATATTAAGTTTGTACAATCATGGTCTGTGCCCACTAACATGGCAGATTCGGACAGGCACAGGGGTCTGTTCACAGAATACCTCTCAACTGTTCCTGAATTTCAGAGATGTCTCTGATTTTACCTCAGAATATACCTCTGTCCCTCCTGCAATTTGCATTTCCAAGACTGAACAGTAGGGATTGTAAGCACAAAATAATGTCAAACATTAGAGTTGCAAGCTTGTTCTTCAGAAAATGTATTTTACACTAAGCCCCTTATTCTACCAGCTTCCATCCTGAGTATATGTCCCTAATTTTGGTCATTGTTACTGATTTATGAGGCAGGAGATTGAGAGATATGGTGCATGGCATAGCCCAATCCTGGTTAATGAACTTAGTAAAAATGCAGCATTATTTATGTTTGGGTGAGATGTGAACCGAGAACCAGGATAGCAGCTGCAGCTTGCAGGGTGGGCAGCTGGAAGGGTAGTGGGTTTTCTATTTGAAAAAAAAACTATCCATTTTAAATTTGCTTGAGATTCTGCTGACAGGATGCGGCTGTACTATTATTCTGACAAGACTGGTACAACTCCATTCCGACAACCATACAGCAGCATGCATATATCAGAATGATGGTAAAACAACAACAGCATTAGTGAGGGGCATTATTTCTAAATATAATAGCTATAAAAGCATAGAAGAGGAATGTGAGCATGGCACAGATGGTCTTGGGGAGCAGGTGGTCCAGTGCCTCTCTTCCAGTGTAGTCAATTATTAATGTGTGCATTTTAACTTGCAACTCATTTTTAAACATATGATCCTTTTGCAAAGTCCCTCTGGTGTAATTTGCCTATATTTAATCACATATATGTTCATCACTGTTTAACAGGGCAAGTTTATTGCACAAGTGATACTACTTTATCAAGGGAGAAAGCAAACTTTCAATTACTATTTTAAAAAAGGATAATTACCAGAAAGTAAACATGTTTAAGCCAGGTTTAGGTTATAGCCTTCATGGGAGCCGAGGTATAGAGACAGGGAGAGAAGGTACAAGTATTTTCAAGATACAAAATTAGCACAGTGGAAGTTTGCTCTCAATTCCACTTAGAAAGTGTAACCGTAAAGCTGTTTTACTACAAAAATAAATGCAATGCATCTAACTTATGGACCAAGGTAATTTTTGTACCCTCCGTGGCGTGGGGTAAACAGAAACGAATGCAAAGGCTTTGGTCCTTTCTTCATATAGTATGCTTCGTCACCCGGACGGCTCCTCATCAGTCCTTTGCATTTCTCCAGTCTAATAATTACTGTCGAAGGCAACTGACGGCCGAAGTGACTTTCATTATAAAGGTCAGCCTCTCTGCAACACCGCCCCCCCCCCCCCAAAAAAACACACACACACGGTAACACTATGTGGAACCGTAATCTTAGCTAAAATTGAGAACGACCCGTTTTTCAAAAGAGGTTCTCCCACTCCGTGGTAATGCCCATTCTTTATTTGTAAGCGCAGTTTTAATTTCGCCCTCAGTAGCTCGGAAGCCTTACCTCAACACGTGCCACGCTGTGCACACCACCTAAGCCCCACGCCGAGTCACGCGTGGCAACCCCTCCCCCCGTGCCTCACACGCCGCCATCCGCCGGCGGCTGCTAGGGTCAGAGCCGGGCGGTCAAGCTCTGTGTGGGCATCACTTGCACTTTCATCAGCTCCTCGTGGCAATGGCACCCATCCTGTCCCCGTCAATGTGAGCTACTGGAAGTAAACGAGAACTTACTAGAGAACAACTTACTAACGGGTGCAACGCTAAAGCTAGGGTTTCCCTATGCAGAATACTTTATGTGGCGCTGAGGCTCAACATTATTCAGGACTTTCTGTTTCAGTTTACCTAAAATCCATAACAGTACACTCAGAGGGCGGCGGAACCCTAGCTCAGGTGCGACATGTCTCACAAGTTAAGCTCCAGTTTTTGTAGCGTATCATTTGACGTCTACCACTTCCGTATACTTAATGGCTCCATGTACTGTAGAATGTTTTGTGATGAGTGCCTGGGCTCTAGGGTGAGCTGCCCAGTGCTCGGCAGCCCCAGGTTTCGGGGCAGCCCTTACTTCGGTCGCTGTGGCAGCAGGCTCTGGCAGCAGATGCAAGTCACAGTCCTGCGCGAGGGGTGAAAAGTGCGCTCGGTGTATGTTTGTACCATATAAAATCCGAAGAGGAAAAAAACACAACCAGCTCGAGCAATACTGGCTGGAGCCCACTGACAGAGAACTGTGTCCCCATTGCTATCGTCAACAGAGCCCTCGGAGACAATGCAACCGAAGCCACTGCGTCTTGATAGCAGCACCCACACAGCCTTGCCTAGTGCCTTCCTGTGCTGCGGTGACTGAGTTGGTTTCGCCGGTGTCAACGTTTTATTGATGGTACGCAACTCTCGTGCTATCATTTCCTTACCTTGTGGCTTTTCTAACAAAGTAAGAGTGTGCAAAGTCCAAGTGATCGTCCAGCCAAGCCTCCATCAGCTCATATTCCGGGGTATTCAGTCTCTCCATGGCAGAGAGAAGTTCCTGTAACTGTTCCGTTTTTCAGTGACAACAGCTGAGATAGTTTTTTTCTGCTAACGTGTGAACAGCACGCGTGTTACTTATCAGAGAAAGAGAAGCAGTCCAAAAGCTTCCTCTCTGCCTTTTGCTCTAGCTCCATGTGCAGAGTAACTCATTTTAGTGCCTCAGACTGACAGCCCCGGCACTGGAGCTCTGAGCGGCGACCTGAGAGTAGAGCAGTAGAGAAATAAAGAAAACCTGGATGTGGATCCACTACCTAGCAAATGAGAAACCAGCACTGTTCAACATAGTCCCTATCAGGAAGCTTTCTCTGTAGCTCCTGCCCCTTTCCCACCCAATCCTTCCCTTTTTTAGGTGAGCAAATGTATGCAAATTATGGATGGAGACATCAACTTTGAATTCATATTTTGTTTTTAAAAAAAGGTATGTAATTTCAGCCAATCGGCCAATCAACATACAGAGCCACTGTATCTCTTATGGAAACATAGGCAGTGACGGAGCAAAACACCAGGGCCTGATTCTAGAAGGTGGGTGCAGGGCTTGCTCTGAGCCTGCGTCCTACAAAGTTTCAATAAGCAGCTAATAAAGCCCTCAGATGCAACTGGTTCCTATTCAGAAGGCTGGTGCAGTCGTGACAGCTCTCCCACTTTACAGCAGCTTACGCAAAAAGATTTGGCGCAAGCCCTGTACAAAGGGTACCCCCTTGGACGCAAAATTAGATTAAGGGGGAGCTGTTATAACTTTGCTGTGTCGGGAACTTGCAGCAGCTGGCTTCTAGAATGGCGGTTTTGATGCAGTTCAGCACTTGCATCAAATACCTTACTGCAAGTCTCCTTCGGCGATTGCAGCTGCTTCCAGAATCAGGCACCAAAGGTCCATCTAGTGTGCCCTGGGACCATTTGTCCATATAGGGTTTTATCTCTCCTGGTCCCTCCAGCTCCCTTCCGTACTGCTACCAACCTGAACAACCACCAAACCCGTCACTCTGTCCCAGCTATGCTTGAAATATGGCCTTTGCACCCACCATCTTCACTGGCAGACTGTTCCACAGCTCCACCACCCTTTCAGTAAAACATAACTTCCTTTATCCCTCTTTAACATTCCCTTGCCAGTTTCTGCTCTGAGGTTCTTGACTTATAGTTCCCCGCAGTTCACTTTCATATAATGATCTCTTAAGCAGAAATGTTCGGAGAGGAGTGTTCCACTTTACAAGTGGGGGGAGGGCAGCTTTATTTTACTTCTGAAATATAAACAATATACTTAACACTCACTATAAAATCTCACTAGTGTAACCCCTAGGTGGCGCTATCCCAAGGGCTACTACCCCTGCCTGCTTAACTACTAACAGGTTGAGGGGCCTAGGTCTAATGGCGAGTGCCTCCACCCAGAGGTCAGGGTTTGCAATAATTAAACTAACTTGGTCACAGCCCCCTGGGACACTGCGACCCCCCCTTTCTTCCCACTAGTGGCCCACACAATATATAGAATTACCTTCACAGTGTACACTTACCCCCAGGACTGGTTCGGTCAGCTGGACTCTGGGAACCCCCTGTAAAACAAGATGATACAGTGCAAAAACCACAGTACAATACTTTAACATAAATTAATACCTCAGGCAGTGTAACTTTGCTGAAACAAACAGATCTGATTTATTTAGGGGGAATAACAAGGACTGGGGGAAATCAGGTTAATTAGCTTACCACTCTAATATATATATTTATATATATCTATACTAGGGCACTGTGCGCAGGCCTAACCTATAAGTCACTGTCTCTGGGTACCCGGGCAATAGAAGGCTAGCCTATTTGGTGCAGCTGGTTGGGGCCCTGTGATGAAAAAACACTTGCACAATACCCAATTGTAATCCGGAGCCAGATGGCTCAGTTTGTGAAGAAATAAAACACAACAATTAGATAGCACACTTGCAATTTGATAAACAGATGGCAGGGAGCTACCCTGCTTTGTACTCACAAACTCTGTGCCAGGAACTGGATGGAAGGCAAATTGTCCTGGATTGCCAGAAAGTAGCAGACCATGGGGGCAAGGTCCTTGTGACTGGACCCCACTGCAGTTTGTAGCAAATGGATGTAGTCTGGGTTAAGCTGGGGTTTACTTCCAGCTTCATGCACTCAATTCACTGTACAGGGGATTTGAAACGCGATTCCCCACATGCACTACACACATTTATATGTAAAAGGAAAGTACTATACCAGGCAGGCTGCTTCTCTATCCCGATCGCAATTACTGCACAATACCCGGGAGAACACACAGCAGGTTCAGTTTCCGACAGACCGAGTGCGATTCAGCAATTTCTCCAGTCTTCTACAGGGTGAGCCTGGTTTCTACTCTATAGATCTCCTTTATTCTCTTCACAGGTCAGATTCAGTCTGAACAACGCTTGCACAAGCTGCAGACCGAAACTTGGGGCCTTACATGTGTTTCCCGCGCTGAACTGCACACCGAAGAAGCACAGGGCTCCTTGACTCTTCACTGCCAAAACTAAACTGACTCTCCAGTAGACAAAACCGGGCATTTCCTTTGAGTCCCTCCCAGTTCAGTTGGCTGGTTTGGCTGTCACTCACAATAGACTCCCCCTGTTATTGCAAAAAGGTGCTGAAGTCCAAACTACAATTCCCAGAAGCATCTGACATACAGTCCCATTGTGGCTGACTCAACTTAAGAGTCCAAGTTCTGATTTGCCAGCAGCTGGCTGCACTTCAAAAGGTCCCCCACGCTGATTGGTCTAGTTCAGCAGTTCAAAACTAGAATGGAGGGCTAGGCAAAACAATTCAGACTTCAAAGGAAAGCAAGTTAGACAAACTGTATTTTCATTATTACTCTAAATGATTTCTGGCAAACAGTTACATCTTTCAGATAGGCTCCCTTTGCACTCTTAGCGACTGCAAAAATGGAGCAAATTGGCAGCAGCTCGAGTGGAACTCAAACAGGAAAACACACAGTCCCCCCATACAAACTAATTATGTCTGCAAGCTGACAGCTCTTAAAGAGACAGTACCAGAGGCTCTAAAAGTACTCACAGATAAATGGCTTAAACGCCAAACACCATGCAGGCTTGGAGCATTCAAGCAAGCTCCTGGAAGACTTTTGGGAACCCCCATTTGCAGGGGGGTTACACTCTTACCGGCCTGGAAAAAAGCTTGGCATCCACATCAAGCAAGTACCCCCATAAGTTTCAATTGCAACCATATACATTTGCATCAGGATCACATTAGGCTCATACATGTAATCATCAGTCAATATATCACTTTACCAGAAACACATTTCTGAAACTTTGCAGTACATCACTCTTTACACAGTATTACGCACACATTGTACCATAACTCAGGTTATTACTTCTTGTACATGAAACCTGAAGACAGGGGGGCCCTTCCCTATTAGCTACCTTGGGGCTGGATGGGGCAGGGGCACCATACCTAGAGGGCAACACAAGTAACTTGGAGTTAGCACTGATGGTCAGTTTGGGCAATGAGCTCGGGGACACATACACTCCTTTATGGACAACATTGAGAGGCAAGTCCACAGGCCTCCCAGGGGGAATCATAACTGAGGTGCACCACAGGCTTTACAACTCGACCAGTCTTTCTAGGGGGAACTGTTATAGTCTCTGCACTCTGAACCTAATTTTCAGCATTGTTCTCACTTGTCAGGGGAGTCTCCATTGGGGTAGAGAGACTAGAACTTGGGGCACTTTCAGCTCCAGGAGTTACAGTCTCTGAGTCCACAACACTTGTCTCACATGGAGAGCTTTCGGGCACTGGTAGTGGACTGTAAGGGCACTCAGAATACTCTTCTTGTTCTGGTATGTCACCAGTCTATTCCAGTCTATCATTTTCCTCCTCTGAAATCTCAAACAGTTCAACCATACATAATGATTCCATATCATCTGACTTGATGCTTTGCACTTCACTTGCTGGAAGCATTGGCTCCATGGACAAAGCTGGGGGCTTAGACAGTCCAGAAGGCTCAGCTTCATCTCCAGGATTGACTAGGGGATTGCCCCAAAACAATTGACTCAGTTCGTAAGAAGGGTAGTATTCAAAGTCACACTCACTTTCCTCTGACATGGACTGATAGTCATATTTGACTGGGACCTGTGGAGGGGAACACTTTAACTCAGCTTCTGTAGATGCAGACTTTCTTGACTTTTTCTTAGCAGCAGCTCTGGTCACTGGTTCAGAGAGGGCATTTTCTGGGAGCTCAGACTCAATCAAGATTTGTCCAATGGGCAGTAAATGAGTTCTATGCATTGTTTTAACATCTTTTGAATTATTCTCAGGCCTTACTTTGTACACAGGCAGATCATCTAGTTTGCCCACTACAATGTGAGGGAGATAGTGCCACCTGTCAGCAACCTTATGTTTGCCATGCAGTCCCAGATTTCTTAGCAATACCCGGTCTCCCTCCTGGAGTTCTTGTGTTTTCACCTTTCTATCATACCTTTCTTTGTTGGCCAGATTTCTTTTGGCAGCCATGGTTTGAGCCAGTTGGTACGCATGATTTAGCTGGGCCTTTAACTTTTGCACATACTGTAAGTAGTTGTCAGCTCGAACCCCATCAGGAGAAACTCCAAAACATACATCTACCGGCAGTCGAGCTTTTCTTCCAAACATCAGGCGGTAGGGGGAGAACCCAGTGGCATCACTTTTGGTGCTGTTGTAGGCATGTACCAGGGTGCTAATTTGTTGGCTCCATCTAGGCTTGTCCTTTGGGTGGAGGGTGCCTAGCATATCTAGCAAAGTGCGGTTGAAACGTTCAGGCTGGGTCCCCTGGAGGGTGGTGAGGGTGGTCCTGGACTTCCTTTTCGCCACAGAGAAAGCATCTCTTTGATCAGGCGACTCTCAAAGTCTCTCCCTTGATCAGAATGGATTCTTTGTGGAGCCCCATAGTGAACAAAAAAGTTTTCTACAAGTACTTTGGCCACAGTGGATGCTTTCTGGTCTTTGGTGGGGAAAGCTTGGGCATATCTCGTAAAATGGTCAGTGACCACCAGCACATTACTAATATTTCTTTGATCTGACTCCAAACTCAGAAAATCAATATAGACCAGCTCCATGGGTGCACTGGTGGTGACGTTAACAAGGGGGGCAGTCCCCTGGGGCAAAGCTTTCCTCTGTAAGGATTGACTACAAGTTCAAATGTGTTACTCCACATCAGCCCCCATCTTAGGCCAATAGAATCTAGATCTCACCAAGTCAAGCATTCTGTCTATACCAGGGTGCCCCATGTGATTGTGTAGGGACCTCAGTACTGAGTCTCAAAAGGCAGTGGGCAACACTAGTTGTTGTTTGTCTACTTGTCCCCTCCTGTCTACAGTTTCTCTGTATAACAATCTATTGATCAGTTTTAACATAGGACCTTCTTTATATAACAATGCAGTTCTCAAATCAGTGGAACATAATTTGGACACATCTTTCCCTGCATAGAGGGCTTCTAAAGCTGATTTCATCATGGGATCGTGGGATTGAGACCGTCGAATACTGTCATTGTCCAGCTGAGGCAGTGCACCAATGTCTAGTGCAGAAAAGTGGTGATAAGCAGCAGGTATGCAATTCTCAGAGGGTCCCAAACAATCCACCATACAGTCCACTGCATCCGTGGACATTTGTTCCTCCCTGACAAACTTCAGGCAGAGTGCTCGAATATCAGGTTCTGACAGTCTGACCCAGTCATTCTGGGGAACAGGCCTCCGGGAGAGAACATCAGCATCTATGTGGTTCAGGCCTGCTCTGTATTCAATAGCATAGTCGTAAGCAGATAATGCAGAAAGCCACCTATGGCCAGTGGCATCCAACTTAGCTGAAGTCTGCACATAGGTCAAAGGATTATTGTCCATTTTTACTAGTATCTTAACCCCATACAAGTATTCGTGGAATTGATCAACAATGACCCACTTCAAAGCTAGGATCTCTAACCTGTGCACAGGATAGTTCTTTTCGGATGGGGTCAGGCTTCTACTGGCAAAGGCCACTGATCTCAGGCCATTCTCATGCTCCTGATACAACACAGCCCCCAACCCTTGCAAGCTAGCATCAGTGTGCAGGACATAAGGTTTTGTTGGATTGGCATAGGCCAACACTGGAGCGTGGGTAAGTTGATATATGATCTCATGAAAAGCAGTCTCACAATCAGGAGTCCAGTGGGCCCCAGATACTTCACTTGGATGAAAATACACTCTTTCAGTCTCAAGGGACGTTGACTTTTTGTATTTTTTGTTTGTTGGGGGATACTCTTGAGTAAGGTTAAGTAAAGAGCGGATCACTCTTGAATAGTCCTTGATGAAACACCGATAACCACAGAATCCCAGGAATCTTTGCAGTTCTTTTAGATTTTTGGGCTTGGCCAGGTGGTCAAGGCCTCAGCTTTACTTGGGTTGGTCTCTATTCTCTCGGTAGATACTATGTGTCCCACATACTTTACTGATGTTTGAAAAAATTGACACTTATCAATGGACAGTTTAAGGCCAAAGTCTTCCAGTCGGTCCAACACCTTGAATAATCTGTTCTCATGTTCCTCCAGTGAGCTGCCAAACACAATAACATCATCTAGGTATACCAGGCACTCTAGTAAGTTCATGTCCTCCACTGCACGCTCCATTAATCATTGAAAAGTGGCTGGGGCACCTGAAATCCCTTGAAGCATCCTCATGAATTCATAGAAGCCAAGTGGACAGATAAAGGCTGTCTTCTCATGGCCCTCTGGGGCCATCGGGATCTGGTAATACCCACTGCAGAGATCCAGCACAGAGAACTACTTGCTTCCGTTTAGGCAGTCCAAAGCATCCTGAATGCGAGGCATTGTGTACTGATCAGGGATAGTCCACCGGTTTAAGTGCAATAATCCACACACATCCTTACTGTCCCATTCTTTTTTCTCACTACCACAATGGGGGAAGCATAGGGGCTTCTGGATTCTTGTATTACACCAGCAGCTAGCATCTCTTGCAGATGCTTCTCACATCATCTATGTCAGCAGGTGCCAGGCGTGGAGACCTCTCATGAAATGGTCTTTCATCATGCAGCTGGATATGGTGCTCAGCTCCTTGCATGCATCCTATGTCCCATTCCTTTAAAGAAAACACCTGGTCTCTCTGGGCAAGCTTCTCACTGATCCTCACTTTCCATTCAGCAGGCAACGGGGAGTCACCGAAATCAAACAAGTCAGGCGTTACACAGTCATTCTTCTCCGAACACTTGCTGCTGGGTAGCACTGCAGTGTCTGCACAATGCACATTAGCCAGGGTGCAACCTCTATTTACTCGAATCTCTCTGTCAGACACATTATGAACTTGAACCATTACCCTTCAGGCATAAACATGGGCTCTAGCAGGCAAAATACTAGGCTTGACCAGCGGTCCCTCTGGCAATTTTCCACCGCCTGGCGCATCCAACATTAATATTTTATTCTTGACATCCTTTCTGATACGGACCTCTCCCTGTAAGGTACACTGGGCATTTGGCACCAGGATCAGAGACTCAGGATCCTTCTTCTAGACAATTCCAACCAGTTCCTCTGGTTCTACTTTTTCAGCATCTCTCTGGGTCTCATAGGCCTTCTTAATTAAGGCCGGAATTCTTAAAGCTCTAATAGTCCTTGACCCCTGTTTTTCATAACACAACTGTGCCAGCTGTCAAAACATATGAGCATTTGTTCCAATCAACAAAGGGACACCATCATACAGTCCAGTGGGGGGACACACTAAGGCTAGGGTCTCTACTTGTTCGGCCACTCCAGCCACGGAGATGGGGAAAGGCAGCCAAATTCGGATATACCCAGAATAGGGGTAGGCCTTCTCACTTAACCCCCATACATGCAGTCCTTCTAATGGCTGTAAGGGTACATCTGACAAATGCTTCTGATACGAATCCTGGAACATAATTGTCACTTGGGAGCCACTGTCCAATACAGCTCTTGTAGACACTCCATTCACCTTTACAGTGGTCTCCATGGAGGGACCCACTATTCTGGACCAGTCTGGAGAGGCGGTAGCGGGGGCCTGGGCAACTGACCTTGCCACAAAGGGACGTGAGTTAGCATTTTTAGGACCCTCACTGGGATCATTTCGTGCACCTCTTAACCACTGATTCATTCTCCGAAGCTCTCCTTGTAGCCTATATGCAACTTTGTCTGTGTCTTTCAAGGACCGACATTCTCTCTTCATGTGCCCATTCTTCCCACAATTATAACAAAACATACTTTCTGGATTTTGAGCTGGCCGAGGCATCACACTGGGAGCCAGGGCGGGGGTACTACTAACTGGAAACCTTGGTGCCATCTCTGTCTGTGGCGTGATAAGCATTTGGAGACATCTTGTCAATTTCCCTACTTCCATGGTCAAGACATCGAGTTGTGGGCTGCTGTCAGTAGGAGATGCATGGGTAGGTACCCCCACCCCCATAGCAGATGCAGTCGGATGAGGGTCGGGCCTGTACTTGCAGGAGCAGCCCTCATAAAGAGACTGTTCTTTATTTCCCTGCACTCTCTCAGCAGTTCATCCCATGGTAGAACATCGGTAGCCATCCCTCTCTGACTGGGTCCCCCTTGGCTGACCTTTGGGTCTCAGGTTCCATCATGTGATTTTGGTGATTCCAGACCATCAGTGTCTGACCCCACACCTGAAGCAGGGGATGTAGCAGCTACGACTGCACAGGGCTCTGAAAAACCTTCCTCCTCCTCAACTTCTCGTACCTCCTTCATCAACACATGGAAAGGCAAGGGACTAGCTTTCCTTTGATGCAGCTGTAATTTGAGCAACACCCAGCTAGAGTGTCGGGCAGAGCAGAGTATATGATCCAGTCTTACCCGGTCCATTTTACTAGAGGTCCAACCCCCCTTTTGAAAAATGGTTTGCAAGATTCCCTCTAATTGATCCATATAGGCAGATAACAACTCCCCCGGCTGTTGTCTAACATCTTTGAGCTTCCATTTCAAGGCCTCAACACTAGTGGTGCCCCCAAACACATTTTCAAGGGCAATTAGGTACTCTTGGGCTTTGGCGTCTGGGTCAGAGACCCTCAGGGAGCAAAAAGCTTGTCAGGCGGGTCCCTGGAGGCTCTCCCCCAGGCGGGCCCTTTTTTCTGCTTCAGAGCATTGCCAGTCTTGTACCGCAAGGGTAGCAGAGTCTATCCAGGTTTCCAGATCGACCTCGCCATTTGGAGTAGGGCGGATGCCAGAGAATACTTTGAGCTTGCAGTAAGAGTCATGACTAATGGCAGGTACAAACATAGGGGCTGTGGGCACAGAAGGAGGAGCAATAATGGGTGCTGGAGGGGTAGGGGGTGTTGGGAAGGAAGGCCCCCAGGTGGCAATAATAGTTTCTTTAAATCCTCCACAGTTTTTCCCTCCTCCAGCAACAATTTAGCAAATTTCTCCTCAAAAGTTTCAGATAGTGCAGGGGTTATCCCCCCTGGGTCTTTACTGTCCTTGGTTATCACTCTCCAGGCAGTGAGAGCTTCCCCTGGGGTAATAGTCTGTGGCACTTTAGAACCGTCTGCAGGATCCTTACACTCTATTAGGGCCATGAAAGTTTGGGTGAGCAAATCAGCCTGTGGCCCCCCTAACACAGGATCTCATAAACATTCGACCTTGGAGAGTACTCCCTCTACAGTGTCCGGACTGGTACCCAGCAGGATATCCAAGACAAGTATGGCATTTTGGGGGTCGTTCTCCTACCCAGTACACCACCTCACCAACTGGTGTACAGCTGCTTCTGTTGGGATATCCATTTATTTTTAGCAGTAATTCATAAATATGGCCACTAGAGGACGCTAATCCCAGCGGTGCCTCCAAGATGTAACCCCTAGGTGGTGCTATACTAAGGGCTACTATCTCTGCCTGCTTAACTACTAACAGGTTGAGGGGCCTAGGTCTAATGGCGAGTGCCTCCACCCAGAGGTCAGGGTTTGCAGTAGTTAAACTAACTTGCTCATAGCCCCCTGGGGCACTGCGACCCACCCCTTTCTTCCCACTAGTGGCCCACACAATATATCAGAATTACCTTCACAGTATGCACTTACCCCCAGGACTGGTTCGATCAGCTGGACTCTGGGGACCCCCTGTAAAACAAGATGATACAGTGCAAAAACCACAGTACAGTACTTTAACATAAATGAATACCTCAGGCAGTGTAACTTTGCTGAAACAAATAGATCTGATTTGTTTAGGGGGAAATAACAAGGACTGGGGGAAATCAGGTTAATTAGCTTACCACTCTAATATATATATATATCTATACTAGGGCATTGTGCACAGGCCTAACCTATAAGTCACTGTCTCCGGGTACCCAGGCAATAGAAGGCTAGCCTATTTGGTGCAGCTGGTTGGGGCCCTGTGATGAAAAAACACTTGCACAATACCCAATTGTAATCCAGAGCCGGATGGCTCAGTTCGGGAAGAAATAAAACACAACAATTAGATAGCACACTTGCAATTCGGTAAACAGATGGTAGGGAGCTACCCTGCTTTGTACTCACAAACGCAATGCTGGGAACTGGATGGAAGGCAGATTGTCCAGGATTGCCAGGAGGAGCAGACCACTGGGGCAAGGTCCTTGTGATTGGACCCCACTGCAGTTTGTAGCAAATGGATGTAGTCTGGATTAAGCTGGGGTTTACTTCCAGCTTCATGCACTCAATTCACTGTACAGGGGATTTGAAACGCGATTCCCCACAAGCACTACACACATTTACATGTAAAAGGGAAGTACTATACCAGGCAGGCTGCTTCTCTATCCCGATCGCAATTACTGCACAATACCCGGGAGAACACACAACAGGTTCAGTTCCTGACAGACCAAGCGTGATTCAGCAATTTCTCCAGTCTTCTACAGGGTGAGCCTGGTTTCTACTCTTCAGATCTCCTTTATTCTCTTCACAGGTCGGATTCAGTCCGAACAACGCTTGCAGAAGCTGCAGACCGAAACTTGGGGCCTTACATGCGTTTCCCGTGCTGAACTGCACACCGAAGAAGCACAGGGCTCCTTGACTCTTCACTGCCAAAACTAAACTGACTCTCCAGTAGACAAAACCGGGCATTTCCTTTGAGTCCCTCCCAGTTCAGTTGGCTGGTTTGGCTGTCACTCACAATAGACTCTCCCTGTTGGTGCAAAAAGGCCCCGAAGTCCAAACTACAATTCCCAGAAGCATCTGCCATACAGTCCCATTGTGGCTGACTCAACTTAAGAGTCCAAGTTCTGATTTGCCAGCAGCAGGCTCCACTTCAAAAGGTACCCCACGCTGATTGGTCCAGTTCAGCAGTTCAAAACTAGAATGGAGGGCTAGGCAAAACAATTCAGACTACAAAGGAAAGCAAGTTAGACAAACTGTATTTTCATCATTACTCTAAATGATTTCTGGCAAACAGTTACATCTTTCAGACAGGATCCCTTTGGACTCCTAGCGACTGCAAAAATGGAGCAAATTGGCAGCAGCTCGAGTGGGACTCAAGCAGGAAAACACACAGTTCCCCCATACAAACTAATTATGTCTGCAAGCAGACAGCTCTTAAAGAGACAGTACCAGAGGCTCTAAAAGCACTCGCAGATAAATGGCTTAAACGCCAAACACTTAGGCTTGGAGCATTCAAGCAAGCTCCTGGAAGACTTTTGGGAACCCCCATTTGCAGGGGGGTTACACTAGTTTATAATACATTAATAAAGTCTCTGTGCGGTGTCTCTTATGAGATTCCTCTCATCAGATTTGGACAGCCAGAACTGCTCAGCTGCACCTGAGACCTACTTACCTTTACTTCACATTCGGAATCTCTTATACTGTAAGAGACACCCCACAGAAGCCCTATTAATTAATAGTGTAACCCCCCCAGCCCCCTCATCTAGGGGCATAAATCATCATCACATTTGCTCCGGAGGTATTGGAGAGGACTACATCAAGCGCAACACCCGAGCCAGTGCACCCCCTAAATAAGATAGAAGAACTATCTGTCCTACCTCTCGACTTCATTTCCAGGTGCACGCTCTACCTCACCTCCAGTTCTGGATTTGTTTGTCCCCAAACACTGACCACCGGAACAGGATCTCCAAACTACAACATCCTGTCTCTTCTGAGCCCCAGAGCCCCTCAGTCATATTCCAGCCTGATGGATACCTTCTGGAATTACAACTTATGAAATAAATTTCATTTGTCCCCCTTCCAACTTAAATAAAGAAAGGATCATTACCAAGTTTCTTCCCACGTAGCTTCTTTATTTTAGCTCCTGCACCTCAAATGATTCCAGGAATGCAAGGATCACATCCTTCATTGAAGAAATAAAGCAGCTCCATGGGACTGTCTAAACTTTTTACAACATACCCAAGGCTGGACATTCTGACCAGCAATAATGGTTTACAAGCAGTACAAGCAAGGCTTCATCACTCTAACCTCTTGGATGATTTACCCAAGGAACCTCCCTTCTGAGAAACCCCACAGGCTCCTGGTTCATTGACACTGATAAGCCAACTCTCTCTCTCTTTTTTCCTGTTCTGGGTTACACATTCTTGTCCATCCCTGTCTGGTCTGGCACAGGTCAACTTCCCTATCTCCAACATGGGAAACGTGCTGCTTCCCTCACCTGGCCTCTGGACCCTGGTCTAAATCTTGAGAGGTACCAGGATTTTTTCCTTCGACCCAGGCAGCCCTCAAGCCCGGCCCTGCTCCAGTGCCTGAATTACCTTGATTGGACTACCCTGCTACAGGAGAGCCTCTCCAAGCATCCCACATCTGCAGATAGCACCCCAAATCCTCTTTTCCACTCCTAGATGACCCTTCAGGAGGGTCTAGACCCAGTCCCACATCCCTGTCAACCCATCTTCGGCTTGCAGTAAGTTCCAGCCAGAGGCCACCCTCCAAGGCCTGTCCTAAGACCTGTGAACCACCCAGCCATTTAATGCCAGTGCCCCAGGACCTGCCCTCCAAGCAGCTCCCCTGAAATGGATGAAGGGCCCCCTGGCTCCCTCTATCCTCAGGCCACACTGCCACACCAGGTACAGGGAAGAGCCACTGCTACTGGCCTCACTCCTGTGGGGACCCTGCCACCATTCCCACAGCTCTGGCAGCCTAAGCAACTACTAACACAGGATCTCTAAGGGCTCCTGCCTATCCTGGCATCCTACCACCAACTACACTTCCCTTTCCCCGACAGCGCAGCACCTGGCTGATCATCCTCCCCATGGAGCTTTCTCCCCAGCTCCTCAATGCCACGTCACTGCAGAGGCTGTCCCTTTCTGCCACTTTTGGGGGGATCCCCCCAAGCCCACCTGGACCACCAAACTCCCTTCCTGATGCCTACTCTGCTCCTCCAGCCACCCCCTCTAGCCCCAGGCCTAATGCATGGGCTGGAAAAGGCCCTGAAACTTCCTGTCTCCAGCTTTATATACATTCCCCAACCTGCCATCTGCTGCCACCTTGAGGCGTCCAGCAGGTATTTACTCCCAAAGCACTAATAAACTCCTTAGCTCTGGTGGGGAGGGGGAAAGGAGTTCCTAAATGGGAGCATAAGCACCTCCTGCAAGGAGGGACTTACAATAGCAAAAACATTTTGTATTTTTTTATTTTGTATTTTCTTTTGTTTGACCAGGAAGAGCACACTAAGCTGCGATAGCTTGTTTCCAGTTGTGTCTTGGGAAGGGGTACATAGACCTGTTTTATTGATGGTGGAACGTTAGCCATGACACTGGGGAAACTATGATTTTCTTTCAATGAAAACTTCCCCTACTCTTCAGTGATACATGCCATTGGATCTTGTACTTCCACCTGGATAGTGACCAGAAATTGGCAGAGGAACCCACAGTTCAATGTTTCATCCGAAGTATGGTACCTCAGCAGTGCAGTAACTCCTTTGTACTGCACTACAGTGTCAACAGCACCTGAAGTGGGACAGAACTCAAGACCTTCCAATCGTCCAGCTCCAGAGGTGAATGTGCTACCTACTGAGCCATTACTGAACTACTCCTTTACAACATTCTTTTCAATGTGTCAGCACTAAACAGTGTTGCTTTAACCATTAAAATGTGAAACTAATGGTTGCATCATTCACCTTTTCCTAAAACTGATTTTTCTGTCTGACTGTGACTGTGGAAACTAGTTGAAGCAGCACCAGCCCAATTTTGTATCAAGACAATAACACTTAAGTACAGTAGTTATGGCATAACAGCTGGGCATTTCCTGGAGATTAATGCCTGGCTGAGAAGTGTTTGCTGAGGGCCATTCAACCCAGACCAGGCATTAAGATCCTGGGAATGTCTTGTTGCAAGGCTATTATTGTAATCATAAGCCTAATTGCTTCATATTTTTTTCTTTAATTTTTGCACTTAGGAATCAATTCAGAAAATGACTCGTGATTCTCTGGGCTGTATCAGGCATTCTAAAAGATTACAGTCCAGCATAGTAACCAATCAAAATGTACTCTGGTCTCATGATTGAATAATTAGATTTATAATTGTTATTAACTATATATGCTGGCTTCTGTTGGAGGGTGTAATGTCAAAATTTGCTCTCATTGCACTAGTAAAATGTTTGTAGGGCTAGTGAATTTTCTCAGCTACTTATCTGATGGCTATTGGTTTCAAAACCTTTTACCCTCTGTTAAGTCATTTTAATTCATTAAGCAATAATGAATGACAGAGGGTGCATTGTAGTGGGATAACAACAAGCCTTGGGTGGGATGAAGGACAAGACTAAAGGCCAAGTGCTTCCACCACCCAAGAAGTGCAACAAGTACCACCAAGAGACACCTCTGGAGTGTCTTATTGCAATTATTAAATGGATCCTTTTAAGAGCAAGTAAACAAAATAAATGAAGTAAGAACATGTCAGAATTTACAAATACTATAGTTTAAAATGAAAGAAAATGTGAGTAATGAAATAAAGCTCTTGCCATATGATGCAATACCTAAGGTACCAGTAGATGGTATCCACACTGCATGTATTCTCATAAGGGCAGAGTTAGGTTATCAAGGGCATTAAGGGCAACGCATCAGCTTCACCATACCAAAGCACCTGAAGGTATAGTAGCAGAGTTCGCTGGGTTATCTGTGTAGCCAGGTGGCAGGGAACAGGAGTTTACTGGGTAGCCAATGTAGTGTAATGGATGGGAACAAGGTTCAGCAGACAGATGGCTGAAAGCAAGGTTCAACAGACAGCATCAATTGTGTAGAGAGGTGGGTGGGTTGAGGCAGCTGTTCTTTCAGTATAGTGTATTGGGAATAATGGCAGTGGGCAGTGGAACCTTCAGGGGTTGAATACCTGTGACTGGCCATAGTTTGATGAGTTCCAAGAGGGCCTTTAAAGAGTACTATGGATGGTGGCAGTTTAAAATGCAGGGGACCCAGAAGCTGGTTGATAATGCAAGCAGCAGTCAGGATGCAACAGACAGAAAACAAGTACGCATGAAGCCATGTGCAGGTGGCGGGGATGCACTGAGCTGGCAGCGCTGTTAGAAGGAGCCACATGGTTGATGTTTACTTAGGAAGTTATGGAGGTGCTCTTTGGGGGGTCAAAAATGGTCAGTGATGTCAAGTCTCTGAGGCCGGGAGATTAGAGTGCTGTGGGTTTAGTTCCCACATCTGGCACTTGAGTTAATATCCCAGTACTGACACTGTAGTGCAGCATGAGAGGGGTGCTGCACTTCTGAGGTGCCATCTTTTGGATGAGATGTTAATCTGAGGTCCCATCTGCCTGGATTGGTGGTAGTTCAGGTGGATGTTAAAGATCCCATGGCACTTCTTGAAAAGAGCAGGGGAAGTTTTGTATTGTGAGAGAATCGAACAATACTAGGGGACAGTAAGTTTTAAGAAATCTTTAAAAGTAATTAGCGGACTGACTTGGGGTAGGAATCAACATATAGACTTAATCCATAGATGGAAAAAACATGTCTATATGCAATTTTGACTCACTACAATATTTAATTTCTATGTGACTGTAAAAAACTAATCATTTTAACTACTTAAACTGTTTAAATATGAACTCAACTAACCAACGTCTAAGAAAACATCATAATTGAAGGAACCAGTTCCTACCAACCTCTTCTAATCAATTATTTCTCCCCTTCTTTTTTCTTCATCCGTTTTATATTTTTTCCTCCTTATTATCCTCATCCTGTCATATCTTTTTATCCTTTTTGGTTTTTTCCTTATTTTATCCACCCAAGACAGTGCTTCCTTAAAAAATCCATCTGCCTATTATTATTCTGTTTTTTGTCTAATTCATAACTATACTGTACTCGTCCCAAAATAATCCTGACAAACTCCTGTTGAGAAATGTACTGTTTCTGTAACACCCAAAGACACCTAGCTTGCCAAATGTGGTACTTTAAAATCCCACAAATTAAACTAAGTGTACCCACATTATATTTCTTCCAGAGGCCATTATAGATGCCTAAAACCAAAACTTCATGGGACATATCTGAAAAGGCCTTATCTTGGGTAATAAAGCTAATTGAATTCCAGAAAGAAATGACAAAAAGGGCATTTGAAAAAAAGATGCTCTTGAGTCTCCAGCATCATATTACACATATGTCTAAGGCAATACCTCTCTTCCAGTTTTTTGTGTTTATGATTAATTCTAATCCCCAGTCTACCATGACATGCCAACCACGTGGTATCCCATAAAAATTTGGGAATTCTCGAGTCCGTTAATTGCCTTGTGGTAACAGTCACATCTTGTGAAGTTCCCATTGGAAAAGAAAAAGGTTCTGTAAAATGGACTAACACTATTTGTTGATACATGAGCTGTCTTGAAAGAGTCAGGAAATCAGTTATGGTAAGTTTCCAATTCCTGACTTTTTGTAATGTGTGGCACATATAGGTCGGGATAATTGTGTTATGTAATTTAAAAGTCCATTTATCTAAGGACCAGATAGGCAGAACCCTTTCCAACCATTCTTGTCCCCAGATCATCCAGTTCTGTGTCACTTTCCACAGGCTAGGCACTAAGTTCCCATACCAAAAGATGGAATAAAAGAATACCAGTGGGTGAACCATACCTATACCACCCTGAGAAATAGATCTCTATGTAGTATTCCATTTAACCAGATTCAAACGGTTCCCCCAGATTACTCTAAAAAAGGTGTTATACAGTCTGGAGTCCAATATATTGGGCAGGGGGAATATAGATCCTACAAATAATAAAAGTGGAACTATGAAAGTTTTAAGCAAGTAAACCCTCTTTAGTGATCTGTAAGCCTTGCCATGCCTGTATACGTATGTCACATGAAGTTAATTTTAATTCCCAGTTTTTCTCCATTTCTTTAGGACCAGACTTAATTCCTAATATAACCACTTCCTGAGATAATGGTACCCCACATATCTGATCCATATGTGCTGCCTGTCCAACTACCAGAGCATGACTCTTTTGAAAGGTTATTCTAGCACCTGTTGCCTCTAAATAGGCCACCAGTGCATTGTGTGCAATGTCCCCTTCCAACTGAGATTTCAAAAATAAACAAAGGTCATTGGCATAAGCTAAAACTTTAAGGGGTGAGGTGCAAGGGGAAAGACTCATACCTTCAATATGCCTTGAATTGTCTATACATCTTACCAAGATGTCAATGTAAAATGTGTACAACAGGGGGCTCAAAGGACACCCCTGCCTCATCCCTCTCCTGAGCTGAATTCTTTGGCCAATCATACCATTTAAAAGCAGTTGAAAATGTGCTGAACTACATAATAGCTGCAGCCATGCAATAAACTGTTGTGGAATGCCATAAAAAGCTAAGATCTTGAACATGATGGTATGTGATACCCGATCAAAAGCTTTTTCTTGATCAAGAGAAACAACGTACCCCTGCAAGGTCCCCAAATGCCCTCTAGCTAATACCTCCCGCAGACAAAACAAGTTGTCTTTCAATGTGCGACCTGGAATTGCACAATTCTGGTGAGGTGAAATAATTGATTCTGCCATAACACATAGTATAATTGACAGCAACTTGAAGTCTATATTTAATAAAGAAGTAGGCCTCGAATTGTTTACATCCAGCCTATCTCCTTTTTTGTATAGCAAAATCAGCAAAGCCTTCACCATTGTATCAGGAATATCCTGATTACATAAGATATCATTAAAAGTGTCTACCAATAATGGAATAAGGGCATCCTAGAATGTAGCATAAAACTTTGGGCTCAACCCATCTGGTCCTGGGGCCGTATGAAGTTTTAATTTTTTCATTCCTATACAAAGTTCATCTTTGGATACCGGGGTTGTCAACCGTGAGGTTTCTCTAGGATCTAGAATCGGGGCATTAGCATTAGCCAGAAACTGTTCTAACTCTTCCCTTGTCTGTATCGGGGTCCCAAATAAGGAATGCAAGTGTGATTGAATTGTTTCCATTACATGTCCAAAATCAGAATTTATTGCACCTGTGTCATCTTTGACAGCCTCCCAAACCTTTGTCCTAACCCTTGACTGACAATCCTTAAATATGTCCAAAGATGCTCTGGTACCTTGGGTTCCTGCAGATTGCTCCATCTGCAAAGATTTGACATTAGAATATAAGTAAGTTTTCATTTCCAGTTTTATTGCCTGAATCTGTGTGGAATAATCAACATGGTCTGCAGTTTTGTGCTGAAATAAGTTGGTAAAGGCGCTTTCTAAGTTTTAAATATTGGAAATAGGCAGTTTTCCCATTCTGTTTCTCCCATTTTTGAAATAACTGATGAAGGATTGTTTTTGTGTCCATCCACCAGTTACCGACTGAATCATACCAGGCTACCAATGTTGCTCTGGCCAAGAGATGTTCCTTTACCTTATCTAATGTGTCTGGGTCTGTTAATAAGGTATTATTAAGGTGCCAATAACCAGGTCCTAAATTATTCTTTTGTAACTGACCTAGAACTATTTCCAAACTAAAATGGTCAGTTATGGCCAAGGAAATACTGTAGTTACTGTGGACAAAATAGACCAGTGTTTAGAAACAAACACATAGTCTATCCTTGAGGACAAAGAAGCCCTGTGATATGTGTGTATCCTGTTTTATGCAAAGATCTGAAAGTGTCCTGCACCTCTGCTCTGCTCAGGATTTGTTTTAAAGCATTTGTATCACAGAACAGTTTGGATGCAGTCCCAGTTTTATCTTTTAGGTCCAATGGACATTGAAATCACTCCCTAAAATGAGTTTTCAGTGTATATGTAAGTATGGTTGCTGAGACTGAAATAGCTGCACCCTAGCTTTTTTGTTTGAGATGCATATACCACCCGACCTGTAAGTCCTGTGACTGATAAGTGATATCAATAAATAGGGCTCTTTCTGGACCAATCTCAATGATCTTGGTAAGTTGAATGAAGCCACGATATCCCTACTCCAGAGCAAGCTTCCTCCTCCAATGACCATATGGACGTGCCCCAAACCCAAGCCTTTTTTGCCTGATAAATATCAGCTTCAGAGTGGAGCCTAGTGTCCTGTAAAAGACAAATGTCAGCTTGGGTGTCCTTTAAAGTCTGAAAGGTGATGCATCTACACTTATAATTTTTGATGCTGTTTGTATTCAGGGAATGGACGTTGATACAATTTTCAGCAGGGCTGGGCATTTAAAAGTAAAACTATAGGGAGGGGTATCCAAGATGTTTTTTCCTCAACGGTTTATCGACTCTGGGCCTCTCCCCCACCTCTCCCTCCATGTCTGAAGTTTCCTTCTGAGACGAGGCTAATGAAGAAGCCTCAGAATCCTTGTCATCCTCCCTAGCTGAAGTTTTCAAAACAGCATATTTGTTGGGATCAGTAACATATTCAGTTCGAGGAAGTTTTGATTTGGGAATATTCCTGGCAGACCGTCGCTTTCCTGTCTCCGGTTGGTATCCTTCCTCAGCTGGAAGGTTGGGGGTGGCATTTCCCCTGACTGGCTTGCCACAGGAGAGGGCCCTGCCTGTTCTTCAGCAGTTCAGATGTGACCACTAAAATATTAATGACTTTTTATGGAGGTAGAATCTGATCAGAATGACCAGTAAGAACAACTTCTGCGTCTGCCTGAGGGATGATTGGCTGGGCTACGTGCTGATCTGCAGATACCTCTGGCTCCTTCTCTGAGCTCAGGTATCTTTGTTGTTCAGATTGTTTTTCTTGTGCAGCATGTACTACAGTATCCTGGTCCCAGAAAGACCCCTTATTGTGAACGGCCCAAGGGCATTGCAGAAACAAGTGGCCACAATCTTCGCATAAATTGCAATTCGGGGGTTTTGACAGTGATTGCTCGGATGCCCCATTTGTTGACCAAAACAGCAGATTAATGCCTCACAAGCATTACTTAAATGTGAAAAGGATCCACATCTGTGGCATGTCTTGGGTTGGCCTGGTTAAAAACAGAAGCCTCAGTCAACACCCAAATAGAAGCAACTAGGAAGATGCACCGGGCCCTCCTCCGCCATCCGTAGCTTAACTTTAATTTTCCAACCCCCAGTCCATATGTTCTCACTGTCAATAATGGGAGAAGGTCTGTCCATAACATCTGCTCATTGTTTGACCCAATACAGGATATCAGACACATGCACATTCTCATTTCGAAAAAGAACCGAAATGAGTTTAACAGATGGTCTCGTTAAAGGAATGGCTATGAAGGGGGCCCACACTGGTGTGTGTTTTAAGTAGGAGAACTTTGACCAACATTTTTCAAGGTGGACTGGTGTGTTAAAACTAATGTCAAAGATGGTATCTCCTGATATGTGGATTAATGCAAAGATATCCACTGCCTGAAATTGCATTGATTCCTTCAGAAGTTTGCGAGCCACATAAACCCTTTCCGGTGGAAATTCCAATCCTCCTCTGTATTTTATATGAACTGCATTCCTTCTAGACCTTGGTTTACCTAGATTGGCAAATAAATCAGCCATCCTTCTTCTAGGATTCTGCTGGGGTCGGGGGGAAGGGGGAGATCAGGATTCGGGTCAGTATCCCGGCTATGTGCTCCACTAGTCTCTAAATCAGCAGCTATTGTCGGATGCTCTATGGAGTCAGCCCATGAAGTAGAGGAAGCCTCTTGATCAACCCTGTTAGCAACAGTTTGTGAGGCAGGCCCTGGTGGCCCAGGGCTACTAATCGCATCAGACAGTACAGGCCTAGTTTCAGAGTCAACAGAATCATTCTCATTGGTTATAGTCAAAGGGACAGTATTAACAGCCATAGCAACATGAGAGGAATGCACAGTACCTGGTATAGGAATGTCAGTAGCATTTGCAAATGCCAGCCGTCGCTTGTCGTGTAGAGTCTTGCCCATGTTGCAACCCATCCCCTTCCAACACACCCGAGTGAGAGCTTTCCATGAATTCTCCTCGGGAATCCTTAGGGCAGCTAGAGTTATGTTGCGAAGCCAGAGCTATCATTTGTGGAGCTGTAGGTACTTCTCCGGGGAGCCAGTGTTTCCCATCTGGAGCGAGCGACCAGCCTGCAGCAGCGAGAGCCCTTTCAGGACACCACATGTGTTTATGGACTGAGCTGCCTCCTTGGCTGAGGAATTATCAATTGGTTCTCCTGGCTCCTTGTCCTCGATTACTGGGCTTCCAACTCCATTATCCAGAATCACGTGAAGCAGCCTACTTGTGCCAGCTGCTGTTGCTGTAGAGGAAGTTATCCCTGAGTTAACTTTCTCCATTCCAAAAAGTACAGGTCTCAAGCAATCCTGCATTTGTGGATCTCCTCCATCATCGCCAGAGTATACATTCACGGTCCCAGTCATCGGTGCAGATAATGCATCTGTCACCAGGATCTCCACTGAACAATGAAATAAATCTTTCTCTGTAGCAGGGAGTTGTTCTCCCCCGACTACCTTCTCCTTCAGTTTCCATTGCCACATTACAAGAACTATCAAGATCATCTGGATTATTTGTTTGTTCTGTGGTAGTCTTTGCTTCCTCTAAATTCATTTTCCCTTCAGAAGTTCCCATTTCTTCATTTTGTTCTTCAGTCTCCATAACTTCCTCCTGCTCAGTAGCAGTCCTGGATGCCATCTTGGTACCACAGCCAAAGTGGTCCCCTCTGCTGACAGGAAGCAAGGTCCCCTGCAGACAGAGTAGGGCAATTTCCCCGGTGTCCTGGCCAAATTTCCGTCATTCACTAAAAATACCACCAACAGCTTATTCTGGTTCAAGGTCAGTTGGCATTCATCTGTATCCCCATCCCACGGGTCGTGCCTGAAAATAGGCAGGATTTGTCTAGTGCACTTACCCGGTCAACAAAAACTAAATAAAATAAATAAATAAACAAAATAAAGTCAGGGATGTCATATGTGAGGATGTTAGAGTGATTGAGGGGCATGAGAGCTAGTACCAATTCTTGTTTGATGGAGCTACAGTCAGCCAGGCTGTTGTGTTGGGAAAACAACCCAGCTAAAAGTACTTCTTAGCCAATCAGGATCCAGCATTTTTCTTCTCCATTTCATAATAAAACCTGTAATACTGCATAGGTCGTGAGGGCAAGCATTAGGTTCAGCCCTCCCCAGAGCCCCCGAGCCCTGCGGATCACCGTTCGAAAATCCAGCAGCCGCAGAGGTCATGAGGGCAAGCAGTTGGTTCAGCCCTCCCCAGAGCCCCCGAGCCCTGTGGATCGCCGTTCGAAAATCCAGCAGCTGCAGAGGTCGTGAGGGCAAGCAGTTGGTTCAGCCCTCTCCAGAGCCCCCGAGCCCCGTGGATCGCCGTTCAGAAATCCAGCAGGTAGGGATCCCACACCTAAGGCAGAGCTCCAGCTGACTGCTTGAAAGGGATTTGGATTTAGAGCCTTTTTTAAACAAAGGCGCTTGCTTTTCAGTCGGCAGAGCTCTATAGATTATTTTTTACTGCCTGTCCCATGTTCCACCGAACTACTATATTGGACTCCAGGCAGAAGTGAACTTTAATGGAAGTCAATTTGCACTTTTGCCTTAAGGGATCTCTCTTAGCACACCAGAGCCATAATAGGGTGTTTGTGCAGGGGTTGCTCATTTCTGTCATTTCAGTTAAATTCTCTAACAAGCAAGCAAATAGCACCCAAATTAATTGTAACAGTAAGATCTTAGTACCTGCACGAAAGTCCTAGGCAACGTTTGTTAGGGAACCTCCTACTGCGTAATGAAATCTCATTGTATCTGTACTTTTAGCTCCTCCTCCCCTACCTGTTATTTATAGGCTGTTTCTCTTTGTTCCATAGCTGCAGAGGTCGTGAGGGCAAGCAGTTGGTTCAGCACTCCCCAGAGCCCCTGAGCCCCGTGGATCGCCATTCAGAAATCCAGCAGCTGCGGAGGTCATGAGGGCAAGCAGTTGGTTCAGCCCTCCCCAGAGCCCCCCGAGCCCTGCAGATCGCCGTTCAAAAATCCAGCAGCTGCAGAGGTTGTGAGGGCAAGCAGTTGGTTCAGCCCTCCCCAGAGCCCCCAAGCCCCGTGGATTGCCGTTCGAAAATCCAGCAGGTAGAGATCCCACGCCTAAGGCAGAGCTCCAGCTGAGTGCGTGAGAGGGATCCCCATCCCCGCCAGCGCTGCGCACCGGCTCCCCACCACCCCCACCACCACCCTTGGTGAGGTCCTACTTTTATAGGTGGAACTACGTGACTGTGAGAACCAATGAGCCCTCTTTTCCATTAGCTCCTTATACTTCTCTAACACTAGTGGCCGCACCTGAGCAGTGTTCCTCTCATTAAAATGCTCCCTCTCTGTCTAGCAATGGTTGTTCTGCTCATAACCATATCGTCCCTTTCACCCTCTTTCTACCCAAATCAACAAATCTCTCTGCCCCTCATCTCTGAGACTGTAAAGCAGCCTCCCCACTCTTCCTCTACCCTAGTGCACCACCCTCTGCACTGCTGGCAAAACTGGATACTGGGATCCTCCATCCTCCCTCCCCTCCTTTCATGCTCAGCTGTCTGCTTTAAATGTCTCCTACTGTTTTGACCCTATGTCTACCTCACATACACCGCACCACCTCCCTATCTGCTGTAAGTCACAAAGGAACATGCACCTATTAAAACAACTCCTGTCACTTCCGCTCCTTATAGCCGGTGATGTAGAACGAAACCCTGGTCCTTCCTCCCCAATAAACGGGCGCCTCTCTGCCCAGACAAATCACCTTCCAAGAGGGTTCAAAATAGTACATCTAAATATATGCAGCATTCTGAACAAAATAACGGCCTTACAAACAAGTGTCTTATCCCTATGCCCTGATATCTTAATCATTACAGAATCCTGGCTAAAGCCCCACAACCTTGATGCCGAATTCTCATTACCTGGCTACTCCCTCCTTCGGCAAGACCATCAGGGCAAAAAGAAGGGTGGTGGCACTGCCATATACATCTCCTCCAAACTCCAGTTCTCCACAATCAGACCTACTTCACCCACACTGTCAATAGATTCCCTACTAATCAAAATCTCTCTACAGCACTCGATTCCTATATACATAGCAGGGTCTTACTGCCCTCCGGACACTCCGCTGCCTATCATCCTAGACCACCTAGGCACTCAGGGGTCCCTCGCAGCTGGTGGTGAACTTCATATCCTTGGGGATTTCAACCACAACTGGCTAGACAGCACAACCTCCAAAGCACGCTGTCAAGTAAATGAGCTAAACCTGTCCCAACAAATAACTGAACCCACTCGCCTAAACCACAAATCCAAGAAGCATACTCTACTGAATTGGGCCCTTACCATCCACCCCCATCGTATAATTAACACTGGCCTACTACCGGACTCCCTCAGTGATCACCACTTGATTTATTTGGTGCGGAAAATATTCAGACCCAAGGCCCCCGCACATTGTACAACAGAGCTTACAAATCCCTAGACCTGACTGTGCTCCTAAATGACCTCACCAGCATCGATTGGTCCTGCATCCCTAGGGCCCCCTCCATGGATGAGGCCCTCGAATTCTTCACGACCAAATTCATGGGTATCTGGGACTTCCACGTGCCTCTCAGAAGATCCAGAGTAAGAGGATCCCATCTATCTTGGGTAACCGCAAACCTCTTGGAACAACTACTAGTCAGGGACCGAGCCTGAAAAACCTAGAAGGCAACAGGTACTCAAACGGCTCTGCAATACTACCGCTCACAAAGGAATGCCTGCACAAGACTCATCTGACAGGTCAAATCTAATTATTTCAGGTCAGCTTTCCACAATAACTTCTCTCATCTAACACAATTCTGGAAGTCAATTAAATCCCTACTCATCCCACTGGCCCAACCCCCTACTCCCACCCTCAATATAGCTGGAAGTATCATCACTGCTCCATGCACTGTAGCCACAAAGTTTAACTCCTATTTCACCAACAGTACATCCTCTCTACTCTCCTCTCACCCCTCACTCCCTCCCCCTGTCCCCCCAGTTGTCTTCTCACCTGCCTATTTCTCACTTTGCCCAGTTACTGCTGCTGAGGTACTAAAAATACTTCGGTCACTAAATCCAGCCAAAGGAAAATGCCCCTCAAGCCTTGACTCCATAATGCTCCATCTTTCTGCTCCAGCCAAAGCAAACCCTCTAGCTGCTCTCTATAATCTATCATTCAGACTTGGTTCCGTCCCTACAATATGGAAACATGCCACAGTCATACCCCTCGCCAAAGGAGGCGACCCTTCCTCCCCGTGCAACTACCGACCTATATCGCTGCTTCCCATCCTAGCCAAGATACAGGAGCACCTTGTACTAGCCCAGCTCTCCCACTACCTTGACTCCATTTCCTTCTTCACTCCTTACCAGGCTGGGTTTGGAAAAAATCACTCCACCACCGCCACCTGTCTCCTCCGTCTCACCGACACCATCCTCACGGGCATGGATAAAGGGGAGATAACTGTGGCTATATTCATCAACCTGGCTAAAGCTTTCAACACGGTCTCTCATGCCCTGTTACTGTCCAAACTTACCCAAGCTGGACTGACTGAGTCTGTCACAAATTGGTTCCAGTTGTACTTAGCAGCTAGGTCCCAGTCTGTCCGTATTGGTTCTGCTATATCCATATCACTCCCTGTTACCAGTGGGGTCCCCCAAGGATCTGTCCTAGGCCCTTTGTTGTTTTCTATTTTCCTCAATGATCTGTCTGCAGCCTTCCCTCATACAGCTACCCACATGTATGCAGATGACACGGTGCTGTTTGCCTCTGGCCCATCCCCCACTGCCGTGGCAACCTGCCTGCAGGAGGATTTTGACTCCGTCCAATGCTGGTTCCATTCAAATCAACTATTTCTAAACCCCCCAAAAAATGTCTCCCTAACTTTCAGCACTCGGGCCAAACTGTCCCGTCTTCCAGCCTCCTCAACTTTCCACACATTAGAAGGCTCCCCCCGGAGGTCTGCACTTCCTACAGATACCTCGGGGTCTGGTTAGACCAGCATCTTGACTTCACTGCGCATATTGATGCTATACACAAGAAGCTGCACCCCATGTTAGGCGTGTTATACTGTAACAAAAGTTGCATCCCCCTACCAGTGTGACTGGCTATTGTTCAAAAGATGATCCTCCCAATAATGGACTACAGCGATGTCTACTGTGCAGCCCCTCAATCCTCCCTGACCAGACTAGACCCTCTCTTCAACTCCTTCTGCCGGTTCTCCCTGGATTGCCCTCCCAGTACACATCGCTATGACCTCTACCAGTCCTTGGATCTCCCTTCCCTCCACAATCGGAGAGTGGTACACTGTGCTAGAACCATTGCAAAATTCTGGTCGCAGTCCCTCCCCTCCTACCTGGTGACCACCCTGAATGTTCTTCCCCCCCTCCAGCCTACTCACAGGAAAATTGATTCTCGGCTACTTCACATCCCTCACAGGTCCACCAGGTCCGGTCAGGCTGCTTTCAGCTTCAGGATGCCCAAATTATGGAACTCCCTGTCAGCAGATATTAGACATGACACCAGCACTCCACACCATAATGCTCTACTTAAGACTCAGTTCTCTACTACTTGCTCTTGCATCCTGCCCCGCTGAAGTCCTTGCAGCCTTGTTGTCAGTTGTTTGTTTGACTCCGCTATTTTTCTCTATTGTTGACAACCCTGCTTATTGTGTGATGTTGGTTGCTGGGTAAATACGTAATTCTGTGCATATTGCTACCTTACCTATACCACCCTGTCTGTATATTTGCTATTTGTATATAAGGATTTTGACTACTATAATGTGATTGTATTGAACATGTACTTGTGTAACTTCTACTATTACTGTATCCTGCCTATCCCTTATTCTCCCAGAGCACATCTGGAATCAAGTGGTACACTGCTCAGTATGCCTTCCTGGTAAAACTCTTAAATAAATAAATAAATACTGATGATCCTCACTAAATTTGCATATCATTTCCCCTTATTGTAGCATCAGTTATAGACATTCGGTTCGCAGTCAGTCTGTTTGCATAAGGGAATGATGAGTAGCCCATTTTGTTAGTGGTTTGTAAAAGTCATTCTTTATATAGACCTGTAAAGTTTAACTTTTAGAGAATGTGAAGAATGGGTTATAATGAGCAGAATGGCTTTCCATGAGACTAAAGGAGCACTGGCTCAAAAACAGCCATCTCATGTTGAACTGCGCTCTTCCAGGCTCCATGGAAATGCACTCCCTCCCTTCCCAGACCTTATTCACTCTGCTAAAAGCCACACAATTTTTAGTTTTGCTTTTTTGTAAGTCTTGCAGCTTCTGCTTCCAGTGTCACCTCAGCATCCATTTTGTACAGCTATTTTACCTCAGGCATACTGTACCTTGTTGCCACAGGAACCCCATTTCATTTTCAGCTATTCCACTCCTACCATCTCTGCTCCCCTCAAACCTTCTCGTCTAATAATATCATATTTCTTTTACATTATAATGTTTATTATACTTATAAAAGAAAATACAAATATAATATTTCAGTATAGTACAGTAACAACATAGGATCATGAGTATTATACCAGAGTTAATATCTACTGGCTAAACCATTCTTAAGTGTCAGTAATAAGACAAGCATTAGGAAGTATTCCTAATGTTCTGACAAAAGTATTTTGTTTCAGTTTTCAGAAGATGATTCATTAAAATGGAATTCCACACTGAAAAATATTGTATATCTTTCCCAACAAAGGAGTGGCTAATTGTTTCATTAAATGCCAACCTACCCATATATTTATACCATTCCAATGAAGAAGGGTCATCATCTTTGCTGTAATTTTGACTTAAAGTGTGTCAAAATGGCTAATCTTCTACTGTGTCAAATATAAAAATGGATGTCCATGAAGACTGGTGGTATTCTACCACCTCAAGGTTCTGGTGACATAACTGAGTCACCTGAGCTTCACTGTTGTGGCAGTGCAAAGTCATCAGAACCCCCTGGTGGCAGACTAGCACTTATTAATTACGCTATATAAAATAAACTCATCTGTATTATAAAGGATGTAATCAGAGAGTTTTGGAAAAAGTTGGGTTGATAGGTTTATATTTGTCTCTGGAACCATGAAATACCATCACATCCTTGTCATTGAGGCGCACAATAGGAAGCAAAGGAAAACCAGGAGAAGTAATAAAATTCTCAAGTAGCATTTTATTATTATCAATAACAATAGAAAAAAATAAAATTGTGCAGGATAGCTCTTATATAGGCAATTCAAACAAAACATTCCTTCATCTGAGGGTTTCTTTTCAATGTCAAATCTCTATCTCTTCCTCTTTCTAACAAAAGATTGCTCTCTTTATACAATGTATTTTCCTGGCAGTTAACTTCTCCTTCCTGAGCTCAAGAGACATCCTGTTTCTCACAAAATATATCAGAGTTCTTGCCAGTTTCATTCCTTGCAGGTGCAGCAAAATAGAATATTGTGTCCCAGAACTAATCTCCTGTTGACACCTCTGCAAATCAGTTTGTGGAGGTCAGACTGCATCTGACGATTAACCCACTGAGTTCCAAATAGCTTTTTGCAATCATTTCAACAATATAACTATATATATATTTAACCAAGGGATCCCAGTTTCACACAAAGATTCACATACATTTTTATAACCACAGATAAGCAAGGGGGAAGAAAAGATAGAAACAGCAAGAAAAAGAAAGTGAATGTAGAGGAACTGAAGAAAGAGATAATCGCGAGAATGTCAGAGTGATCAGTTCCTAGGTCTCATAAGAAAATTTGGTTGCACAATCAAGTGAAAGAAATGAGAGGCTAGAACAGGTATTTGCTTTTAACTCTTTCTGCATAAGGGTCATTTTGTCACCATCCTTACTTGCAGGGTTTGGGTGTATTTTATTTGTTAAAATACTGTATATGGTCCTTAACCAGGACTGATATAAGCTTAGGGTGACTGCAGGCTTAAAAATATTCAGCGGAAAGGAAAGAATTTGGTTCTGTATTACCTTTCATGCAAACTGTATACCAAAGTGCTTTACAGTCTAGGAAAATGGAGGGAGAGAAAGTTGCTGCCATAAGGTGCACTGTGAGATTTAAATAACACAGATGTAAATTAGAAAGAGATTACAGAGAGGTTGTTTAACACTGGAACATACCTATCAACATGTCAGCATTAAAATGTATAGCATTGGCCTTCAAAAGTTAGAGCAAATGACCAAAATGTCTAGCACTTTCTTATTTAAGGAATAGTGGGCTGGATATTCAAACTGCGCCATTCTGAGGTGCAAGCCCTTGCGCTGCGCAAAATAGTTGTGCAGGGGTGTGGCCGGGGCGATATTCAAAGGAGTTGCGCTATTGAGCAACTCCTTTGAATATCACCCCAACCACAACCACTGTGCAGCTCTTTACAGTGGAACTTGCATACGCAAGTTGTCAGAGTGGAACATTCAACTTGCGGTGGTGCAAGTACCATTGCGCCATGCGCAAAATCACGATATTCAAAAGGTGACATGCAAATGGGGCCATAATTCATGCAAGGCACGGGGGGGCCATTTGCATCTGATTATGGCCCCATTTGCATGCCATTAGCATGTAGGTGCACCGATCCCCGAGGACTTGCACCTGGCGCCCTGCCAGGCAGCAGCCGTCAGGGACCGACACACCCTGCAGCCCGATCGCCGACAGCAATGTGGCTCCCCTACCTCCTCCCGTACATATCCCTGGTGGTCCAGTGGACCGAAATGCCCGATCGCGGGCGGTATGTTTAATAACTCCCCCCCTCCCATTCACATCCCTGGTGGTTCAGTGGAATGAAATGCCCGATCGCGGGCAGAAAGTAGACGGAACCCCCAAACATCTCTCTTGTGCCCGATCGCGGGCAGAAAGTAAGTGAAACCCCGAACATCTCCCTTGTGCCCGATCGTGGGCAGAAAGTAGATGTTCCCCTCCACCCGAACATCTCCCTGGTGGTCCAGTGGACCGAAATGCCTGATCGCGGGCAGAAAGTAAATTGAAACCCCCACCCGAACATCTCCTGGTGGTCCAGTGGACCGAAATGCTTAATCGTGGGCAGTAAGTAAATTGAACCCCCAAAACATCTCCCTGGTGGCTAGTGTCCCCCCACCCACCCACCCATGAGCCCACCACCCGCTCCCCGGCGGCCGGGCGGCAGCATCCCACCGCCTGCCGCCCGCCGCCCGCCGACTGACTGCCTGGTAGGCTGCACGCCCGTGTTGTGCAGAGCAGAGCCAATGGGCATCCCATACTGCTCATGATCCAGATTTGTGAATCATTCATTCACAAATCTGGACTGTCATGTATGGTATCAGGCTACATGCCCGTAGTCGGCTCTTCGCCTGCCACGGCATGTAGCTTCCATACATGACAGTCCAGATTGGTGAATTCTATCATTCGCCAAATCTGGACTGTCATGATGGTATGAGCTGTATGCCCATTGGCTCTTGCTCTGCACCAACGGGCGCAGAAGTCTACCGGCAGTCAGTCGGTGGGCGCGGGCGGCAGGCGGTGGATGCTGCCCGCTGGCTGCCGGGGGAGCGGGGTGGTGGGGCTTCGTGGGTGGGTGGGTGGGACACTAGCCACCAGGGAGATGTTTTGGGGGTTCAATTTACTACTGCCCACGATCGGGCATTTCAGTCCACTGACCACCAGGAGATGTTCGTGGGGATTCAATTTACTTACTGCCCGCGATCAGGCATTTCGGTCCACTGGACCACCAGGAGATGTTCGGTGGGGGTTCAATTTACTTACTGCCCGCGATTGGGCACAAGGGAGATGTTCGGGGGTTCAGTTTACTTTCTGCCTGCGATCAAGCACACAGGGAGATGTCGTGGGGTTCGTTTACTTTCTGCCCGCGATCGGCACAAGGAGATGTTTGGGGGTTCGTTTACTTTCTGCCCGCGATCGGGCACAAGGGAGATGTTCGGGGGGGTTCTGTTTACTTTCTGCCCGCGATCGGGCATTTCAGTCCACTGGACCACCAGGGATGTGAACGGGGGGGTTATTAAACATACCACCCACGATTGGACATTTCAGTCCACTGGACCACCAGGGATGTGAACGGGAGGAGGGGAGAGCCACATTGATGCCCACGATTGGGCTGGTGGGGAGTACACTATGCCCACGATCGGGCTGCGGGGGCACAGGGACTGAGTTGGGGGCCAGCCACAGGTGGCAGCTGCTGTGTTGTGCCCTGCAATACAGCAGCTCACCTGTGGGTGGCCCTCGACTTAAGCCTTTTTTTTTTGGCTCAAAGTCCTGCAGGTGCAGGTTGGGGGTTGCGCCTGCACAACTCTGCACAGCCCGGCTGAATATTGGGCTGTGCAGTTTATGCATGGTTCCTCCCCCTCCAGTTGAGCATGCATTCATTTGCATTGCGCTGTTGCTCAGCCTGTTTTCAGTGGCGCAACTGCCTCCTGCTGAATATCGCAGAATGGCACAATTTAGGACTTGAGCATGCGCAACCCCGCTCATGGTGCAACCCTTTTGAATATCTGGCCCAATATGTCTAAGAGTAGTGGGCTACATATGTTTAGTGTTAAGGAATGTTTCTATCAATTTAGTTTAGTGTTTTAATAGTTTGTGCATTCAGAAATAGCTCTAACATTATAAAGAAAACTAGTAAACCTTTGTGGAGCAAAGGTAAATTGGAGTGTAAAAACATAGTGCTATGAAAAATTCATAGCAGCTGAGAAGTATGCACTAGGAGGTAATGTTTCTTCGTCAGAGTCACACAGTAAAACAAGCATTTGTCAATGCCGAATGTTTGCATGCTGGTATTGGCATTGGTACTGCAGGAGTTAGAGAGATGCATAATAGGAATGGCAGTGAAGTATTAAACCAATGCCAACCCCCACCCCCACCCTGCAGAGACTGACAGGCATTTGGGGGTGTGCCTTTGAGTCATCGGCCATAACGCTCATGCCATTCCACTTCACTCCACCCTGCAGACATGGATAGGTGTCGTAGTGTGCCTTGGGGTCTTCAGCCCTTACGTTTACCCCATTCCATAAGGAAATAAACTGAGATGGGTGCAGTAGAGGAGAATGGGGTGAATGTTAGGGCAGAAGACCCCAAGGCACACCTCAATGCCTGTCACTGGCTGCAGGGTGAGGGTGGGGGTGGAATGGCATGAGCATTACGGCCGATGATCCCATGTCACACCCCCGACACATGTCAGTCTCTACAGGGTGGGGGATTACAGTTGGAAACCCTAATGCCCTGGGCATTTGTTAGTATTTTCACTCCATATTTTCAACATGGGCTCTTTGGGACCCCATCTCGTGAACAGTTGCACAGTCATTTTGTTACTCAGTCCCAAAAGGTGATTTCACACAGCAACTGTACCATTCAGTGCCACAGGTGTGAAAACACAATTTGGTCAGGGTGTGAAAAATGACAGCTGTACTGTTCATGAGGAGGTGTGAAAAAATGTCAATGTTGAAAATCTGGAGTGAAAATATGAAAAATTGGCGAAGTTACGAGAGTGCGTAGAAACTGTGCAACGCACGCCTGTAATGCAATCAGTTTTTGGAATTTTTTCACCAAATTTTCAATGTAGGCATTTTGGGACCTCCCCTCATTAACAGTGCCCAATCCTCCATCGGCCCCACTGTCCCCCCCAAGAGACTACAGGGTGCCACACTCGGAGCTCACCCCAGCGTGGCAATACTTCCTAAGGCCGATGGGGGTGCCCAATCCCCCATCGGCTCCACGGCCCCCCCAACAGCCTTCCAGCTGCCATGCTGGGAGCCCACCCCAGCGTGGAAAACATCCCGCATAGTCCAAATAATAAAAAAAAACTGAAAGAAAAAACCTTCCCTCACTGCTGTCTTGACCCCCCTCTCTCACCCACGCCCACCCACTGCGCACCCTGCCTCCCCACACCTCCACCTCACCCCATACTTACCTCCGGAGCTCGGTGCGATGATCTTCGGTTGACCGGGAACATGTCTGCACTCTTCAAAGCTGACCACGAACTAAAGAAATGCCGGTAAGTTGTATAATGTAATAAACAGGTTTTTTTCAACTTTAGTGCATATCTTGGGCATTTTGGGGAATTGTTTCACCAAATTTTCAACATGGGGTGTTTGGGACCCCGTCTCATGAATTCTGTCACTGTCATGGTGTTAATCAGCCCTGAAAGGTGATTTTGCGGTCACTGTGTGGAACCACCTTTTGGGACCAATTTATGAAACGACAGTGTCACAGTTCATGAGGTAGGCCCCCAAAAACCCTATGTTGAAAATTTGGTGAAAAAATTCCCAAAAATGACTGTTTTACAAGCATGCGTTGTGCTGTTCCTACACAGCCTCGTAAGTTCGCGAATTTTCAATATGTTCACTTCAGATTTTCAACATTGCCATTTTACCACACCTCCTTATGAGCAGTACAGCTGCCATTTCTCACATCTGACCCAAAATGTGTTTCTGCTCATGTAACGCACAATGGCGCAGTTGGTGTGTGAAATCAATGTTAGGGACCGATTAAGAAAATCACAGTGACACTGTTCATGAGCAGAGGTGTTAAAATGGCTATGTGAAAAATTTGGTGAAAAAATTCCCAAAATTTACTGTTTTACGGGCATGCATTGCGCTGTTCCTACGCACGCTCGTAATTCGCAAATTTTCAATATTTTCACTCCAGATTTTCAACATTGCCATTTTACCACACCTCCTTATGAGCACTACAGCTGCCATTTCTCATATCTGACCCAAAATGTGTTTCCGCGCATGTAGCGCGCAATGGCGCAGTCGGTGTGCGAAATCAATGTTTGGGACAGATTAAGAAAATCACAGTGACACGGTTCATGAGCAGAGGTGTTAAAATGGCTATGTTAAAAATTTGGTGAAATACATCCATAAAATGACTGTGTTACAAGCGACCATTGTGCAGTATCCACGCACCCTTGTAACTTCATGGATTTCTAATATTTTCAGTCCAGATTTTCACCACTGGCATTTTTCCACACTTCCTTATGAACAGTACAGCTGTCATTTTTCACACCATGGCTGAAATGTGTTTTCGCACTTCCAGCGCAGAAATGCGTTGTTGCGGTGGGAAATCACTGTTTGGGACAGATTAAGACAATCACAGTGACACTGTTCATGAGCGGAGGTTACAAAATACCTGTATTGACAATCTGCTGTAAAAGAATCCCCAAACTAATTGCATTACGGGTGTGCGTTGCACATTTTCTACGCATGCTCATGACTTTACCATTTTTTTTAATATTTTCACTGCAGAATTTCAACATTGTCATTTTTTACACCTCCCCATGAACAGTACAGCTGTCATTTTTCACATCCTGTTTGAAATGTGTTTTCGCACCTGTGGTGCCAAATGATGTAGTTGCTGTGCAAAAGCTGCTTTCGGCTAACAAACTGATATTGCCACTGTTCATAAGGTGGGGATCACAAAAAAACATATTGAAAATTTTGAGTGAAAATGCCAACGAACGCCTGAGGCATTAGGGTTTCCGACAATAACGCCCCAGCCTGTAGAGATTGAGAGGCATCAGGGGTTTGACTTGGGATTCTTGTCTGTAATGCTCATACCGTTCCACATCCTGCAGCCAGTGAGAGGCATCGAGGTGTGCCTTGGACTCTTCGGCCCCAAAGTTCACCCCACTCTCCTATACAGGACCCATCTCACCGTGTTTTCTGATGGAATGGGGTGAGCATAAGGGCCAAAGACCCCAAGGCACACCGTGACACTTGTCAGTGTCTGCAGGGTAGGGTGTGGTGAAATGGCATGGCCGTTATGCCTGATGACCCAAAGGCACACCCCAATGCCTGTCAGTCTCTGCCGGGTGGTGGCTGGGTTGGCTTCAGTTCAATACTTCACTGCCATTCCTATTATGCAGCTCTGTAACTCCTGCACTACCAATGCCAATGCCAGCAAGCAAACATTCGGCATTGACAACTGCTTGTTATGTTAGTAATGAACGAGACTCATCAGGATTAACCAGATAAGTTTGTAATGAAACAAAAAGTGGTTTGTGAGTCTTGGGCACTGGGGGAAGGGGTCTGATGTGGTGAAGGGAGCAACACCAGGTAATTTATAAAACTTTAGAAGGGAAATGCTAAAATACAAATACTGTATACATGTTCCAGCAGATAAAGTCCTTACGGTCTATCAAGTCTGCTTGGAATGTACAACTCCTACTCTACATACAGAGGACACTGGCCCCCTCTTCCCATGTCCCCCTTATCCCCCTCAAGTACCCCCTCCCTCTCTCTCTCCCACCCCCTCTACCTACAACTTTCCCCCTCACCCTATCCTAACCTGTCTTGAAGCTGTCCACCTTTTTTAGGAATACTACCTCTTCTGGCAACTTGTTCCACTTAGCTACCACCCTCTTGTTGAAAAAGTGCCTCCTCATTTCCTTTCTGAACCTTCCCCATACCAGCTTCAGGTTGTTGACCCAGTGGCCTTATTTCCACTAAGGCTGAAGAGGCCATCATTGCTTACCCTATTTATACCCTTAAGGTACTTGAAGGTCTCAGTTGTCCCCCCCTTTCCTGTCTATCCTCAAAAGAGTACATGTTGAGCCCCCGAGCCTCTCCTATTAGGTTTTATTGCTTGCCCTTGATCATCTTTGTCACCATTCTCTGGACTACCTCCAACAAGTTGATGTCCTTCTTGAGATAAGAGCTCCAAAACTGCATACTATACTCCATGTGCAGTCTTACCAAGGACCTGTGCAGCAGTACAGTGACCTTAGCCTTCCTACTGGTGATTTCCCTGGCCATGCAGCCCAGCACCCAGTTTGCTTTGGCTGCACCTTTCCCACATTGAGTTGAGTGTTTTAGGTTACTCTTGATGATTACACCCAGCTCCGTCTTCTCCTCTGACCTTACCTGCACACCAGCCAACCAATATTTGGTCCTCGGGCTTTTTTTTTACCCCAAATGAATAACTTTACACTTTACACTTTTCTGCATTGAATACCATTTGCTACATACCAGACCACTTCCCCAGCCCAATCAAGTCTACCGTTTTTCATTGCAGTCCTGCTCAAACAAGTATAAAAAAAAAAACAGGGAGGTTGGTGCCAAACCCAAGTTTTTTGCACACCCTCGGTATGTGACTCTTAGATAAATCTCTTGAGCTTTGCTTTCAAGGAGTATGCAGTATCACACACCTTAGGTGTGTCAAACAAGTCTCGTTATGCAACACCCTATGTATTTCTTTCAGTATAATAACTGAGTTTCGTTTTCTCCCATAGGGAAACCCATTCCATAATTTGCTGTTATAAAGGACTGTTTATAATGGCAAACTTGCACCAGACTTCCCTTGCTCTGCATATGCGCCAGACACAACTACTTTCCACCCTGCCTCATCACCTGAAACCACACTGCCACTGTGACTTAGCGGTAAGTTATTATAAAAAAAGCTGCTGTTTACAAAAGCTGCGACCAGACAGGGGAAAAAAAAAAACTTCTGTGCCACAAAGCAACCGTGGACCATGCTAAAACCGAACTGGACCAGGTCTGCACCAGAGCATCACTTATTTCATATAATTGCTGTGGCAAGAAAACGAAACCCAGCAATTAAATGAAATAAAATATGCAGTGGTGTGTAAACTCGAATTTTGCACACACCCTTGGTGTTAGATGTCAAGATAAACCCTCTGAGCTTCACTCTCTAAGTTTATGTGGCATCCAACACCTTGGTTGTGTGTAAAATTCTTGTTACACGCACCACCCCATACTTTATCCTATATATAATAGGTTTTGTTTTTTTCCCATACAACATCTATAGCATAATTTGCCGTAATGAAGAAGTGTTTATTACAGCAAACATGCGTTGGGTTTTCTGTGTACTGTGCATGTACCAGTGCCAGCCACCACTCTTCTGCTTCACCAGAAGTCAACCTCCAAGGCAACCTAATGCCTAGAGACCAGACCGCCACTCTAACGCAGCTGTAATTACAATATTTTAAAGAAAGAAAGAGTTGGCTCTCAAAAACACAGAACTGTTTCCTACCAAATGAAAAGGGGGCAAAAAAACAACCATCTCTTTCAGCAGCTGCGTCCGACCACTGACCCTGCTGAAACCCAGTCGGGCAGCGGCTGCACAGAGATGTCTTCTCTTTATTTTATATAATTGTGATGGTGAAAAAACAAAACTCAGCAATTATATAAAATAAAATATGGGGAAGCGTGTGTGAACTCAAATTTTACACACACTCTCGGTGTCGGATCCTGAGATAAACCCCTTGAGCTTCGTTCTCGGGGCTTATGTAGCATCCAACATCTTGGGTGTGTGTATAATTCTCATTACACATACCGCCCCATACTTTATTCTGTTTATGATTACTGAGTTGTGGTTTTTCCATAGGGAAACCTGGTTATAATGGCAAACTCACACTGGGTTCCCCTTACTCTGCACATGCGCCAACCTGCTGTCTCCCTGAGGTCGCCAAAACACTGCACCACCACTTGCTCTTGGAGGTAATAATTTTTTTTAAATAAACAAAATGATTATATAATTGCTGTGGCAAAAAACTATGACTCAGCAATTATATAAAATAAAGGCTGGGTAGGTGTATCAAACTTGAATTTTGCACACACCCTCGTTGTTTCCACACCTTGGGTGTTTGTAAAATTCTCGTTACTACCATCAAGTACCTCAAGGGAATCAACAAAGTCTGGGAGGGTAGCATCTTTCAGAAAAAGAGATGTGTAAGAACAAGGGGGCACAATTTAAAGATAGTGGGGGGACGGCTCAGGGGTAATGTGAGGAAATTTTTTTCACGGAGAGAGTGGTGGATGCGTGGAACTGCCTTCCTGGGGAGGTTGTTGGGTATAAAACAGTGGGGGGATTCAAACATGCATGGGACAGATACAAGGCAGTTGTAGTGGGAGGTGGCAGGAAGTAGGCTGTTGGTTAACTAGAATCTGCAGCTTATCTAGTAGGTAGAGAAATGGGCAGACTGGGTGGGCCAAGTGGTCCTTATCTGCCATCAAAGTCTATGTTTCTATTTACACAGCTGTTATTCTCTATGTAATACACTCCAGCCCATGCACTGTTCTCTATATAATTAACGGGTTCCGGTTTTTCCTATTGAAAAAAGCGTGTGTTAAATACCGTAACACCTGAGTAGGTGTTACGGCATTCAAGCGCCTTTTTCAATTGGAAAATGCTTGAGACGCAATGCAGCTCGAGACTGTCACAAACGATGTCCCTCGTGAATTCAGTCAGCCAAACACTCACCTCCTGAGCTGCTGTGAAACCACAAGATATTTTCTCTCTTCCCTACTACCTCAATAAAATTAAAACGAAGCTTTCTCGCAACTTTTTTTATCGCCATTTCCCCTCCCTCTGCAGGTTACTAGACTCGACTCCACTGCTAAGCAACACCTAGCAACGCCCATAGCAACCTAAAAAAAAAGCAACCCGGGAGATTGAATCGGACTTTTTTTCTCTTTGCCGTTAAAGTTACTTACATTCCCACTGTAACACTTACAAACTCCACATTTTACCAAATGAAGAAAATCCACGAGACAAGGCAAAACTCTGTGTTTCATTAATTTTCATACCTCTCAATGGAAAAAACGGAACCCCTTCAATTATATAAAAATAAAATATGGGGTGCAGTGTGTTTTTACTCAATTTAACACACACCCTCGTTGTTGGAGGGCTAGCATAAACCCCTCGGGCTTCGCCCTCGGGGTTTATGTGCCATCCAACAACTTGGGTGTGTGTTAAATTCTCGTAACACACTGCACCCCATACTTTATCCTATATATAAAATATGGCCAAAACCAGTAATCAATTAGAGTGCAGTTTTGAAAGTCAATAAGCCACACTTTAGAATGTTAAAGTGTGAACATTCTAAACTTAAGAATGATCAAGTCTCTCACTCTGTATATGAATGTATAGATCCCTGGTTCTCCTTCACTTGTAGTACCAATGCTTGACTCAAGCCCACACTTGAGGAAACACAGGGACAGGTTAGAGACAAGCCACTAAAATAATACAGCAGCAACAGTGCAGGTACTACTAGCAAGGCTTGTAGGATCTCAGCATGTTCACACTGGAGCACAGTAGAAAGTGGGACAACATGACTGAGATGTTCAGGTCCCTTTGAAGAATAAATAAGGTAGACTGCAGTGAGCTGTTCTTAATGAGTGTTAACATGGGTACCTTGGGGTCTGGTTGGATCATCACCTTCATTTTTCTGTTTACATGGATGCGATCCACAAGAAGCTTCACTCCAGACTTGGTGCTGTTTACAGTTCAGTGTACCTGCGCAACTGGTTTCTTGCTTGTGCAACATAGATAATCTTTGGCTGTTCACCTCTCTACCCATTGGATATACCACCCTGTAAGGGTATGAAGGCAAGGAACCCTAGAGGAGAATTCCACCCCTTGAGGTGCCGTGGGAGTGATTCCCTTGGGTAAAGGTACCTTAAGAAGAAGCCCACAGGAGAGAGAGGTGTGCTATTGGAGGAAGAGGGGTGGATGGAGGGGCAAGAAAAAAATGCTTGTGTGCGGAGTGAGGACAGCAGCCCTTACATGGGCCAAATGGGGTGTGGCCAGTTGCACCGTTCCCATGAACTACAGGCTGTAGCCTTCCAGTTCAGTGTGCCTGTGCAACTGGTTTCATGCTTGTGTAAAGTAGATCATCTTTGGCTGTTAGCCTCTGTATCTGTGGAATATACCACCCTGTAGGGGTACGAAGGCAAGGAACCCTGAAGGAGGATTCCACCCCTTGAGGTACTGCAGAAGTGATTCCCTTGGCTAAAGGTACCTTAGGAAGAAGCCCAAAAAGAGTGTCAAGCAAAGCATACAAGGTGGTGAGCACTTATCAGGGTCGAAGACCTGTATGTAGGTCAGTTGGTAGTATGGGTTCAGTTGGTAGCATGGGTCAGTTGGTTATATTGTTTGAGTAGAATAGGTGGGAAACAACAAGTGAATAGTGACCCAGTAGGAGGTCTGACTGTAAGGCGTGGAGGCCTGGCTTCCTAAGTAGAGAGAGAATAGCCAAAGGGGGAGAAGGGACAGTTATGGGGCAGACACCCAACTCCATCCAACTGCGGAAACCTAAGTGATCTAGGGACAACAGCTATGCCTATATAGTATTATGACCATTGGCACGGAGGAAAGGAAAAACCCTCTTTGAGAAGGAAATCTCTGTGGATTCAAGGCCTAGATCACCTTCCATCCAGGCTTTGGGACAGTTTTGTTTTTAGTGACGGCTCTACTATTGCAATTTAGTAGACCAATCCAGGGGAATTGCAGTTTCGGGGAACACTCTTGTTCTATCCCTCTAATGGGAATGCCATGGAGGGTTGCGAGTGAACTCTTCAACACCAGGGCATCTCAGTGCCAACCTCCAAGGCAGGAGGAGGAGAGTAATGACTGATGAACCTGCTCAGGCAGCTAAAGGGGGTCACTGGAAGAAGAGGGGTGGATGGAGGGTCGAGAAAAAAATGCTTTTGTGTGGAGTGAACAGCCCTTAAATGGGCCAAACAGGGGTGTGACCAGTTGCACCGCTCCCTTGAACTACAGGCTGTAGCCTTCCAATAATAAGAAGAGCACCCGACTTTCTGCCTACAGAGAGATCCTCTCAAAGATGATTATCCCCATTTTCAATGATGGCAACGTTGTTTACAGTGCTGCTGTCAGGTCCACCTTAGCCAGACTGGACTCTCTCTTTCAGTCCTTCTGTCAATTTGCTCTTGATAGACCCCTGCACAGTCACCACTGTTCTTTGTACTCATCCCTCTCCCTCCCCCTCCCTTGATGCTAGGTACCTTGCCCAGGGTGCTTTATCTCCAGTTTTGGTTTTGCTCCCTCCCATCTTTTACTTTGCTTCTCTCCTCTCTTTCCCCCTCCTTCTACCTCTTACTGTCTTTGCAACGCTTGCTCTCTTGCTTTCCCTTCAGTGAAATCCTCTGCTTATCAAGCTGCGTTCTCTTTTCGCTTCCCGGAACTCTGGCGCTCTCTCCACACTTCCATTTTCTCTGCTCCTTCCCTTCACACTCTGAAATATGTCCTCTGTGATTTCACTACTCACTCCTGCAGTTGCTCCTGATACTGGGTCTTGGACTTTGTCTGCTGCCGTCCATCCTACACTGTCACTAGTACAGCCCCCTCTCCCCCAGTTATCAGCCACTACCCTACCCTTCTTATTATTGCATTCCTACTCATGCATTTGTTCTTATTGATCTTATTCTGCAATGTATTGTGCTGCATAATTCCTGCTCGGTAGCATTGCCTCGTACCGGGTCATAATGTGGTACGCTTAATAGCGTACCGCATTATGATGAAACCTGGACCTGTGCGCTCCCCGAGTTGGACCCCCGGAGTTACAATATTTAGTGGGGGTGGTCCGGGGTTCAGCCACCCATAATGGGGTGGGTGGGGGCAAAGCCCCCCACAGAACAAAGGAAAACATTAAATTGTGCAACGCAATTGTGCCACATTTGACCCAGTGCCACATTGCCTATAGTTGCTTATTTTGTTATACTTTTTTCCATATTATTGCATTTTAAAACATTGCACAGTATTTTGTATTTGCATGGTTCTCTCCTCTTCCCCTTCCCTAGGATGCATCTAGAAATGAGCTGATACCAACTCAGCATGACTTTCCTGGTAAAAGTTTTGAAATAAATAAAATAATAACTTCCAGAAACCGGTGGGGGTGGAGGGGTGGGGGGTTCAAGATGTATGTTAGTAAGTACTGAAAGAGTGGACTGGAAAAACTTCCAGAGGAAGTGAAGTCATTGGGGCTAAAACAATAGAAGGGTTCAAGAGCTGAAGGGATGGGCTCATGTGAATTTTGTGAAAGTACGCAGACTAAGTAGGGAGGCTGATGAGCACAGTTCCAAAATTAGGCAGGCTTGAACAGACTGGATGGGTTGCCAGGCCTTTATGTGCCATCATTTCTCTGTTTTTGTGGTTCAGTCAATGAACTTTATGCACCTGCTTTTCCTGGCACTAGCTCTGGAAACAGTTTTTGATTATGCTTTCTCATATCCCTCCCACCCTGTAATGCCAAAATGCAATACCCCATCCTGCAAAGATTCCTACTCATCTGTGTCAACCCACTCTGCCCCATCACAAGTATTTTATTTAAAAATCTCTAAAAGAGTCATTCACTTTTGTTTATTTGAAGTGTGCTCCAGTCTGTAAAAGCAGCACCTTAATGAGTCTCTTCTTAGCAGGTGAGTCACAGCAGAGATCCACTTTCACAAACTGGACCATGACATGAATGAACAAAAAAGTATATTTTTTCTATCCTCTGTCTGTTTCTCACTTTGTTTGCCTGGTATGATTCCTTCTGCTGGCCTCCTATATGCCCCAACACCACCACTGGCCCCCTTTAAGTCTCAGCACTACCACTTGCCCTGGACCATTCAGTGGGTGGGTGCCATGGTCTGTAGTGCATGACCAGCTAGACTACTGGTGTCATTCTTCCTGCTGTGGAGTGTTCCACCATTTTCTGCCCTAGGAATATGGCGAGCAATGACACATGCACATGCATGCAGTCATACTGGGCATCTGATGCTGGAGAACCTATTGCGTTACCATCCAGCTTCAGCCAGGTGGTAGGCACATTGTGGTGGGCACTGCCTCCCCTCCTTATATGAGGGGCATTCAATCCTCCATTCCCAAGCTGGACCCTGACAACCCAAGCTTGCTGTAGAACCCAGGTCATGGGCTTAGTGAGCATATATGCTACAGCGATGCTACCAGTCTGGACCAAGTCTCTTTTTTGCTATCACTTTTTCCCTCCTGGCTGGCTCCGAGTCAAGCTTGCTCCCCCCACAGCCTTATCACCCTGGACTCTCTTGGGACTTACCTGGTCTTCACTCCCGTGGCTTACCACCCACAGTGTGGAGGTGGGGAGCATCTTTGACTTGCTGGTTCAAGGATCCAGTAGCCCTGCCCAAGCCACCATCTGCAGGGCCTGCAAGAGGTGGCAGTCATCTATGTCAAGCAGGGGTGTTAGCTGCATGCAACAATGTCAGTGGCGGTGCCATGCACACTGCTGTGTGTGACATGCTGGGCATCTGCCACTCCTCTGCTGCCCTGGTGCATCAGTCCCTACCATCCACTAGTGGTCAGGGCTGCTCAGGCACTGCACCACTCCTTCTCCAGAGGAGGAGAGCAGTCCTGTGGATGCTCAGTCCTCCTCCCACAGTCGACCCTCTGACATTCCTATTTCATTCCCAAACCCAGGTCATCTACAGTGCAAGGAGTACTGCTACCACTGCATCAGCAGGCCGGGCCAGGAAGTCTGTTTTGAAACAGGAGGGAAAAAAAGAGATTTTCCAGTAACATGCTTGTAATGGATTACGGTGAGTTTGTGCAGATGGATAGGGAGATTTGGTGGGATATATTGCATTACAGCACATCTCTATCGACTCTAAGTTTAGAGTTAGTGTACTGTACCCTTAGGGTTAGCTACAATTAGGATTAAGAAGGCCCTTTACATACACATTCCCATATTTCAACTACTTCTATCATGAATATTTCTTGATCTGTGGTCAAGAAACCTGCAAAGCATTTCTTCTGGGCAGGGATCTTGAGACCTGCCAGTTTTGGGGAAGTTCAGTTAGTAGGTTTTGTGCTAGTAAGTATGAAAAATGTGAAGAATATGAAAACTAGTTGTGATAAGGCTCATTAATTCACCACTCTACCCTTTGTTGCAGATTGCTGCAAAATGCAGCTTTGACATACCCAATCTGTAATATTGGAGAATGGGTAGAAATGTGAAAAAAAAAAGAATTATGTAACCCCTAGATGGTGCTATCCCAGGGGCTACTACCCCTGCCTGATTTGCCACTAACAGGTTGAGGGGCCTGGATCCAATGGCGGGTGCCTCCACCCAGAGGTCAGGGTTTGCAATAGTTAAACTAACTTGGTCACAGCCCTCTGGGACACTGCAACCCCTTTCTTCCCACTAGTGGCCCACACAATATATCAAATTACCTTCACAGTATACACTTACCCCCAGGTCTAGTTCCGGCACTGGGACCTCCTGTGAAATGAGATACAGTGCAACAGTCACAGTACAGTACTTTAACATAGACAAATACCTCAGACAGTATAACTTTGCTGAAACAAGCAGCTCTGATTTATTTAGGGGGATATAACAAGGACAGGGGGAAATCAGGTTAATTAGCTTATCACTCTAATAATCTACCTATGGCTCTGTGCACAGGCCTATCCCTATCAGTTACTGTCCCTGGGTACCCAAGCCCTAGTGGCTAGTCCAAACCGTGGCAGCTGGTAGGGGCCCTTTCACACGAGAAAAGGAGAATTAAACAGTCAGCAGTACAGTAATTCCATTTGGATTTAATGTGGCAATTCAACAGGGCGACCCTGAATTAGTACTCACGACCTCCAAATAAGATAGGGTCCTTCAATGTCAGCAGGGCTCACTTGAAGGTACACAAACCTCTTCACACATCCATATAAAAAAGCACTATACCAGGCAGGCTGCATCTGTATCCCGATCGCAATTACTGCACAATACCGGGAGAACACACAGCAGATTCAGTTCCTGACAGACCGAGTGCAATTTTCAGCAATTTCTCCAGTCTTCACAGGGTGAGCCTGGTTTCTACTCTTCAGAGATCCTTTGATTCTTTTCACAGGGCCGGATTCAGTCCTAACAAGCTGCAGACCGGAACTCTGGGCCTTACACACGTTTTTGACTAAAACTGCACACTGAAAACACAGGGCTCCTTCCTTCTTCACTGCCAAAGCTCAACTGAAACTCCAACTGACAAAACCAGGCACTTCCTTTGAGTTCCTCCCAGTTCTTGACTGGATTGGCTGTCACTCACAATAGACTGCTGCTGTTGGTCCAAAAGGTGCTGAAGTCTAAACTACATCTCCCAGAGTCACTGCCCATACAATCCTCTTGTGGCTGGCTCAGATTATGAGTCCAAGTTCTGATTCGTCAAGGCACCATTTTAGAGCTAGCTTACCCCACACTGATTGGTCCAGTTCAGCAGTTCAAAACTAGAATGGGGAACTAGCAGACACAGTTCTGACTGCAAAGAAAGCAGGTTAGACAAACTGTAATTTCATTATTACTCTAAATAATTTCTGGCAAACAGTTACATCTTTCAGATAGGTTCCTTTGCACTCCTAGTGACTTCAAAAATGAAGTGAATTGGCAGCAGCTTGAGTGGTACTCAATCAAAGAAACACACAGTCCCCCATACAAACTAATTATGTCTGCAAGCAGACAGCTCTTAAAGAGACAGTACCAGAGGTTCTAAAAACACTCACTGATAAATGGCTTAAATGCCAAACACCATTCAGGCTTGGAGCATTCAAGCAAGCTCCTGGAAGTCTTTTGGGAACCCCCATTTGCAGGGGGGTTACAATTATACAATGGGTGCTTCAAATGCTTTGATTTCATTGGTCAGCTGGCACCCTTACCCTGTTGCAAATGTTAGCATTGCCAACAGGAAGAAGTGCCAGCTGTGTCAAGTCTTGAGTCCCACAAAATAATAAAAAAACATTCCGAACCCCAATTCATCCTGTAAATGCCACCACCTTGATTCATTGTGCTACCAGCTTGGCCAAAAAAAAATACAAATCAGCTTTCACCTTACTGATGATGAGGAGCTAAATGCCATCTTCAGCTCCTTAGCGGAAAGTCTCCCCGGTAGTCCTAAAAGAAATGTCTTAGTTACTAAGGCAGTACCTGACATAATGGCACCACAGCCGCTTGAAACATCCATGCCTCAGCTTCACACCCCTGTCCCTCACTTTCCACACATGCTGCAGAGAGAGAACCATCAACAGCCACACAGTCCAGTTTCAAATAAATCCTTCAACGGGCCACCAGCCCTCCTGAATGAATGCAGGAACTACATAAAACCAGAGTGAGGAGAGTTGCTAAGCTGTTGTCATGTGCCGTTGAGTCATCCTGTGTTTCTTTTAACCCTCATCAGCAAAGCATCCATAGCTTAAAACACTAAACACAGTAAATTTGAGTGTCTTTTGACCCAGATGAAAGACTTTCAAAAACTAGCCGTCTCCGGATCTCCCTTTCACTCGCCTGGGTCATGCCTTAATTTATAGATGAAGAAATTATTTAAGCAGTAAACCAAAACACACTTTTACATGTTCACAATCAAACCAGTACATGGACTATTTTTTGTGGGTAAAAGGATCTTTCCATAATTTTTCAATTGTTAAAGAAAAATAAATAATTTTAATCCAATTTTCTTGCTATTTGAATCACAATACAATTGTATAATAGCAATAAACCACTCCAGGGTGTTGGTGATGCTGGGATTTAACCACACCTGACAAGGTTTAGTCACTCAGCCTGCGGCCTCGTGACCGAACCATACCAGGCGTGGGTAAACCCAGCATCACCAACATCCTGTCATGGTTTATTGCTTAATTATGTTGACAGAGGGAGACCAACTTGGTGCTGCTGAAAACTATCCTCCCACCATTCCAACACTAGGTGCCCAATCCCAGTGTCATAAACAGTTAATTGAAAAAAAAAAACACACACAATTTGCAGCCACCAGGAGTCCAAACCAAGTTTCGCCAAAGATCCCCCCCCCCAGTCTGACAGCGGGTGCCCAATTCCAGTGCTTGATATACAGTTGCAGCAAAAGACAAGTTCTGTATTTCCAGATATTTTATGATATTTCTAAAGAGATTTTCTCTGGTGGCCCTAAAATGGTGCTGCAGGCAGGCAGGGACCTTTTCTAGAAATATCACAGAAATGTCAGTAAATATCTGACCATGTCTTTTGCTAGAAATATTACACAATGTCTAGAAATATCTGACCATGTCTTTTGCCGCAACTATACTGAGCTAGTTATAGATGTAACCAGGTGCTGGTGTTAAGGATTTTGATGTTATTTATTTAGCGCCTGGTGCTTCCATTTTTTATAACCCATTACCTGGAGAGCCTGGGTTTGGGGAGAAAACATTCACTTGGCATCAGGGCTAGGTTTGTACTTCTGGACAGGGGCCCCCAAGTAACTCCGGACACAGGAAGCAAGAACTGTGACTGTCCAAACCAGGAGTGGGATTCTAAAGTGGGGCTTTTATTCACTTACACACAGGAATACAAAGCAGGTTGGACCCCCACGAGGCTACACTCACTTGTTGTACAGAACTATAGAGGTCAGAACACATCTTCTTCATCATCACAACAACTTTTACCCTCAGGTTCTGAACTAGTGGTGGGCAAAGTGGGCTCAATTCACTCCGAAAAGCGATTTGTGGAGCAAAGGCAGATTCGTGGAGTACTCCATGATGTGAGCGGTGCCAGCGATATAATGAGAACACAGAGTCCATTGGAAGCAATGACTTCATGTTACTCCACCTCCCAGAGCCACTACTCTGCCAAATTTAAGGTGAAGTGCATTGCAGGCAGTGCACTTCACCTCCTCCCTGTGTTTTGAGCTCCAAGGTGAATTTTGCAGTGATTCATGGGTTCAGGTCACATGGGCTCTATATTGATCTGCACAGACTCAGTTTGGGGTAGTATGAGTAGGAAGGAGTAGGAGACAGTGTGCTCTGATAGCTGTCTGTGATAGAAATCTTGTAAAAGCTGTTCAAAAAGCATTTTTGCTCATTTTTTGGGGGGCTCCAACTTTAGTTCATCGATTGTAGGAAACCCTCCTGTGCTCATATCATCGAGTGTTTTTGTTTTTGTGTGGATTTTGAATGTTAATTTACAACATTGAGTGTGTGTGGTGAAAGACAGTGAAAGTGTGCTTTGAAGGAGGGGCGTATCTGTGGTGCAGGTAGATTTAAGTTGGAGAAATAGTGATTTCTTTGTTTTTTGGTTATATTTTTATTATATAACTGACTGTGTAATGTACACACAGTAATATTGTCAGTAATAGTAGAAATGTTCTTGCTGTTTGTTGTGTGGATGTGGTGCAGCAGTTCATAAGTTCAGGTTGTTTACATTATAAATTTACAATACGTAACGTGGCATTGTACTGAACTTTTGCATTTGCGGCGCATTCCTCATTCAGAATTGTACACAAACTGTTCTGTGTGTGAGTGTGTGTGCAGTGTTGCGTGCATCAAATAATACACTTTTTATTGTGCCAGAGACTAGTGTAATTGCAAGCGCAGCAGTGTGAACCTGCTGTCCACTGCAGCTGCCTGATTTTGTACTGCGATCGTGGTACCTGTTCTTAGTTTTGCTGCTTGTAGTGCCGTAAAAATCAGCACAGTCTGTATTCAGTGCTCCCCCCATCCCCACGTTCAAAAGGTATTTTTTACCAGATTGGATTGTTTTTGCGACCTCATCAGCACCACTGGTTACTGAAGTTGTTTTAATTCCGTGACAGTCTCAGAGTAGTCTCTTATCTGTTGCTGAAGCCACAATTGTTTATTTGGCTTCACATCCAGCGTCCCTCCAATCAGAGAGTGAACGTATCAAAATCTGAATTTGGTTATAATATTTGTGGTTGATCACCCAAAATGCCTGCAAAGAGACGTGCAAGCAAAGCTGTTTCTGGCCACGGCAATGTTGGCAGTAAGATGGTTTGTTGGCATGGTAGTAGTACGCAGATGCAGAAGTGCATTGCTGATGTGAGGAAAAGTATTTCTCCTGCAATGTTTTTTACAGCCCAATCAGTAGCTTCACTCATAGTTGGAGGAGATGATGTTTTCCCAGCCAGTGGTGTTAGTGTTAGTGGTGTTAGTGGTGGTGGAGGTAGTATTAGTATTGTTGTGTCAAGTTCTAATTCTGACCAGTGTACTGTATCCAAACATATTGAGTGTGAAGCAGTACAAGAGAGTGGCAGCGTAGATGATGTCATACTTTCCAGTAACTGAACCTGAGGATTCTGATGATCATGTCAACGATAGCATACGATATGATATTCCATCCATCGTGGCACTTAACATCACCTTTTAATTATTTTCCATACAGTGATTCACAGTGTGGTGAAAAAATATCAGGTGATGGTGTAAATGCTGATGATGAATGTGATGATGATGATGATGATGTTGCTGTTGTTGCAACATGCAGTCCACATGTTGGCATCAAAGCAGAAGATGTGGATGTGTGTGATGTTGATGAATATGTTGATGATGTAATTGACCCCACTTGGGAACTGGAGAAAAATAAATTAAAAGTGGCTGTGTCTGAGTCTGTGTGCAGGAATCCCCCCCCCCCCAATAAAAACTTGTGATCTACCGGTTTTAGTTGATGATGATCATGACCCAGTAATCAATATGATAGGTAGTCGTGGTGGTCAGTTGCAGTCCAGGTGTGCAGTGCCTGAAACATCACGTGCCCCCCCACTTCAGTGCTTAAAATAACGGACTTAATTAAGCCACATCATGGACATGTTAAAAGCAGAGCATCACAATCCCTTGTTTGGGATTTTGTTGTTCAAGATGAAAATGATGATTCAGTTGCAATCTGCCAGGTTTGCCATGTGTGTGTGAGTCGTAGGGCTGCGCGAACCTCTAAAAGTTCTACCTTGTGAACTTTCTGAGTAGAACCCAAAAAAGTTCTACCTGGTTCTACCAGGTAGAACCCAGTAGAATTGGGTTCTACTTGGTAGAACTGGGTTCTACCATTTATAATCAAGTTCTACCAAGTAAAACCAGGTTCTACCAAGTAGAACCAGGTTCTACCAAATACAATTAGTTCTACTATGTAAAAAACAAGTTCTACCAAATAAAACCAGGTTCTACATGGTATAACAAAGTTCTATAATATATAATGCAAAAAAAAAGTTTACATGGTTCTACTTAATTAAGAAATCCACAGAAGAATTGTTTTTTGTTTGGGAAAGTACATGTAGTACTAAGAATAGTATAAATACAATTAAATATTGCAAAGCTTTGGTGCATAGGATTCTGTCTCAGTGCTCGAAAGCTTTGCAAAACTTACCATTCTTAAAGTTAGAATCTTAGTATTACATGTATATTCCCAAACATGCAAAATACAATATGTGGATTTTTATAGTTAAAATAGAACCAGGTGAATATATTTACTGCTCATATTTTATAGAACCACCTGAGTTACCAACAGATGCTTAAAAATACTAGTGTTGAAACAGATTTAGCAAGTGGTAAAAGGTCAGGGATGATATACAACTTGTATATTATCCCTGACAACTGTAGCTTTCTAAATCTGGTTACAGGCAGCCCAAAGGGTTAACCCCCTGAGCTACACCCTGTTACAATAATTTTAAATCTTCCCCCACTGTTAGACTCCGGTACTAATAGAGCCCAGAACTTGTCTCCAATGAAAATGGGCAATCTTGCTCATCTGGATTTACAAGTATAAAAAATTAAAATGAAATGAAAATGAAAGTTCAAAATAACTGGTGCCTGTGGAACCTATAGCTTCAGCTGCTTTAGTACCAAATAAGTACATGGACAGAAGTTTATAGCACAAAATGTATTTAATCCACACAATGTGGTAAAGCAAAATGCCACACTGCCCCAGCGCTTCTGTACCTTACCTTACTCAGTGCCTCCCCCCGAGGAAGGCATGGTGCCGACATGCTGGGGCAGTGTGGCATTTTGCTTTACCACATTGTGTGGATTAAATTATGTTTCTACTTTAAACTTTGTCTGTGTAGTTATTAGTTTGGGGCTTTCTGTTATTCTGAGTAACTGTCAATGTTAGTAATACATTACCCTCCATTGTTTTCTCCTTTCCCTCTAGTACACTCTCCTGCCCCAATCCCTATATCTCCATAGGTAACTATGTCAATATTACTTCATTTGTCCCTCCCTCCTAAATATCTGCCTCTTCCTCATCTTTACTCAGAATAATTGAAAAACCCATAACAGCATACCATCTGCAAATTGTGTTTATGATGCCAGGTCACATGCATGGTTTGGTGTGTAACAATGGAGGGCGAATTGTATTTGTACTGGGGAGTATCCCAGGGGGTTTGGAGGACTTGGAATTTCAGACAGGGGCTAGGGTAAGATCAGAGATTTTTTTTTATTGTCATTATAGTCAGTTAGTACAGTAAGTGGGAACAGCATTTTGTAAAATCTATTTTTTTATTTTCATTTTACAGGTCATGATGAAAACAGTTTCTATCTGGTGAATGGTTCCTTCAGATCAAAACATTGGATGTCATTGGGTTCAACACTGAAATTGGAAATGTATTGTAAAATTGACATTTTACAGCAAAAAAGAAAAACATTTTGTAAATTAAATTCCCATCTGGAATTGAACCAGAAGAACAGTTATTTATTATTGATTTATTCTATTAATGTTTTTGTTTGTTAACAGCCCGTAATAAGTATTCATTGAGTGTGTATTTTGTAATAAAAATCTAATAAAACAAATGAAGAGCTGTGTGACAATGTGTAGTCATTTCTGGTTATTTTAGCTCAACTGCCATATGCAGTGGTCCTTCAGTTTCTGGTGCTAGTCAGATTGGGCCTTAGTGGCACATGAGAACCAGCAGTGGATGTTTGTTTCTGAAACTAATGGAACTCGAGGATGAGGAGGAGACGGGGGACCCACCAGTGGAGGAAAGACAGCTGGAAAGGCTAGTGGCTACTAGTGGCAACAGAATCCTTCACCATTATCGTCGTCGTCATCAGCGTGGTATGATGCCATCTGTGTGCTGTCAACCTACATAAATTTGGGACAGTATACGTTTTTTGAATTGAGGCAGATACATTTTTAAAAAAGTGAGCCTCTCTACATTCTTCGAGGAAAGACATGTTCTTTTGTCATTCACTATTGCCCCAGCAGCACTAAAAATTCTCTCTGAATATGTGCTGGCAGGTGGGCAACTGAGGTATTCAATTGTGATCTCAGTTAAAGAAGGCCAGATCAATTTTTCTGTTGCCAATAAAGCATTGGTGTGAGATGTACAGTCTCCTCCATATAATCCTTAACCATTTTGCAGCAGGGACTTCTGGTACTACTATTGCCGGCTGAGCCTTCCCAGCTGTCTTTATTAGACCAAAGTCTGACAGCATGTCCCACAGTGGTTTGTCCTCTTGTGGTATAGCAGCAGTTCTGGTTTGTGTTTGATGAGCCAAAACATCAGTAGTGGTGGCAGCAGCAACAGCAGATTGTGCTCCCTCCCTCTCCACCAGATTTTGTTCAGAATTTGAATGTTGCCAGAAGGGCACTGATGATGTACTACTTTTCTCAACTATACGTGCTGACACTTTCTCAATTAACAGTTCACGATAGTGTTCCAGGTCTTTAAAGTCATGTGGTTTGAAGAATGTCTCAATTGTATCCTTAAACCGAGGGTCCAGAAGTGTGGCCAAAATGTAATGTTCTGCTTTGCACATATTTACAATGCACTCATCAGCCAGGAAGGTTTGTATCATTTCTCCAACAAGCGATGCAACATTGATGTCATCATTGTCAAAGAACTGTGACTCGAGATGCTGCAGTCTCATCCTGTTGAGTGAAATTAAGGGTAGGATCTGACTTAGTCCGGCACGGTCAGAGCTCACCACTCGGCTAGCCTCCTTAAAGGGTTTAAGGATACAACAAAGATTCTCCATCAGACGCCACTGATTGAGGCTGATATTCACATCTCCTTTCCCAATGCCATGCTGGACTGCATACTGATGAATGGCTTTTTGTTGTTCAAGCATTCTCTGCATCATATAGTAAGTGGAATTCCACCGGTTTGGAACTTCCTGTATCATCTGGTGGAGAGGGAGGCTGGTTTCAATCTGAATCTGCCGCAACAACTTTCGGGCTTTCGCAGAATGGCTAAAGTGGGTGCACACAGTGCAGGCAGCTGCAATCAAGTTCTGCACATTTCGGTCCTCACTGATAAAGTCTTTTACCACCAATTTAATAGTGTGTGTAAAGCATGGTACGTGTGTAAACTTACCAAGTCTTACTGCTTTCACAATATTTGAAGCATTGTCAGACACTATAGACCCTGGTTACAAGGACTTTGGAGTCAGCCACTCAGCAAACATTTCTTCAAGGCCCTCCAGAAGATGTTCTGCTTTGTGGTCTTTTTCAAAACCATAAATACATAAAGCTGCCTCCTTTGAACTGTGAAAGTCCCTTGCTTCTTGCTGCTGCTGCTGCTGCCGCCAGTGCCACTAGATGATGATGATGAGGAGGAGGAGGAGGGAGGAAAGTTTACCTAATGACCAGTAACAGCCATATAGTCAGTCATCTGACCACTGGTCCACATATCTGTTGTGACATGAACCTCTTTACCCACTGAACCTTTCAGATCATCAGACATGCTTTTCCAAACAGCATCACACAAGTCTGGAATGGTAACACTGGAGAAATATGTCTGGCTGGGGACCTGATACTTTGGCACAGTGATTTCCATGAGTGCTTTAAAACCTGGATTAGCCACAAATGAGAATGGGAGCAAGCCAGTGACTATCATCTCCCCAATTGCCTTTGTCAATCGCCTTGCCTCAGGCCTGTTGGGCTTATATTTCTGTGACCGCCCAAAGCAGTCTTTCAAAGAAATTTGGTGCCCGCTATGCTTGCTGCTATTACCTGATTTTCTGGGCTGCTTCCCTTGACCTTTACCACTATGAGTGGTGGATGTTGTGGGCATGGATGGTATATGACTGTGGCTGGGCTGTGGTGGTGGACTCAGAGGGGTAAAGAAACAAAAAATTGAGGATGCTGTACTTTGACTGGAAGGAAGACTTTCATCATCCTCCACCTCTGCATCAGTTACTTCATTACCTTGGTAAACATCCATTACCTCACCCTCCTCAGCTGAGTGCAGAACTGCAACAAGTTGTGCGTGCTCCTTTTGTGCTTTTTGATACTGATAAATGTGAGACTTGTTCATATGTCTTATCGTTGTTGATGTCCCCAATCGAGTACCCACTTTACCATGACTTAATTTTGTTCTGCATAATTTGCAAACCATATGGCTGCCAGATGATTTATCTTGTGTGAAAAAATCCCACACAATGGATTTCACAGGTTTTGTTGCACTGCTATTTATGGGGAGGATAGGTTAATTACTGTTCTGGCAGGACTGTGACAAGTGAGGTGGGGGGGTAGCGCTGTATATCAGACACTCCATTAAGTGTACGATTACTTTCAAAGAATCGCACCCATCCTGCCATGAATCCTTAGTCGCTCACCTATCCTTCCCCTCATCCACCGCTCTTTACATAGGTGCTCTATATACCCCTCCTAAGCTTTCACCCAACTCCCTCATCTCAGCCATCTCCTCCATCTCTTCAACCACCTCAGATGGCGAACTTATTCTATTAGGCGATTTCAACCTAAACTGGCTCTCCTCCTCCACAAAACCAGCAGCCCTGAGGATCGAAGCCCTAAATATCACCCAGCTAAATCAGGAACCCACCCATCTAAATCACCGATCACAAAAACACACCCTTCTTGACTGGATTTAACCTCCCACCCCACAGGATCACCACCTCATGTATCCTTTCTGATGCCCTTAGTGACCACTGCACAACCTATTGTATCCGTTAAGTCCATTCCTCCTCAGCCCCAAATTCATCATAACCCACCCCTACACCTCCTTAATGAATCCGCCCTTCAGCCGTGACTTGTCAAACACAGACTGGCTCCCAGTCCTTGCCTCACACGATGTCGACACCGGCCTCACCCACTTCTGCAGTATCTTCCTAAGCATATGGGACTGCCATGCTCCATTCAGGAAAGCCAGAGTTAGGAAATATCACTACCCCTGGATCACAGCCGACCTCATCTCCTTGTGTCGCATCAGAGACAAGGCCTGGAGGTGTTACAAAACCTCTCTAGCATCCAGCGACCTCCTATCATGCAAATTTTTTAGAAACAACTGCACCAAAGCTATTTGACAATCTAAGGCCCAGTATTTTAAGGCCCAACTTACCGCTCACCAAGCCTCCCCGGCATCCTTCTGGAAGGTGATAAACTCTCTCATCAGTCCACGCACCAAGCAAGCCAGCCCTAGCCTAAACATTGACGGCAAAATAGCCTCCGATCCTGCCATAGTCTCTGAACTCTTCAACTCCTTCTTCATCTCCTGTGCCATGCCTGACTCATCCCCTCTCCAACCTTCTCCACAAATCCCCCACCCTCATACCATGGTTTCCACTTTCCCCCATTCACACACCTGGAAGTCTACATTACTATCACCTCTCTGAACCAGTCAAAATCCAGCCCAGATGGCTTGCATCCCAGCCTGCTCCGCATCTCCACAGCAGCCATAGTGCACCTATAACCCACATACTAAAACCTCTCATCGACACAGCCACAGTCCCTCTGCCTGGAAACACAAATCCTACCTCTCCATAAAGGTGGTGACCTCCCTCCCAGGAAATTATAGACCCATCTCTCTCCTCCCTCCCTTGCCAAATCTAAGAATCCCTCATGCTATCAAATTTTCCCCTTCCTCTTTACAAACAGCTCCCTCTCCCCTTTTCAATCAGGTTTCAGAAAATCTCATTCTACCACCACCACCTTACTCCGAGTAACCGACACCATTCTCTCCACCATGGACACCAGGCAAACCACTACTGCCATTTTCATTGACCTGGCCAAAACCTTTGATTCGGTTCCCACCACTCTACTGCTAGGCAAATTGAGCTCCTTTGGCCTTACTAAACCGGCCATAAACTGGTTCCATTCCTACCTCCAAAACAGGATGCAGCAAGTACAAATAGGAGACACGCTCTCCAACCCTTGACCCATCCTCACGGGCATCCTCCAAGGCTCCATCCTTGGCCCCATCCTTTTCTCCCTATTTATAAACGACCTCCCCTCAGCCTGTCTCACCTCCAACGTGCACCTATATGCTGATGATTCCATTATCTATGCCTCAGGCCCCTCCCATGTCAGTATTCACCCAAACCTCCAAAGCGATTTCAACCGAGTACAAGCCTGGCTCCTGAAAAATCAGTTAAAACTCAATGCAAAAAAAACTGTCTCCATGGTATTCGGCACAAGACAAAAACTCGCTTCCCTGCATGCCCCCCCCTCTGATCTCCACCCTGGATGAAACACCCCTTGAGTCTGTGCCCACTTTTAGTACCTGGGGTCTGGCTGGACACAAACCTCAACTTCTCACACCCGTTGGCGCCATCCGCACAAACTCTGGCCCAAACTTGCCATCCTGTACCGACACAAAAAGACTGCCTCACCCTCCCTACCGGGGTGAACTCATATGAAAAACCATCCTACCAGCACTGGACTATCTTGGCGTCATTTATGGCAACCCCTTCCTCCTCCCTTGCAAAACTCGACATCCTGCTAAACTCCTTCGTAAACCATGCTGCCTGCCTCCCCCATACACTCATCACTGCCAACTATTCTCAGCTCTATCTCTGATGCCACTCTCACATAGAGCGGACCACCCACAGCACTTCACTCATGGCTAAATGTTGGCTTGGCTCCCTTTCCCTCTACCTCTCCTCCCACCTCTCTCAAGCCCAGCCCCTCAGCTACTCTTCGCCATTGACATGCATGTGCACCTTCCACCTCTCGCAGCCCTCTCAGCCTCTGGGCAAGCTGCCTTTTCCTACCGGCTCCCACTCCTGTGGAACAACCTCCACCCAGCCTCCACCTGGCCCCCCTCCCTATCAGCCTTTAAAACAGCTCCTCAGGCTTCTCCTTCCCACTCCCCTGCATGGCTGTGCCCCAATCCTCCTTACCTGGACATAGTACTACCCTCAGTAGCATTGTACCAGATAAATCAACTCCACATGCCAGCTGTTACTACTAAACCCCCCCAACTGTGACCCTCTCCCGAACCTAATTTTCGAAAGAATCCACTACTGTAAATATGTAAAGACACGACTTGAATCTACAGTAATATGGTCTAGAAATGTAATGAAATGATTTTTCCACTCTGCTGTTCAAACAAAAAGTGAAACCTCACTACCAAACTCTATGTAATGTACTATACTGTATTATTCGTCTGTTACTTGATATTTACTGTATTGCTCTGTCTCCCACCTTGTACTACTTATACCCAGGTCGCACCTGGAAACGAGCCTCGGCTCAGTGTGCCTTTCCCGGTCATCAATTTTAAATAAATAAATAAAATTACTACAACTGCCACCACCACAGCCACTACTACTTCCACTACCTCTTTGAAGTCTTTCCATGCCCATCTGCATGTAATCTTTGACTGGTTGAACTGCATGTCTTTCTTCCCCACGTGAAGCCTGTTCATCTTCTGTCCTTTGTTGTTCCTCTGCATGTGTGGGTGTCAGACTCTCCAAGTTATGCCCCACTATCATTAATGTTTTTTTTAACACCACAGCCATCCTTCCGAGAACTTGTTTTTGTTCTTTTCTGCCCTGTATTCCTCCTCTTCATCCCACTCCCCAGAGCTACTGCTGCCGACATATTGACTGCTGCCTTATCTACTACAAACTCAGGATCTGTTCCATTGATTTCCCCCTCACTCTCAGCCATTCTCCTCCTCCCATCATCATCATCCATCACTCCTTACACTAAAACTGGCTGCTACGCACTATTATGGCCCTTGTGCTCATCCTCTGAGTACCACGACGGGTTACTCCTGCAATGTCCTGAATTTTCTGTACTGTTATTACTGTTGCCTGGATAGCCTGAGAAGTGCTGCTATCTTTTTACCACTCATGGCTGCATCGAGTCAAGTACTTTTAGTAAGACACAGGAAATGTACTCAAACAGGAAAATACAGCACTGCCGTGCTGCGTCCAGTCAAGTACTTTAAGTAGTAAGGCACAGGGATATTTTCTCCCTAACAGGTAAATAACAGCACTGCTTTCTGTGTCGTGTCAAGTACTTTCAGTGGTTAGACACAGGGATATTTTTATTTTCTCCCTAACCAGTAAATACAGCATTGCTTGCTGCGTCGAGTCAAGTACTTTAAGTAGTAAGGCACAGGGATATTTTCTCCCTAACAGGTAAATACAGCACTGTTTGCTACGTCGAGTCAAGTACTTTAAGTGGTAAGGCACAGGGATATTTTCTCCCTAACAGGTAAATACAGCACTGCTTGCTGCGTTGAGTCAAGTACTTTAAGTAGTAAGGCACAGGGATATTTCTCCCTAACAGGTAAATACAGCACTGCTTGCTGCGTCGAGTCAAGTACTTTAAGTAGTAAGACACAGGGATATTTTCTCCCTAACAGGTAAATAACAGCACTGCTTACTGCGTCAAGTTGAAGTACTTTAAGTAGTGAACATGGAGATTGTGCCCAAAACAGGTAAAGGCAGCACTTTGAGGCTATCTGAGTTGACTCGAGTCAGGTACTTTAAGCAGTAAACACACAAGGAGTAAACTATAGTACAGCACTGCTGTCAGTGTCTACATGGAGTGAGTTACAGTAGTAGTACTGAAAAAATGCAGGGAGCTGGACTTGACATGATATTTATTATTAATTGTTCCTAATAGGTCACTGTCACTGACTAGACTAAACTAGACTACTAAACTACTAGCCCCCCAGATCATGCCATGCACAAACAATCGGCAGCAGAGCAAATGAAATACAAAAGTCAAAAACTCTGCCTTTCTGTGTACTTTTTTAGTTTACACTAGCTTTAAATTTCTCCTTCCTTGTGGTTTGTAATACTTCAGTCAAATGAAAAATAAATCAACAGTTTCATCACTAGCACAGATTGGATTAAAAACTACAGCTGTGTTGTGTGAACTGAACTGATCTGATTTTGATTGAACTGATCCCCCAAGTTGAGCTTGAGAGCAGCACAGCAAATTTCTCTCCTTAACTTGTGGCACTGGTGGAGTAAAGGTAAATTTTTGAACTCTTTATTTTCCCCCTGCCTTTTATAGTTCAACTTCTTGACTCTAGTCTCACAGCATGAGGACCAGTCCAGAAGTACAACCGACCAGTATCCTATTCCTCCTTTCCTATCCACCCAACATCAAAAACAGAGAAAATACAAACAAATGTTCTGTTTTGAGGGGGCTACAGCTGAAGTCAAGGCAAAAAAAAAATCAGTGAAACAACATCGTCTGTCACGATGATGATTCAGTAGCAAGCACTCTCTCACTCTCAGTGCTCTTGTCTGATGCCACCTCTCATGTCTCTCTCACACTGGAAGAAACTGCAGTGGTGTAGTTGTAGTCTCAGTTATCAGTTTCTCCACCCATGTGTTTCTGACTTGCTCCACCAATTGCCACTGCTGTTGCTCCCAGTTCTGCAAGGTAGAGGCGGAAACTCTGGAGAGATTGAATTATGGACAATCATTAAAGTCCTTGTTGGCTGACTGACATGCAAGGACTCAGTCTCTGACTCTCCATATCCTGCACCACATGATGATGCTCTGGGGCTGCCACAACTGAGCATGTGTGACAGAGGTATGGGAAAAAAAACACGACTGGGGCAAACTGGCAGACAAAGTTTGCATTTCTATTAAATATTTGCAATGCATGGACAAGCGTGAGCGCTGGGGTTCAATCTTTTTAGTGCATGAGTGAACCAAACTTGCAGCCCTAGTGAGTCGAGGTAAAAAGTGGAGCTATCTGGGCACAGGAGGACAGCATACGCATATTAAGAATAGGCACTTGGCACTGTGGGCCCAGCACAAGCTGGCAGCTAATACCACAATGGAGCGTTCACCCGTGTCACCGGCAACCATAGCCAGCATGTTTTCTCCTTCCATGACTGTTAAGCCCAGTCAGAAATTAAAATATGTGCAGAAAGCGTAATAAAGAGAAGTTACTACAAAGCATGATGAGTTGGAGGACCATAATAACTTTGAAATGTTGTCCAGTGCTGGTGAGAGTAACAGTTTTTGTGGTGGTGGTGGTGGTGGTGAATGCAGTATGTCTAGTGCAAGTGGTACATCAATCCCGGTTGGCAAATCTGGCAAAATAACAGCATTTCTGGGTTGTCATCATCACCTGTGCAACCGTCTTCATCAAATGTCCGTACTCCATGCCCTGCCAATGCCATTCATCACAGAGTACAACCATTTGTGATCAACACACCCTGTGTAAAATGTTTAAGTCAGCCCACGTTACAGAGTGTTTTAGCATAAGCTGAAGTACCCACAATCATACAGTGTCACGTGAACTCAATGCTGCTGTAGTGGAAATGCTGGTAATTGATCTTTGCCCTTCTCCTTGTGGAGAATTCTGGGGTTCCGGCAGTTTGCTACACTGCCTGTCCAAAATGGAAAGTCCCATCCAGGACATACTTTTCTACTAATGCTGTCTCAAGTTGCTCTGCACTGTGTCTGACTCAGTGAGACATGCCCTTCAACATTCCTCCTCTCCATTCATCCAGTATGGATATATGGACAAGTGGAAAAACAGCGGGGAGTTCATGTTTGTGTATAACTGCACACTGGGCACAGGTGCCAGGGGTTGTTTGTGTGATGTTGGAAGTGTGAATAATCAGTGCTGTAAGGTGGATTGTCGCGGTACCAATCTTCCAGGGAATTCGACAGCATGCAACAATTTACTATGCACAGTGTGACCTGTTCACGCACTGGTGAGAACATGTTGGGCATGGTACTGACTGAAATTGACAGATGGATAAACCCTCTATCTCTGAGAGCTGGGTTCATAGCAAGTGGCAATGGGTCAAATGTGGTGAAATGCATCACAATTTGTTTTTCATGTTCCATGCATGGCCCACTGTTTAAATCTTGTGGTTCAGGGGTTTCTGCAGCGACACTCATAAAAGAAATGCTGACCGTTACGAGTGTATCTGATCTCACTTTTCAAGATCTGGAAAGGCCCGTGACCAACTGCGTCAGTTGCAGAGACAAAACAGCCTGCCTCAGCACCGCTTGAAGCTGGAAGTTGTCACCTGATGGAACTCCACTTTATACATGGCAGAGAGGTTGTATGAAAAATACAAAGCCATCTCAGAATATCTTGTTGTGCACACTAGCTCGCGAACAGTTTCCGGCCTCCATGTCTAGAACGACTGAACAGTGGCGCCTCATGGACTCTGTAATAACAATTTTGTGGCTTTTAGAACATGCCCAAACAGGCAGTAGTGGCGAGTCTGCCTCCATTAGCCAATCAATTCCACTGCTGCGGGTGCTGGGGCAGACATTGATGAATGTACAGCCAGCCCTCGATGTTGCGAGGCGGTGGGAGCAGTATGTTGCTGCAACACATGCTGACGTATTCGACCGGAATTGTCACGTTGTGAGCATTCAAGCGTAATGTAACTTTGCCATAGCAACAATGCTGGACCCATGATACAAACATGGAATTGCATCAGTACTGGAGAGAGGGCCTGAACAGGTAAAAAATATCAGTGGTCAACCGATGGTAAGCGATTCATGGGGCACAGAAGTCACATGCCAAGGTCAGCAAACCTCAGCAGCATAATCCGGCTGAAGGTGTACCTGGAGGACCATCAAGCATACCCTGCAAAGGAAGGAGACTGCAATTCCAGGTGGTCTGTCATCAAAGTGGCTGGCGTCAACCCGCTTTGGGAAGCTTTGTCCCAAGTGGGTATTTAGAAATAAATGATTCGGAGAACAGGATGATGCATCAACAATTGGACTTAGTGGCAGCACAGAGAATGGTTGAGTCATATTTGTCTGGAAACAGGCATCTGACAATAACTGAAGATCCTCTTTTGTACTGGGTGGAAAGGTCAGTGAATGGCCAGAGCTGACATGCATAGGAAAATGAAGTAACTCCACATGCCACCCTCCAGTGTAAGTGTTGAGAGGGTGTTCAGCTCAGCAGGTGCACATAGTCAGGGGTTGTCGGACAAAACCTGTCTCTGCAAATGTTAGTTTACAGCATTCATTAAAATGAATGAGAGGCACATACCAGCAGAGACTCCAGCCTCGTATTTACAATCGCCTAGCTCCGCGTGGTCTTGCTGATGTGGAAATGGATATCCTGGTAGCACTGGTAGTGGCTGCCTGGAAACGCCCACCACTGATGTAAGACGACACAATGAGAAAGACAGTGGTCGACTTGACATCGATGGCCGTGAGGCAGCTTATAAGGATGACATGTATAATGTTGCAGGTTTTAACTGAAGTTTTAAAAGGCGGTGTGCCTCCCACCACCACCACCGGGACTGATGTTATCCACTGCCACCACGCCACCATGGTGTCACCCTCCCAGACCACCACCAACGAGACTGATGTTATCCTGCCACCACTGCCTATGGTCTATCTGCCCCTGACCACCACCACCACAGGACTACGCTATCCCTGCCACAGGTCTGGCCGGACCCCAACCACCACCACCACTGGGACTGATACACCACTGTCACCATGGTCTGTTCCCCCTGACCACCACCACCAGAACTGACATTAGCACCGCCACAACTTCCACAATGAGTCTGTCTGACCCCAACCACCACCACCATCAACGACAGTATCCACTTCACCATGGTCTGTCTGCCCCCGGACCAGCACCACTGGGATGATGTTACCCGCTGCCACCATGAGTCTGTCTGGACCCTGAACCACCACCACCACCACCCTGACCGATGTTGCCACACCACCACCGCCACCATGGTCCGTCTGCCTGCCAACCACCACCACTACGGGACATTCATCCACCGCCACCATGAGTCTGTCTGCCCCTGACCACCACCACCACCAGGACTGATGTTAGCCACTGCCACCATGAAATGTCTGCCTCCTGGACCACCACCACAGGACTGATGTTAGCCACTGCCACCAGGAGTCTGTCTGCCCCTGGACCACCACCACTGGGACTGATGTCATCCACTGCCACCAAGAGTCTGTCCGACCCTGAACCACCACCATCACCGGACCATGTTATACACCGCAACCAAAACCATAAATACATAAAGCTGCCTCCTTTGAACTGTGAAAGTCCCTTGCTTCTTGCTGCTGCTGCTAGCCGCCAGTGCCACTAGATGATGATGATGAGGAGGAGGAGGAGGGAGAAAGTTTACTAATGACCAGTAACAGCCATATAGTCAGTCATCTGACCACCGGTCCACATATCTGTTGTGACATGAACCTCTTTACCCACCTGAACCTTTCAGATCATCAGACATGCTTTTCCAAACAGCATCACACAAGTCTGGAATGGTAACCTGAAGAAATATGTCTGCTGGGACCTGATACTTTGGCACAGTGATTTCCATGAGTGCTTTAAAACCTGGATTAGCCACAAATGAGAATGGGAGCAAGCCAGTGACTATCATCTCCCCAATTGCATCAATACGCCTTGCCTCCAGGCCTGTTGGGCTTATATTTCTGTGACCTTAGAAGCAGTCTCAAAGAAATTTGGTGCCCGCTATGCTTGCTGCTATTACCTGATTTTTCTGGGCTGCTTCCCTTGACCTTTACCACTATGGAGGGTGGATGTTGTGGGCATGGATGGTATATGACTGTGGCTCAGGCTGTGGTGGTGGACCCAGAGGGTAAAGAAACAAAAATTGAGGATGCTGTACTTTGACTGGAAGGAAGACTTTCATCATCCTCCACCTCTGCATCAGTTACTTCATTACCCTAGTAAACATCCATTACCTCACCCTCCTCAGCTGAGTGCAGAACTGCAACAAGTTGTGCGTGCTCCTTTGTCCTTTTTGATACTGATAAATGTGAGACTTGTTCATATGTCTTATCGTTGTTGATGTCCCCAATCGAGTACCCACTTTACCATGACTTAATTTTGTTCTGCATAATTTGCAAACCATATGGCTGCCAGATGATTTATCTTGTGTGAAAAAATCCCACACAATGGATTTCACAGGTTTTGTTGCACTGCTATTTATGGGGAGGATAGGTTAATTACTGTTCTGGCAGGACTGTGACAAGTGAGGTGGGGGGGTAGCGCTGTATATCAGACACTCCATTAGTGTACGATTACTTTCAAAGAATCGCACCCATCCTGCCATGAATCATAGTAGCTCACCTATCCTTCCCCTCATCCACCGCTCTTTACATAGGTGCTCTATATACCCCTCCTAAGCTTTCACAACTCCCTCATCTCAGCCATCTCCTCCATCTCTTCAACCACCTCAGATGGCGAACTCATTCTATTAGGCGATTTCAACCTAAACTGGCTCTCCTCCTCCACAAAACCAGCAGCCCTGAGGATCGAAGCCCTAAATATCACCCAGCTAAATCAGGAACCCACCCATCTAAATCACCGATCACAAAAACACACCCTTCTTGACTGGATTCTAACCTCCCACCCCCACAGGATCACCACCTCATGTATCCTTTCTGATGCCCTTAGTGACCACTGCATAACCTATTGTATCCGTTAAATCCATTCACTCCACTCCAGCCCCAAATTCATCACTAACCCACCCCTACACCTCCTTAATGAATCCGCCCTTCAGCCGTGACTTGTCAAACACAGATATGCTCCCAGTCCTTGCACTCCTCGAATGATCGATACAACACCCCACTTCTGCAGTATCTTCCTAAGCATAAGGGACTGCTATGCTCCATTCAGGAAAGCCAGAGTTAGAATATCACTACCCTGGATCACAGCCGACCCCATCTCCTTGTGTCGCATCAGAGACAAGGCCTGGAGGTGTTACAAAACCTCTAGCATCCAGCGACCTCCATCATGCAAATTTTTAGAAACAACTGCCAAGCTATTTGACAATCTAAGGCCCAGTATTTTAGGCCCAACTTACCCGCTCACCAAGCCTCGGCATCTTCTGGAAGGTGATAACTCTCTCATCAGTCCACGCACCAAGCAAGCCAGCCTAGCCTAAACATTGATCAGCAAAATAGCCTCCGATCCTGCCATAGTCTCTGAACTCTTCAACTCCTTCTTCATCTCCTGTGCCATGCCTGACTCATCCCTCTCCAACCTTCTCCACAAATCCCCACCTCATACCATGGTTTCACTTTCCCCCATTCACACACCTGGAAGTCTACATTACTATCACCTCTCTGAACCAGTCAAAATCCAGCCCAGATGGCTTGCATCCCAGCCTGCTCCGCATCTCCACAGCAGCCATAGTCGCACCTATAACCCACATACTAAACCTCTCGATCGACACAGCCACAGTCCCCTCTGCCTGGAAACTTGCCAAAATCCTACCTCTCCATAAAGGTGGTGACCCCTCCCTCCCAGGAAATTATAGACCCATCTCTCTCCTCCCCTCCCTTGCCAAAATCTAAGAATCCCTCATGCTATCAAAATTTTCCCCCTTCCTCTTTACAAACAGCTCCCTCTCCCCTTTTCAATCAGGTTTCAGAAAATCTCATTCTACCACCACCACCTTACTACGAGTAACCGACACCATTCTCTCCACCATGGACACCAGGCAAACCACTACTGCCATTTTCATTGACCTGGCCAAAACCTTTGATTCGGTTTCCCACCCTCTACTGCTAGGCAAATTGAGCTCCTTTGGCCTTACCAAACCGGCCATAAACTGGTTCCATTCCTACCTCCAAAACAGGATGCAGCAAGTACAAATAGGAGACACGCTCTCCAACCCTTGACCCATCCTCACGGGCATCCTCCAAGGCTCCATCCTTGGCCCCATCCTTTTCTCCCTATTTATAAACGAATTTCCCTCAGCCTGTCCTCACCTCCAACGCACCTATATGCTGATGATTCCATTATCTATGCCCTTCCTAGCCCTCCTATGTCAGTATTCACCTAAACCTCCAAAGCGATTTCAAATCCAGTACAAGCCTGGCTCCTGAAAATCAGTTAAAACTCAATGCAAAAACTGTCTCCATGGTATTGGCACAAGACAAAAACTCGCTTCCCTGCATGCCCCCCCCTCTGATCTCCACCCTGGATGAAACACCCCTTGAGTCTGTACCCACTTTTAAGTACCTGGGAGTCTGGCTGGACACAAACCTCAACTTCTCCACCCACGTTGACGCCATCCGCACCAAACTCTGGCCCAAACTTGCCATCCTGTACCGCCACAAAGACTGCCTCACCCTCCCTACTCGGAGTGAACTCATATGAAAAACCATCCTACCAGCACTGGACTATGCGGACGTCATTTATGGCACAGCCCCTTCCTCCTCCCTTGCAAAACTCGACATCCTGCTAAACTCCTTCATGCGCTTCGCCACTGCCTCTCCCCCACTCACTCATCACTGCCAACTATTCTCAACTCTATCTCTGATGCCACTCTCACATAGGCGGACCACCCACAGCACTTCACTCATAGCTAAATATTGGCTTGGCTCCTTTCCCCTCTACCTCTCCTCCCACCTCTCTCAAGCCAACCCCCCTCAGCTACTCACTTCGCCATTGACATGCATGTGCACCTTCCACCTCTCGCAGCCCTCTCAGCCTCTGGGCAAGCTGCCTTTCCACCGGCCCCACTCCTATGGAACAACCTCCCACCCAACTCCACCTGGCCCCTCCCTATCAGCCTTTAAACAACGCCTCAGGCTTCTCCTTCCCTCCCTGCCAGCTGTGCCCCAATCCTCCTTACCCTGGACATAGTACTACCCTCAGTAGCCTTGCCAGGTAAATAATAACTCCACATGCCAGCTGTTACTGCTAAACCACCCCCCAACCGTACCCTCTCCCCGAAAACTCAATTTTCGGTTAATCCACTACTGTAAATATGTAAAGACACGCACTTGAAATTTACAGTAATATGGTCTAGAAATGTAATGAAATGATTTTTTTCCACTCTGCTGTTCAAACAAAAAGTGAAACCTCACTACCAAACCTCATGTAATGTACTATACTGTGATTAAGTCTGTTACCAGTATTTACTGTATTGCTCTGTCTCCCACCTTGCTACTACTTATACAGGTGCACTGGAAGCGACCTCGACTCCAGTGTGCCTTTCGGTCATCAATTTAAATAAATAAATAAAATTACTACAACTGCCACCACCACAGCCACTACTACTTCCACTACCTCTTTGAAGTCTTTCCATGCCCATCTGCATGTAATCTTTGACTGGTTGAACTGCATGTCTTTCTTCCCACGTGAAGCCTGTTCATCTTCATATCTGTTGTTCCTCTGCATGTGTGTGTCAGACTCTCAAGTTATGCCCCACTATCATTAATGTTTTTTTTAGCACCACAGCCATCCTTCCGAGAACTTGTTTTTGTTCTTTTTCTGCCCTTGTATTCCTCCTCTTCATCCCACTCCCCAGAGCTACTGCTACTTGACATATTGACTGCTGCCTTATCTACTAAACTCAGGATCTGTTCCATTGATTTCCCTCACTCTCATCAGGCCTTCTCCTCCTCATCATCATCACACTCTGCTTACTAAAACTGGCTGCCCGCACTATTATAGCCTGTGTACTCATCCTCTGAGTACCACGATGGGTTACTCCTGCAACGTCCTGAATTTTCTGACTGTTATTACTGTTGCCTGGATAGCCTGAGAAGTGCTGCTATCTTTTTACCACTCATGGCTGCATCGAGTCAAGTACTTTTGGTAAGACACAAGGAAATTTACTTACAAACAGGAAAATACAGCACTGCTGGCTGCGTCGAGTCAAGTACTTTAAGTAGTAAGGCACAGGGATATTTTCTCCCTAACAGGTAAATAACAGCACTGCTTTCTGTGTCGTGTCAAGTACTTTCAGTGGTTAGACACAGGGATATTTTTATTTTCTCCCTAACCAGTAAATACAGCATTGCTTGCTGCGTCGAGTCAAGTACTTTAAGTAGTAAGGCACAGGGATATTTTCTCCCTAACAGGTAAATACAGCACTGTTTGCTGCATCGAGTCAAGTACTTTAAGTGGTAAGACACAGGGATATTTTCTCCCTAACAGGTAAATACAGCACTGCTTGCTGCATTGAGTCAAGTACTTTAAGTAGTAAGGCACAGGGATATTTTCTCCTAACAGGTAAATACAGCACTGCTTACTACGTGAGTCAAGTACTTTAAGTAGGTAAAACACAGGGATATTTTCTCCCTAACAGGTAAATAACAGCACTGCTTGCTGCGTCAAGTTGAGTACTTTAAGTAGTAAGACATGGGAGATTGTGCCCAAAACAGGTAAAGGCAGCACTTTAGGCTATGTCGAGTTGACTCGAGTCAGGTACTTTAAGCAGTAAACACACAAGGAGTAAACTATAGTACAGCACTGCTGTCAGTGTCTACATGGAGTCGGTTACAGTAGTAGTACTGAAAAAAATGCAGGGAGCTGGACTTGACATGATATTTATTATTAATTGTTCCTAATAGGTCACTGTCACTGACTAGACTAAACTAGACTACTAAACTACTAGCCCCCCAGATCATGCCATGCACAAACAATCGGCAGCAGAGCAAATGAAATACAAAAGTCAAAAACTCTGCCTTTCTGTGTACTTTTTTAGTTTACACTAGCTTTAAATTTCTCCTTCCTTGTGGTTTGTAATACTTCAGTCAAATGAAAAATAAATCAACAGTTTCATCACTAGCACAGATTGGATTAAAAACTACAGCTGTGTTGTGTGAACTGAACTGATCTGATTTTGATTGAACTGATCCCCCAAGTTGAGCTTGAGAGCAGCACAGCAAATTTCTCTCCTTAACTTGTGGCACTGGTGGAGTAAAGGTAAATTTTGAACTCTTTATTTTCCCCTGCCTTTATAGTTCAACTTTGACTCTAGTCTCACAACGCATGAGACAGTCCAGAAGTACAACCGACCAGTATCCTATTCCTCCTTTCCTATCCACCCAACATCAAAAACAGAGAAAATACAAACAAATGTTCTGTTTTGAGGGGGCTACAGCTGAAGTCAAGGCAAAAAAAAAATCAGTGAAACAACATCGTCTGTCACGATGACGATTCAGTAGCAAGCACTCTCTCACTCTCAGTGCTCTTGTCTCGATGCCACCTCTCACTTAGTCTCTCCTCACACACTGAAGAAACTGCGTGGTGTAGTTGTAGTCTCAGTTATCAGTTTCTCCACCCATGTGTTTTCTGACTTGCTCCACCAATTGCCACTGCTGTTGCTCCCAGTTCTGCAAGGTAGAGGCGGAAACTCTGGAGAGATTGAATTATGGACAAATCATTAAAGTCCTTATTGGCTGACTGACATGCAGGACTCAGTCTCCTGACTCTCCATATCCTGCACCACATATGATGTTGCTGGGGCTGCCACAACTGAGCATGTGTGACAGAGGTATGGGGAAAAAAAAACTTGACTGGGGCAAACTGGCGAACCAAAGTTTGCGTTTTTCTATTAAATATTTGCAATGCATGGACAAGCGTGAACGCTGGGGGTTCAATCTTTTTAGTGCATGAGTGAACCAAACTTGCAGCCCTAGTGAGTCGAGGTAAAAAGTGGAGCTATCTGGGCACAGGAGGACAGCATACGCATATTAAGAATAGGCACTTGGCACTGTGGGCCCAGCACAAGCTGGCAGCTAATACCACAATGGAGCGTTCACCCGTGTCACCGCCAACCATAGCCAGCATGTTTTCTCCTTCCATGACTGTTAAGCCCAGTCAGAAATTAAACATGTGCAGTAGTGCGGTAATAAGAGCAGAGGATTACTACAAGCATGATGAGGTGGAGGACCATAATGACTTGGAAATGTTGTCCAGTGCTGGTGAGAGTAACAGTTTTTGTGGTGGTGGTGGTGGTGGTGAATGCAGTATGTCTAGTGCAAGTGGTACATCAATCCCGGTTGGCAAATCTGGCAAAATAACAGCATTCTGGGTTGTCATCATCACCTGTGCAACCGTCTTCATCAAATATCCGTACTCCATGCCCTGCCATGCCATTCATCACAGAGTACAACCATTTGTGATCAACACACCATGTAAAATGTTTAAGTCAGCCCACGTTACAGAGTTGTTTTCACGCATAAGCTAAGACCCGAATCATACAGTGTCACGTGAACTCAATGCTGCTGTAGTGAAATACTGGCAATTGATCTTTTGCCTTCTCCTTTGTGGAGAATTCTGGGTTCGCGGTTTACTACATGTGCCTGTCCAAATGGAAAGTCCCATCCAGGACATACTTTTCTACTCGTGCTGTCTCCGAGTTGCTCTGCACTGTGTCTGACTCAGTAAGACATGCCCTTCAACATTCCTCCTCTCCATTCATCCAGTATGGATATATGGACAAGTGGAAAAACAGCGGGGAGTTCATGTTTGTGTATAACTGCACACTGGGCACAGGTGCCAGGGGTTGTTTGTGATGTTGGAAGTGTGAATAATCAGTGCTGTAAGGTGGATTGTCGCGGTACCAATCTTCCAGGAATTCGACAGCATGCAACAATTGCTATGCACAGTGTGACCTGTTCACGCACTGGTGAGAACATGTTGGGCATGGTACTGACTGAAATTGACAGATGGCTAAACCCTCTATCTCTGAGAGCTGGGTTCATAGCAAGTGGCAATGGGTCAAATGTGGTGAAATGCATCACGAATTTGTTTTTTTTCATGTTCCATGCATGGCCCACTGTTTAAATCTTGTGGTTCAGGAGTTTCTGCAGCACCCTGATATAAAGGAAATGCTGACCGTTGCACGATGTATCTGATCTCACTTTTCAAGATCTGGAAAGGCCCGTGACCAACTGCGTCAGTTGCAGAGACAAAACAGCCTGCCTCAGCACCGCTTGAAGCTGGAAGTTGTCACCTGATGGAACTCCACTTTATACATGGCAGAGAGGTTGTATGAAAAATACAAAGCCATCTCAGAATATCTTGTTGTGCACACTAGCCATGACAGTTCCGGGGCCTCCATGTCTATAACGACTGAACAGTGGCGCCTCATGGACTCTGTAATAACAATTTTGTGGCCTTTTGAACATGCCAAACAGGCAGTGAGTGGCGAGTCTGCCTCCATTAGCCAATCAATTCCACTGCTGTGCGGTGCTGAGGCAGACATTGATGAATGTACAGCATAGCCTCGATGTTGCCGGAGACGGTGGTAGCAGTATGATTGCCGCAACATGCTGACAGTATCGACTCGAATTGTCACGCTGTGAGCATTCAGCTGCGAGTGACAGCTTTTGCCATAGCAATAATGCTGGACCCATGATACAAACATGGAATTGCATCAGTACTGAGAGGGCCTGAACAGGTAAAATATCAGTGGTCAACTGGTGCGCAGTTCATGGGGCAGAAGTCACGTGCCAAGGTCAGCAAACCTCAGCAGCATAATCCGACTGAAGGTGTACCTGGAGGACCATCAAGCATACCCTGCAAAGGGAAGGAGACTGCAATTCCAGGTGGTCTGTCATCCAAAGTGGCTGGCGTCAACCCGCTTTGGGAGGCTTTGTCCCAAGTGGGTATTTGTGAAATAAATGATTCGGAGAACAGGATGATGCATCAACAATTGGACTTAGTGTGGCACAGAGAATGGTTGAGTCATATTTGTCTGAAACAGGCATCTGACAATAACTGAAGATCCTCTTGTACTGGAGTGGAAAGGTCAGTGAATGGCCAGAGCTGACTGCAGTGGCACTGAAGTACCTCACATGCCCACCCTCCAGTGTAAGTGTTGAGAGGGTGTTCAGCTCAGCAGGTGCAATAGTCAAGGGTTGTCTGGACAAACCTGTCTCCTGCAAATGTTAGTTTCATAGCATTCATTAAAATGAATGAGAGGCACATACCAGCAGAGACTCCAGCCCTCGTATTTGCCCCGCCCAGCTCATGGTGGTCTTGCTGATGTGGAAATGGAGCATCCTGGTGGCACTGGTAGTGGCTGCCGAAGCGGCCCACCACTGATGGAAGATGACACAATGGAGAAAGAATTTCCCAGTGGTCAGACTTCAGACATCGATGGCTGTGAAGGCAGCTTTCTTTATGAGGATGATGATGTGGTTAATGTTGGCAGGTTTTAACTGAAGTTTTTAAAAGGCGGTGTGCCCTCCCCAGACCACCACCACCGGGACTGATGTTATCCACTGCCACCACTGCCACCATGAGTCTGTCTGCCTCCCAGACCACCACCACCGGGACTGATGTTATCCACTGCCACCACTGCCTCCATGAGTCTGTCTGCCCCCTGGACCACCACCACCACAGGGACTGATGTTATCCACTGCCACCATGAGTCTGTCTGACCCCCGAACCACCACCACCACTGGGACTGATGTTATCCACTGTCACCATGAGTCTGTCTGCCCCCCTGGACCACCACCACCAGAACTGACATTAGCCACTGCCACAACTTCCACAATGAGTCTGTCTGACCCCCGAACCACCACCACCACTGGGACTGATGTTATCCACTTCCACCATGAGTCTGTCTGCCCCCCGGACCAGCACCACTGGGACTGATGTTAGCCGCTGCCACCATGAGTCTGTCTGACCCCTGAACCACCACCACCACCACCACTGGGACTGATGTTAGCCACTACCACCACTGCCACCATGAGTCTGTCTGCCTGCCGAACCACCACCACTACCGGGACTGATGTCATCCACTGCCACCATGAGTCTGTCTGCCCCCTGGACCACCACCACCACCGGGACTGATGTTAGCCACTGCCACCATGAGTCTGTCTGCCTCCTGGACCACCACCACCAGGACTGATGTTAGCCACTGCCACCATGAGTCTGTCTGCCCCCTGGACCACCACCACTGGGACTGATGTCATCCACTGCCACCATGAGTCTGTCTGACCCCTGAACCACCACCATCACCGGGACTGATGTTATACACTGCCACCATGAGTCTGTAAGACCCCCGAAACACCACCACCACCGGGACTGATGTTAGCCATTGCCACCACTGCCACCATGAGTCTGTCTGCCCCCCAACCACCACCACCACCACCGGGACTGATGTTAGTCACTGCCACCCTGAGTCTGTCTGCCCCTCGGACCACCACCACCACTGGGACTGATGTTAGCCACTGCCATCATGAGTCTGTCTGCCCCCTGGACCACTACCACCGGGACTGATGTTATCCACTACCACCATGAGTCTGTCTGACCCCCAAACCACCACCACCGGCACTGATGTTATCCACTGCCACCATGAGTCTGTCTACTCCCTGGACCACCACCACCACTGGGACTGATGTTAGGCACTGCCACCACTGCCATCATGAGTCTGTCTGCCCCCCGAACAACCACCACCACCGGGACTGATGCTATTCACTGCCACCATGAGTCTGTCTGACTCCCGAACCACCACCACCACCAGGAGTGATGTTATCCACTGCCACCATGAGTCTGTCTGCCCCTCGGACCACCACCACCACCACCGGGACTGATGCTATTCACTGCCACCATGAGTCTATCTGCCCCCACGAACCACCACCACCGGCACTGATGTTATCCACTGCCACCATGAGTCTGTCTGACTCCCGAACCACCACCACCACCAGGACTGATGTTATCCACTGCCACCATGAGTCTGTCTGCCCCTCGGACCACCACCACCACCACCGGGACTGATGCTATTCACTGCCACCATGAGTCTATCTGCCCCCCCGAACCACCACCACCGGCACTGATGTTATCCACTGCCACCATGAGTCTGTCTGCCCTCCAGACTACCACCACCACCGGGACTGATATTAGGCACTGCCACCATGAGTCTGTCTGACCTAGAACCACCACCACCGGGACTGATGTTATCCACTGCCACCATGAGTCTGTCTAACTCCTGAACCACCACCACCACCAGGACTGATGTTATCCATTGCCAACATGAGTCTTTCTGCCCCTTGGACCACCACCACCAGGACTGATGTTAGCCACTGCCACCACAAGTCTGTCTGCCCCCCGAACCACCACCACCACCGGCACTGATGTTATCCACTGCCACCATGAGTCTGTCTGCCCCCCGAACCACTACCACCACCACCGGGACTGATGTTATTCACTGCAACCATGAGCCTGTCTGCCCCCTGAACCACCACCATTGGGACTGATGTTATCCACTGCCACCATGAGTCTGTCTGACTCCTGAACCACCACCACCACCAGGACTGATGTTATCCACTGCCACCATGAGTCTGTCTGACTCCTGAACCACCACCACCACCAGGACTGATGTTAGCCACTGCCACCACGAGTCTGTCTGCCCCCTGAACCACCACCACCACCGGGACTGATGTTAGGCACTGCCATCATGAGTCTGTCTGTCCCCCAAACCACCACCACCACCAGGACTGATGTTATCCACTGCCACCATGAGTCTGTCTGCCCCCAAGACCATCACCACCAGGACTGATGTTATCCACTGCCACCATGAGTCTGTCGGACCCCCGAACCACCACCACCACCACCACCGGGACTGATGTTAGCCACTGCCACCACTGCCACCATGAGTCTGACCACTACATCCATCAGCCAGAGACACAAAGTTTCTTAATATTTAAACCATAAAGTGAGTATGTGTACTCATGTTTGTTATGTTGCTTCACTTCCTTTAGTTGTATGTTTTGTTTTCTGTAGCTTTTCAGAGCCGCAAAGATAAAACACATACAGTACACTTTTTTTGTTTCTTTTACAGGGTAACAAAAAAGGCTCCATTGTTAGAACTCGTTTGGGAATGGTACTGTAGCTGTACTGTACAGAGAGGAAGCAATGTAATATCCATGTGAAATCCATTCTAGTAAGTATGAAGATTTTATTTAATCTGTTTCATTGTTTTGTAAAGACTGCAGCAAATATTGCACACAGGTTGTGTTAGTTGACAAGATGTGTGTTTGACATGTAGCTTGACTTTAGGGATTGAGATTTGAGAACCGGGGAGTGACACATAACAATTAAGTTGTAAGAAGTCATGCATTTCTTTTTTTAGGAAACTTCCAGATGCTTTGTTGTTCTGACAAAGTGGCCTTATCCAAACAAATTCTTCAACATCATGCCCTCCACGGGCTGAGGCACACATGTAACACGCAGAAGTTGTTTCATTAGATGACCATGACCATCATTAACAACCAGACTCTAGAAGGATGCAGATGAAATCTGTGAAGAAGTAACCAAATAAGAAACCATTACAGACAAACCTGCAAATATGCTTCCCGCCACCCCCCCAAAAAAAATACTTACCTTCATGTGCTTGAGAGTTATCCATTGCAAATTTATATGCAAAAAGTTCTCATCAAGCACTGGAATGTGCACACCAACAGTATCTGTGACCTGTGATACAGAACAATACCATGAGTGCATGTCCATGTCAACCCCCCTCACCTACAAAATACAGAAATGTATATCTATATATATCAACTCACCAAGGCTACTATTAGTGTACAGACAAAGTGCATCCTTCCATCCAGTTGAGATGATCACATTGCATTTGCTCGACTCGCAGCACACATTGGACCAGCAACAGTTAGCTCATGGTCATCATTTTATTCTGGGGCACTGCGTACATGAGTGACTGCGCAATAAATCCTGGGGGACTTTGCATGTGGCATGATGATCCCATTTCATTTCCTTAACACTTGTCAATTTTCTGGACACAAGGCAGATGCATTTTGGGCATGCAGAAAAAATCTGGGGACTCTGTGCCACCACTGCGCACATGACTGAGTGTGCCATTAATTCTGGGGGACTTTGTAAGTGCTAAAACAATCCCATTTCAATTCCTTAGCACATGTCAATTTTCTGGACACATTGCAGATGCATTTTGGGCATGCAGAAAAAATCTGGGGACTCTGTGCCACCACTGCATGCATGACTGAGTGCTTCATTAATTCTGGGGGACTTTGTATGTGCTGAAACAATCCCATTTCACTTCGTTGCCACTTGTCAACTTTCTGGACACAAGAAGAATGCATTTTGGGCATGCATAAAAAATCTGGGGACTCTGTGTAACCACTGCATGCATGAATGACTGTGCAATAAATTCTGGGGGACTTTGCATGTGGCGTGGTGATCCCATTTCACTTCCTTAGCACTTGTCAATTTTCTGGACAGAAGACAGATGTATTTTGTGTTGTGATTGTGCGCACATAGTGTCATACTTAAATTATAAATTAAAGTAGCATTGCAACAATGTGCTAACAATTTTGACCTATACTTTTTTATGCTATTTTACATTGTCGCCGTTGCCGGCCACTAGTTACCTCATGACTTGTGTGATGCCCTTCTTTTCACAATTTGTGTCTGCTTTACTACTTTTTCTCATGTCTGAAAGTAAAAAAGAAGCATGCCATTTAATATAGCTTTCCCACGTGTTCTCCCTGGCATCACGTCATAACACTGCTGAGTGCAGTGGCAGAACTTGGGTGGCTCTTCAGAACGGGAAGTCCTCCGGGACCCGGTTTACTGAAATCATGAGCATTTTTGCCAGAAAAAGTATTGCACTATGGAATGTAAGGACATGTGGAGCAAGAAAGATTACCCTGGAGGTAAGGCACCCCTATAAGGAGCATGTATGACTGTATGTGCATGTATATATTTAAAGGGAAGCTGTCAGCAACAGGAGCTCCTGCGTCCTTCCCAGTGCAAGGCATACCCTCCGGTTAAGTCTTTTAAGTATGTTGCAGCGTTTTTCTCATGCCGCAACATACTTTATTAATAATAAAGAAAGGTCAGCAACCAGAAGGATGGCGGATGCTATGGGGCCCCATTATGTGTAAAGGAAAGGTGCGGCAGAGAAACACCATGCGCTTCAAATACTTTTGTATTGAAGCGCATGGTGCGTCGTCGTTGCACCTTTACACATAATGGAGCCCCCATAGCATCTGCCATACTTCCGGGTCGCTGATGTTTCTTTAGTACAATAAAGTATGTTATGGTGTGAGAAAAATGCTGCAACATACTTAAAAGGTTTAACCGGAGGGTAAGCCTTGCAGGGGGCAGGATGCAGGCGCTCCTGTTGCTGACTGCTTTCCTTTAAACTAATACTGTGCCTTCCCTCTGTCTGGTATTAAACAAACAAAACACAAAACAGTACAGCAGTGGGGGGGTGCAGGAAACAAAACCTAGTGCTCTATCCCATGATATTCCAGCAGCAGATGAAGCATCAACACTATTTGCAACTGCTCTTGCTCGATCCGCTCCATCTGCTGCTGGACAGCACCCATCCTCTGATTGCTTTCCTCCATCACAGCCCACAGCAGTGCTATTTCTGACTTCGTTGCAGGCATTGTGGCGGGGTCTACTGCTGTGGGAGGAAAGCCAGGTAGCGGTGGTGGTGAGGGTGGTGCTGGTGGCAGTGGTAGAGGTAGTGGTGGAGCAGCAGCTGCTGCTGTGGCCCTCCTCCTGCTCTGGCAATGCACAGCAACAGCACCTACTGCCACTGCCACAGAAGGGCCAGCAGGTGGAAGCCTGGCCCATTCTGTGGCAGCCTGCCACTCCACCTTGTGGTGGTTAAGCATGTGTGTCCTCTGGGTCCCAGTTCCCAGGTGTGTCCCACAGGGGCTACGGCGTACCTGCACACCACAAAGCAGGCACTCTACAATGCTCCTGTCCCCCCCACACAGTTGAAAAACTGCCAGACTATTGAGCTGCGGGAGGGACCAGGCACAACAGGGGCAGATGTATTGCTGGTAGCACTGTCACGTCCCTGGGGGGGCTCCACCTGCTGCTGTGGAGTGGGAGGTGGTGCTGCTGGAGCTCCTGCAGCTGGTACAGATGGTGGTGGTGGTGGCGGTGGCGGACTTGCTGGATGTGGCGGTGGCACTGGTGGTGCTGCTGCTTCCAGAGGGGGGCAGGACCAAATAATTGGGAGCGGTTCAGTGACATCCACCCATGCTGACCCCATGTGTTCGCACTCCCCTCTGCCCACCATGGGCCACAGACTGTCCCTAGTCCATAACCCAACAAAACTCTCTTTCCCTCTCCACTCTGACGTGTCACGCGATGACGACGACTGACTTCACACACAGTCACAGACAGTCTCACATACGCACACACACACACACTGTCACACAGACACACACAAACTTACACAAAACAAAACTTATAAAACAAATCAGTCACAAAAAAAATAACTCACAAAACAGTACAACAAAAACTAAAGAATTAGCTTTTAAAAAAGCTGTTGGTTTTTATGAAGTTTAAGAAAGCAAGTTAAGCAACAAATAAACACTCCTCTCCTACACTATCCTTCCTCCTTCTACCCCTGCTGGTATGACGCACTTCTTTCCTGCCTGGCTAAAGCATGTGACTTACAGTACTGTAAGCCATGTGATGTGTGTGGGGGGGCTGCCTAAAGTACCTGTTGTTGTCATTCCGTCTTACTTCGCATTAAGGTGGAATAACAATGCAAAGTTAAGTCATAATCACAAGGCGAAGTGAGCACTCCTCAGTGGACACTTCGTGTAGCATTGCACTAACGCGAAGTGGCCACTTTGCGTTCACTTCGCCTGCGGATTTTAAATTCGCTGCATCTCTATTCTGAACACACTGGGCTCTCAGCCCGAACTGGTACTCTTTCTATCCTGGATTCCCTGGCATGGTCCTCGGCCAGTATTGGTACACACTTTCCATATGGCATGGGCATTTCTGCTGCTGGCTCACTCTACCACCCATGAGCACTTCCAAGCTCTAAGGGAAAACACACATCTTAATCCCACGTCTGGGTACTTTCTTCATACACTTATCAAGTGCCTGGGAGAAAGCTATAGGTGCCTAAAGTGAATCCATGGAGGTAAATCTGGTTACTCCAGATGGGGGGGTCTCCCACCTCTTGTCCCCAGATCCATACCCGGCCATTCATTTGGAGTCAACACCTTTCCTGTGAAACTCTCTGATTATGGAATGCTATCTCGAAATGTATATCTCATTTAACAGTCTGCTGTCTCTAGTAACTGGTGTCCTGACTTGCAACGATCTTTAAGCGGCTATGTCCATCCCTGTAGACCCCCACTGATTAGATGCATTTTAAGTCATACACAGACTTAAGTACTGTACTTGGCTGTCCTTTCCTGACCCACAGTGGCAGATACTTAACACAACAGTCTTGGTGAAACATAGGCTCTCTGGCAGAGCAGACTCACCCTGGTTCACAGGTGCCCACGGATTTTTCTCACAGGAAAAACAAAACATACTTCTCAGTTCCTCAGCACAAATCTTCTTCTCAGGCAGCTTTTCTTCCTCCAGCAGGGCCAGGGGAATTGCCCCTGAAGAGATAGTCTTGTCCCCTCCACATCTCTCTCAGGGATGGGGGCACTGGAACAACTGGTGGATGGTCTCAACCACTTCAGCAAGAATTCTTCTGTGTCCTTCTCTAGGGCAAGAACACACACCCTCTTCTGTGGTAGTTCTCAACAGAGTCGGGGGCTCTGAGGGACTGCCAACTGCAGTGCACCTCCTCCCTCCACTGAGTCTCCCACTACAGACTTTGAAAAACCCCGACATTCTAACCTAACTCCTGGCTGCAACATTCCACTGTAGCTTATGCTTCTGTGAGAATTCTATATGATGTCAGCCCTCCAGCTCAGCTGAGACTGAGGACAGAGTGAGACAGTGTGAAACCCATTTAACTGGTGTCTCACAAGCTTTCTTCTCTGCCTACCACTAGATCTAAGTGGGATTCTAGTAACCCCAGATGACGGGGGAGGGTTACATAGAAATTTAAAAGACAAAGAGATTGTTGCTCGAGGTGCCAAGGACAGAACAGTGCACTTTCTGTTTGTCCAGTTTCTTGTGAAAGAATGAATAAACAATAATGTTTTTTGTTTGCCAGTTTTTCCCCTGGAGGACTGTTCTGTGTACTCTGTGTGGGATGAGGTGCTGCTGGATGCCTGGGGTACTTAGACGTGGGAAACAAGAAAACTGAGCACTGGACCAGACCACAGTACTTGCATATGTTTATTGTTAAAAGTGTGTAAGAGCAAGCCGGCCCACCGGTGCAGCGGTAGGGTTACCGCTCACGGCGCCAGCGGCCTGGGTTTGGGAATGGACTCGGGCTGCTGGAGGGCCGGCAGGGGAGAGGAGGATTGAGCACCCAGAGGCTACTCTCCTCCTTCAGGTGGGGTGGGTTGAATGTCCCACCACTCTACCGCCACCTGGGTGACAACAGGTGGAGTATGGCGGGACTGCAGAAAGAAGGAGGGGGGACATGGGCTGGGGTCGAGCCGCGACATCATGACGGCGCTGCCCCAGGCTCTCCCAGCATGCCAATGTCCTGTGGGAGGGGACAGAAAAAGCAGAAAAAAGGACCCTTGGATGCCGGCGTAGACGGAGGATCTAGCTCCCAGATACCATAACCCGGCTCTCATGGGGGACCAACCGAGATCGCCTGACACACACTCTAATGGACTGGAGGGGGAAAATGTGGGGTCCTCCTCCTCCCCACCTGGGGGGGTAGGCTGAGGCAGCATGGAGGTGGATATGGTGGCTCTCCGAGAGGTACCGGGGGTGGGCAGAGTGAGCATAAGACCCCCCCCCAGAAGAGAGCGGCTTCCAAGGTGAGAAGGGGCAAAAAAAAAAGTGTGTAAGAGCAAGATGATCAACCATAGATCTAGGATGCCATTTACCCTGGCACTTTGCCTTACTCTGAGGCTTCATCAAGGGGTGTTTAGACAAGTAGCAGAGGGTGCTGCTGCTGGACACTAAAGATATCCAGAATGGGGCACAGTGTAGGAGTGGGCTGCCACTGGACACCAGGGACTTCTTGGTACGTGGGGGGCTGAGAGAGGGGGATAAGGATACCAGTGGACACCAGGGACTGCTTGTTCCGTGAGTGTAGTGAAGGTGGGCACGTTAGTGTGTACTACTGGGATTGTTTGGCACTGGGTGGGGAATGTCACTGTGACTGCGTACTGCATGCCATTAAAAGTATTGTCAATACAAAGAAGTATGTGTAGCCCACCCTCCCCAGTGTCAAGGGGTACACAGGTATTATTGTCCATGGGGAGGGGGGGGGACCACAACTGAAACTGTAGAGATGATTTATGTTTCGTTCTTTGGAACTGGGGCACTGGCTTTTTTCATGGGGCGCTGGGCTAGGAAGCAAACTGGGTTAGCAGTATTTCAGAATGCAGACATTAATAAAAGTCCCACAGCAATTAACAAACAACAACTAAACTTTTAATAATGAACTTGATTTGGGAATAACTTAATTCTCCATGGAGTAAACCAGAAATTGTGCAACTTCCTTTGGGGGAGACCTTCAGAAAGTGGACCACAGAGTCCAATATATCAGTGTCTGTGCGTTGTCCATCAGTCCATGTTTTCTCTATTCATATGCACAAGGGGGTAATTTTTACACCCCCTAAGCACACAGCAGCATATAATTACCATTTCTAAGCTCTTCAAATGAGTAATGAGCAGCATGACATCCCACACAGTTGCTCACCAACCTGGCTTCTCTTACTGGCTACTTTCTCTCTCTCTCTTTAGACAGGATCCTGTCAATGCCAGTACCTCTTCTGGGCTCAATTTCCAATTATGGACTGCAGTCCCAAACTCTCTGACCACAATTCCCTTTATCACAAGATGACTGCTATTCCCCATAGCCATTTTGGAGAATGCACTCTCCTCTTCTGTCTAACGTGTGGCATGGACCCCAGGAGTTGTCTTCTTCAACGCTTCCCAATGCCTAAGCTACCAAATCAGCTCTATACCTCCATTGCTCTTGAGGCTCAACGGCTGGTGGTGGTTTCCACCACGGATGTGCAGTCCCTTTTTCCCTCTCCACAGGTTAGGTTCCCAGGGTGGCTATGGCAGGCTGCTTCCCGTTCCTCCTTTTGGTTGTTTGTCTCATCCCCCAAAGGGGGCCTCATTCACAACAGCCACCACTATGTCTCCAAAGGGCTTTATACTGTGCTCTACCATTGGAAACTTTGCCACTGTCACTGCAGGAGTGGGCATTCTGCCCCACTTCCACCTTCAAACTCCCTCACTCAGACTGCTCTCTCGCACATGGGTCCAGTGGTCTGCCTTCCAGGGAGCTCCCAGCGAATCATGACAGCTCCCACAGAGGAAAGAAAATTAACCCATTAAGGGTACAGGCCCACAGCCCTTAAAGGAACAACTGTTTTCTGGACAACCCCTGTCCTACAGGGGTAATTACATCTCACCCCCTTTTTAAAGCTCAACGCCCTCTGTGAGCATTTCTAGGGCATCTAACAGCCAACCCCCTTGGCCCACTGTGAGATAGGTATGCACATTCCCCTCCCGCCTGACCCCAGAAAGGTTCACAGCTGCCTCACCACAAAGGTGGAAAACTCCCAATCTAAAAGAAAATGGAGCCCCTTGAGCTCAGTGCACCTAATTCATTCAAGCTCCCCTGGCCTCCCACCCTCTTGGACCCTCAGGACAGTTTGCCCAAAATGCCCAGTGATTGGCACTGCAGGTCTAACCATTTCCTCACCAAACACTATCTGTTCAGATCCTACAAACACCAGCTACCTCGCTGCCTATCTAACACTTCCCATAACCTCAAATTCTCTAGCTGCCCAAACCAGGAATTACCTTATACAGTCAGACCTGGTTAATCCATAAGCATTTGTGTTAGCCCAATTTGTTACATAATAAAAATCTATGTAGTAACCAAACTGTGACAAGATGAGTTTTTTCAAAGATTTATTACTGTAAAAAAATTTCTCTTTTTAAAATACAGTGCAAAACATATGTGTACTGTACATTACTTTGCTTCATTTACATTTCAGTTACTTTTCATATTTCAGTTACATTTAAAATAATCCAAGATTCCTTTTTGTTTAGCATTCCCTGCCCCTTTTACATTTACAAATTTGCACCTTTAGCATTCATTTCAGCTACCCACATACTGAGTACTGTCTCTACATCTAGATGCTTCCCACTGCAGACCCTGGTTAGGCTGCTTGAATCAGCAGCAGAAGCTAGCCATTTCTCACAAGCTCTCCAAATGTCATTGGAGGTTGAGGCTCCAATGGTAAACTGGAACTCTGACATTGCATTCGGTGCCATATCTTTTTTTTTTTTTTAACTTGCCTGGCTCCCACAGCTTTCAGAGGAGGCCTCATACCTCCTCCTACTCCATCCGCCAGGGCAATCCCCAAGGCAGCCCTGCCCCAGGCATCATTCTGCTCGTGGGGCCAGGGTATTTGTAGTCCCCCACCCATTTTTTCCCCTATCCTCCTGGAATGCTGGCGCAAGGACGTATGTCCAGACAGGTGATGTGCTGATGCACACCTCCTGCCAAGCACCTGACAGTGTCCCCCCTCCCTGGCGCCACTGAATGATGCTGCCAAGCCTCGGGATCCCATGCTTTCTCCAGCTCTCTCAGACCGGCAGGTGCTTAAAGGCACCCTGGTATCCCTCCCCAGAGGGAGGAGATCATCCGTTGGGACGCTCAATCCCCCATCGCTCTGCCGACCCCCCGACAACCCGAGTCCATTCCTGAACTCGGGTCACTGACGTAGTGTGAGGTGTGGCGTCCAGCTCTTCAACCCTCAGCGCCACTGGGCTAGCTCTTCAGTGCCATATCTTTGTAAATGGCCTTTGGATTATTCTGCCTCTAAACACATAATGACCTTTTCTGTGCTATTGTGATCTCTGTCTGGCCCCTTTTTCCAGATGTAGCTTCCAAAGCTGACATTATGTTTGTTGCTGAGAAAAAAAAAGACTATTAGTAAAAAGCTACTGTGAAAGGATTAGAGCACATAAGCCTTTAAACGACAAGCTGAATTTAAAGAATAAATAAACTCTTTTGCATCTTCTGCATCACTGTTCAACACATCAGCTTTTAAGCAGCAAGCTGAGTTTAAAGAATAAATAAAATCTTATTCGTCTTCTGCATCAAGAATAAATAAAATCTTCTGCTTCACTGTTCAAAGACACAGGACCAGGACTGGGAGCTGAACGGGGCAGCACAGTTGAGAATAAGGGGCAGGGGGTATGACTGTCTGTGCGGTTGTGGAACTTAAAACCTTTTTTTTTCAAAAGATATGTGGGGTCTGCTGAATGGGGTACATGTTCGGGGATCAACTTTATTTAAACAGCAGTCTTCAAAAAAAACAGACATGCAGCACAATTGAATGGGGGGAAATGGGAGCGGGAGCTGAATGGGGCTTAGTTTGGGGATCAGAACAATGGGGTCAGCCAGGATTGGGGATCAGGACCCATCAGCTGAACGGGACACACAAGCAGACCTGCAGCACAATTGAATAGGGGAAAATGAGGGGCAGGAGATACGTCTGTCTGTATGTAGGCTGGCAAACTTGAAGTCCTTTTTTTTTTCACAGCTGGCAGGACAAGCAGGAAGATCAAAGAAGTGGACTACTGTATGCTGGCTCTGAACGGAGTGGCAGAGAGCAGAATGAGGAATTTAAAACTGGAGTCAAAGGAAGGGGATCAGATTGATGGGTACTAGGGAAAGGACTGGGAGCGAGTGACTGTGGAACTTAATTTTTTTTTTTTTTTACCAAAAGGTATGTGGGTCAGGACGGAGCACTTCTGGACCAGATGGCTGTGAGCAGAACGACTAGCGTTCCCCCCCCCCAGACCGGGGAACTTTAAAACTTTATTTTCTCAAAGCTGGCAGGGCCTGGACTGGGAGCTGAATGGGGCACATGTTTGGGGATCAGCTTTATTTAAACAGCAGCCTTCAAAAAAACTGGACATGCAGCACAATTGAATGGGGGGGGGGATGGGAGCAGGAGCTGAATGGGGCTTGGTTCAGGAATCATAACAATGGAGTCGGCCAGGATTGGGGATCAGGACTAGAAGCTGAACAGTCACCGAGTCAAAGGAAAGGGAAGTTTAACATGGCACAACAAAGAAAGCAGAGCATAAAGGTAAGTTTGAGAAAAGTCAGGGGGTCGGGGGACTTAACAAAACTAAATCAATGGCACTTTCACAAACTCCAGCAGTTTAATCACTAACCTAGTTGAGAGGAAAAAGACAATTTTAATCAGACACTGTGCCGGTGGAATCCGTTCGTGAATCAGAGCTGAAAAAGACAGAGAGAGAAGTGTCACTAATGTACTGCCATGAACTATTTACTTAAAAGTTTAGCAAAAAATATTTTATTAAATAAAACGCTTTATACTTTACCTAAACCAGCAGCAGGGGAACACTCTCAGGCAGTTAAGAGACAGTGTTGCATTCAGCCGCAGTAACATGCCAGAGCTTTAGCAGGGATTAAAAGCACCTGAAGTTATCATTCTATTAAAACCTGTTAGCACCTCCACCTGAGTTCACTAAAAAATGGATTATAGAGGTCAAAAACAATGGGAATTAATTAGCCTGGTTAAAGACAACTGCAAATGGATTCAGAATCTCAGGTTTACGTATTAAAGAGGTCATTAACCTGTGAAAAAATCAGTTTACATTGTTTCTCATTCGTAATATCAGACACACGGACTAATGAGGCATGGATTAAACAGGTCTGACTATACTTTTTCCCATGATTAACACTTTTCCCCCATGATTAAAACTGATACATCAAAACAATGCTACTGTTCCAGCAAGATCCAAAATTGATGGAATCATAATTCAAACATTTATTTTTTTTCCTCTTAATAGGCGTGCATCATTGAACAGGTCTTATTATTTTCTTTTTCTAGCCGGCATACATTAGTTAACAGCAAATTACCAAGAGCCTCTGTAGTCACACCTATGGGGAACATACAGTGCTAATAGTATAGTGCAAAAGTCTCAGTTATGGCCACAACCAACGGTACTATTTCACCATATCAAAATAACAAGAAAGGAATGGTCTCACCCATCTGTAGCTCACTAGTGGGTGGCTCTTCAAACAGCACTGTAAGTATCTTCAGATCTTCTAGTCCTTTCACCCAGCTTCTCACCGGCAGTCAGAATAATACCAGCAATCTGGTTTGGTGCAGGGGTGTCCAAATGAATCTTTGCCTTCCTCATTATACTTCGCTCAGGCTCCATCCAAATCCTGGATCAATGCATAGGTTTTCATTAGGGTCAGTCCCTCATATGTACTGCTTACACAGATTCCTTTCATGACCCTCTGTGCCTCCTCTAATGAAATGGTGGGACTATAGGCATTCAAGCCATGCTTTTGATAGATCTTGCGCAGAATGGCAGTATATACCCACTTCTTCCATGTCTGCTCGATAGTGTCCCATAGCCGCTCCGACAAATAAGGGTACTTGTAGTAAGTAGTAAAAAAAACTTTATTTTTATACAAGAAAACAAATCTTTAGGCTGGTTAGCCTAGTTTACAAGAATTGACCTGTTCCTTACAAGCTGTCTAAACATTAAAACAAGTACATGGTACAAAAGAATACACATTTTTACAATAAATATATGAGGAGAACTCCTCGAGGTTCAAAACATTCTCCAGACATCCTATAGTTCATTCAGACTATACTTTTCATCCAAGAAACTGACATGTAACGGAGCTTGGTGTAATTAATTCCTGTTTAAACTGGCTATACAGAGGAAATGTACGCACTAAGTTTGATAAAATATTCCAATGTTTTGCTGCCTGATGACTTAATGTCTTATCCCCATATTTATTTTTAGAAACAGTAATGGGGATTTTGTTTTTGTAGTTTGATCTCTTTTGTCTTAATTCAGTTTGATAACACCCTCCAAATACACTTTTATTTATATAATGTTCAGGACTGTCCATATGATATTTGTAGATTAATGTTTGCCATTTCACAGTACATCTTGTTTCAAGTGGTAACCATTTCAAAGAAATCAACAAACTGCAGTGATGTGTTCTTGGACTACACCGCAAGACATACCTTGTGGTCCTGTAATACACTCTAAGTTGTTTAATAATGTCTTGTTTGTAATACGGTACAAAAGGTCCCCGTAAGTCAGTACCGGAATAATTAATTGTTCTGCAACCCTTTTTCTACTATTTTCTGTTAAGCACGTAGTTGTTCTTCTAAGGGCTCCCACCCTTTTATTTACCCTTTCAGGTTATATGTTGCACAAAAGTCATATTCTGGTCAAATGTAATTCCCAGGTATGTATATTCAGTCACTTGTTCTAAGAAAGCATTATTATTCACTTTTATTTTTAACTGTTTATTTCTTTTTAAATGTGACCCAAAGTATAGTAATTTTGTTTTTTTTTGTATGCATCACTAGGCCAGATCTGGTGAACTCCCTTCCCACCTTGTTGAAATTCAGCTGTATTTTAGTTTCTAATTCACTGCTACTATGACCTGTAATTATTAAAGCAGTATCATCTGCATACAACCGTACATTTGAATGCTGTATGACTTGTGGGAGGCTGTTGTTAAAGATCAAAAATAACAGGGGTCCTAAAATGGACCCCTGTGCCACTCCCCTAGTTACTGCCCGTATTTTGGAGTTCTCTGCATTTACTGAAACATACTGTATACGACCTTCCAAGTAAGATTTCAACCAATCTTTTGGGCCTTCTGCATTCCCAATTTTTTCAGCTGTTTGCAACAAAGGGGGGGGGGGTTCACCAGGTCAAAGGCCTTTGATAAATCCTCAAGGGTACTAAGGGTAAAGTTGTTTAATCTGCCTTTGAACAATTATTTCTGCCTGAGACCATTCTGATAGGCTCCTTACAGCCATCCAAGGGGCTCTTCCTGGGGGAAGCCATACACATTCCTTATATTGCCATTCTTGACTCTCTCTCTCTCTCTCTCTCTCTCTCTTGCAGTCACCTAGAGGTCCCAGGTCGGGGCCTAGATCTGGGGGTCACATCTGGTGGAGGGTCCCCATGCTATGAGAGGACCACAGAGGAGCAGTCCGTGGCACTGTATTGGTACAATTCCTCCTCCCATATTGCTTCCACAGCAGGTTTCTTAGAGATGGCAGGGTCAGGTTCTTTCCCCATGGGGGGAGAGTTTGATACATTGCTAGCTGAAGAGTTTGCAGACCGGGTGCCAGAGGGGGCAAACTGATAGGCACTAGAACTTGCTGATGGTAGTGGATGTTCTGGCTTACCCCCAGATGAACAAACACTGAAGTCCACATGGGTCAGTAGTTTCAGAGAGGGCACCACCTTGAGGATAGGGGAGCTGTGACCAGAACTGGGAAAGGTGTCTTAACTGGCACTGTGCTGGCCTTGGGGATGGGTTCAAACTTCTTTGCTGTTGATACAACCTCTGATTCTTCCTCATGGAGTGCGGCCACCAGATGCCTCTCCCATCCCTTTGCAATCCATTTGCAAGGGCCTCCTCTAATTCAGCTCATCGCCTGCCATCACAGGATCGGGTGCACAACAGGATGGTCTCTACCTCCGGACCCTTATATTTGCACAAGAAGCACTCCCTGGAGGGGACCAATTTTACTGCAGTCTCACACAGCCACCTGAATGGTTTAACTGGCATTTTAACTTCCATCTCTGAAAGGTTTTGGACCATCAATTTCAATTCAATTTTCAATTTTATTTATAAAGTGCCTTTCAAAACCAAGGCGCTGTACAAAATTTTAAAATAATAAAATCACAACATTTAAAAGTCAGCCACAACTAGCAGAGATACGCTAATCCAAAAAGATATGTTTTTAAAGCAACTTTAAAATTTTCGACGGTTGGACATTCTCTCACCAACAGGTAGAGAATTCCACAGAATTGGTGCTGAAAAAGCAAAGGCCGAGATCCTGATGACTTCAATCGAACCCTGGAATCTCCAGCAATCCCTCGTGGCCGAGCGGAGAGGAGGCGGAGGGGCAATAGGGAATCAGAAGATCTTTCAGGTAACGGATCGCTGGTCATGTAGGGCTTTAAAGGTTAGTAAACCAACCTTAAAGGTGATCCGCCATCAAACCGCAGCCAGTGCAGTTCATGCGGAGCATTATGCATATGACTGGTTCTAGAAGTCCCGCCGACAGCCTGGCTGCTGCGTTTCTGCACCAGCTGGAGGCGGTGGATATTGCACCCCTGGTAGCCCTAGGCAGAGGGAGTTGCAGTAGTCAAGACGGGTAGTGACAAAGGCGTGGACCAATGTTGGAAGGTCCTCCGGGGGAATCAGATGTTTTACCCAGGCGATATTCCTCAGATGGTAAAAAGACGACTTGACGACAGCTGACACCTGAGATTTCAGGGTCAAACCATCATCAAAAATAACGCCCAGGTTTCGCACCTGTTTAGAGGTAGAGAGTGGTACGCCACCAAGTAATAACCTGATGGTTGCCCAACTCCCACACCCATCTCCGGATGACCTGGCTCCACAACCAGCACCTCAGTCTTATCTGGATTGAGTCTCAACCAGCTCGAACTCATCCACAGTCTGATCTCATCAAGGCAATTACTAAGTACAGAGAGTGCATCACCTTGACTGGGGAGAAAGGACAGATACAGCTGAGTATCATCTGCATAGCAGTGAAAACCTAGACTGTATCGCCTGATGATTTCTCCTAATGGCAGCATATACACTGCAAACAACATGGGAGCTAAAATGGAGCCCTGTGGTACCCCACAAGGCAGGAAGTGAGTGTCAGAGGAATAAATTCCAGTGACAACTCTCTGAAACCTGCCCGTGAGGTAATAACGAAACCATTTGAGGACTGTACCAGACAGTCCACAAAAGACCCGCAGGCGTTCCAATATGCTGATGGTAGTGGATGTTCTGGCTTTCCCCAAGATGAACAAACACTGAAGTCCACTTGGATCATAGGCATTGGCTGGTTCACTTCTGAAACAATAGCAAAATAAAGATTGTCACTTTTAGTCCCCATTTACTCTGCCTTCACTTTCCCCACCAGTGCTCTTTACAGTCTTGCTGCACCAAAATCGTTCAAATTTAAGTCCTTTTCTTTTCCTATTGACCTCTTCACTTCTGACCAGCAGAAATGAGTAACAGTACTTACTGCGACACACTTCACTAAAAGTCCAGGTGCGCAGACACACATCACCCAAATATACATCTCTAGAGATAACAGTGGGAACACTTTAGGTTTTCAATACCAGAAAATAATAAATCTTTCACTGGGAATGGATGCTTTTGTCGATGACCAGAAAGCTCCTCTGAACAGGCACACCCCAGCAGAACTGCAAGCAGTCTTCAACCACACCCCCTTTTTACTCAGTAGTCCAATCCCCTACACTGGTGACAGTTTATGGCTCACCCATTTGCATAGTCCTCAGATGTCCTGGCCACAGGTCCCCTTCTGCAAGTCCACCAAGGCACAAAATCTTTTAGTAAGGTATGAAATTCCCCAGTTCCCCAGTGCCATTTTGCAGTCAACTTTTCAATAGCAGAATCCCTAAAGAGTCCATAACTTCACTCAGCCACCTCCGTAGAGCTGATTTCACTGCTGAATGGCACCTCAGATCCCGAACGAGCCCCCAATTGTAGCCCACCCTTCCAGGTGTCTAGGGGTATGAAGGTGTTATTGTCCGTGGGAGGGGAGACCAGAACAGAAACTGCAGAGATGACTTACATTTTGTTCTTCAGGACTGGGGCACTGGCTTCTTCCATGAGGCATTGAACTAGGAAGCAAGTAGGGTTAGCTGCATTTCAGCACAAAGACATTAATAAAAGTACCACAGCAACTAATAGACAGCAACATAACTTCTAATTATGAACTTGATTTAGTAATAACTTAATTCTCCATGGAGTAAACCAGAGATTGCACAGCTCCCTTTGGGGGAGAGGTTCAGGCAGTAGACCACGAGGTCCGAAATATCAGTGTTCATGCATTGTTCATCAGTCCATGTGTTCTCTATCCATATTCACAGGGGGGGTCATTTTTACACCTCCTAAGCACAAGGCAGCATATAATTAGCATTTCCAAGCACTTTGAATGAGTAATGAGCAGCATGACATCCCACATAGTTGCTCACCAACCTGGCTTCTCTCACTGGCTGTTTTCTCTCTCTCTCTCTTTCTTTCTCCCTGTAGACAGGATCCCATCAATGCCAATACCTTTTCTGGGCTCAATTCCCAATTTTGGAATGCAGTTCTCTCTGAATGCAGTTCCCTTTTATCACAAGATGACTGCTATTCACCACAGCCATTTCTGAGAACTTACTCTCCTCTCTAACAGGTGGCATGGACCCCCGGGAGTTGTCCTCTTCAGCGCTCCCCAATGTCTAAGATGCCAAATCAAATCTACACCTCCATTGCTCTCTGAGGCTCAGTTGCTGGTGGAGATTTCCACCACGAACTTGCAGTCCCTTTTTCCCTCTCCGCTGATTAGGTTCCCAGGGTGGCTATGGCAGGCTACTTCCCCTTCCAGTTGTTTGCCTCATCTCCTGAAGGAGCCTTGTTCACAATGGCCACTGCCACAACTCCAAAGGGTTTTATACTGTGCTCTACCATGGGAAACTTGGCTGCTTTCTCTGCAGGAGTGAGCATTCCACCCCATGCCACCTTCTAACTCCCTCATTCAGACCGTGTGCTTTCACATGGCTCCAGCAAGTCCTGCCCTCTGGGGAGCTCCAAGTCAATTGCAACAGCTCCTGTGGAGGAAAGAAATTAAGGGTGCAGGCCTGAAGCCCTTAAAGGAACAACTATTTTTTGGACAACCCCTGTCCTACAGTGGAGTTACATGTGTATCTCTTACTCCATTTTCTGTCATCAGATAAGGTTAATCTATATTGCCACAAAAGTAATTAAATGTGATGTTATAATATAAAAATTCCCCTGAGCCTTAACAAGTCTGTGGCATAGAGTTTCTCAGATTTTGAACGATTGTGCAGCACAGCATTGACATAGCCCTAACTTTGGCAGCCTCTCTCCAAGCAATGGTGTATGCATATTTTTCTGTGCATGGATAGATAGTGCCAAAAGTAAGACAACTGCTGTGTAGTGTTGCAAGATCATTCAGTGCCCGAGAAACACCACACCACAAATTTACCAAGGCTCAGGAAATTTTTGTTTTTATCCTAACATCACAGTTCCTTCAATTTGTGGCTTTAAGGTGCAACCTTAACTGATGTCTAAGTATATTTTTTGCAGTAGAATTTTTCTATATGTAATTCACTCTGTAACAGAATAAATTATTAAATGGTAAAGTCTGGCAACAGGACATTACATTTCACTACAGATTTTACAGCCAAGATAGTTGTGATCGAATAAAACATATATAACCATTTCACTTACTCTTTTCTTAACACAGCTACTGACAGGATACTAATTAACCAACATAAAGACCTAGGTTTTCATGTATTGTCCTGAAATGACATGGAAAAATTCATTAATGTGATTGGCCAAAAAATACATTACTGTACATTGAAATCCTTTATTGCACAGTATGTCATCAGATCTGTTTACCATACAGAAAGAAAATAAACCTATATAATAAAAATTTTACAGAGTTATCAGACACCATCTTAATCCTCCCCAAAAATGACATAATTATTAATACAACTGACTTTGAAATCTATTACAGATATTCCCTTATTAAACAGTTTAATTCTCATCAAATACAATTTTGTTTGCTGTTACTATGTTCAACAACATGGACCAATTTTATAAAACAGTAACACAACAGAGTTGTGTTAAAGCAATATCAGTGCACTTCCAGGGCAAAATGCATGAGTTATGCAGCACCTGGGGGCATCAAAATGCTGTAATGCACACCATGTCATTTGTTATTGCTTTCATTATACTGTAGCTACCTTGCAGAGAGACAATAGGGCTGTAGTTATTTAAAATTCTGAATCTGGGGCTGGATTCACAAAAATTCGCAAAGCACAGCACAAACGTTTATGTTGCGCTTTGCGATTGCACAGGTGTGAAATCTTGCTAGTCACAGTCAGATAGCATGCTGCATTATCCATCTGTGAATAGGGCCAGGATGGGACAGTGCTAACCCAGTACAGCCACCGCTAACCCCACTAGCGCTGTCCCAACATGCAGCCAGGAGAATGGCCCCACAATGGATAGTGCATGTGTGCTATTTCTTATTCACTAAAACAGCTATGTAAATGAGCCCATTGGGCATGCAAAGAGCTATGTGGCTATTTGCATGCCCATTATGGGCCCATTTACAGGGTCTGTGGCTAGAGTTTAGTGCACCGCCCCTCATATGCCAATCACCAGCCCAATAAGTAAAAAAATAATCTTATTCCCTTTTGCTAGTGCCCCCCCACACACAATCGCCAATCGCTGGCCTGATAGGTAAAATATTATTGTATTCCTTGGTGCTAGTGGTTCCCTGACCCATGATCACAGATCCCTGGCCCAATAGGTAAAAATCATTGTGATCCGTGGCATCCAGTGGTCCCTTCCCCATTCGCACCCATGCCTGACCTGGAAATGTGTGTCTCTGGCATGCAGTGGTCCCTTCTCCCACCTTCACCCATGCAAGAGCTGAAAATATATATCCCTAGTGTCCAGTGGTCCTTCCCCCCACCCACACCCATGCCCAAGCAGGAAATATATCTCCCTGGTGTCCATTTGTCCCTTCCCCCACCCGCATCCATGTCCAAGCTGGACATATGTATCCCTGGTGTCCAGTGGTTCCTCCCACCACCCACACCCATGCCTGACCTGGAAATATGTATCTCTGCATCCAGTGGTCCCTCCCCCACCCAATCACCCACTCGATGTGTCAGTATTTTCCCGTGTCCAGTGTAATCCCTCCCAGTCCCGATCCCATGTAATAAATAGAAACAGTTCTCTGGTGGTCTAGCGGACCCCCTCTCCCTATCCCTGATCCCCTGTATAGTGAATTAGACCTATCCCTGGTGGTCTAGTGGACCCTCAGCCCCCCTGCAGGCAGTGCCCTGTCACCTCATTCCCCCATCCCAAATCCAAGTCGGCAACCAGCACAGCCCTCCTCTCACCACCTGAGCTATCAATGCATGTGTACTGTATATAAGGAATACAGTTATTTTTTTACTTATCGGGCTGGCGATTGGTGATGGGGGGGACCACTGGCAACAAGGAATTATATTTTTTTTTACCTATTGGGCCAGTGATCGGTGTATGGGGGGGACCACTAACACCAAGGTAATTTCAATTATTGTTTACCTTTCAGGCTGGTGATTGGCGCTCGAGGAGGGCACAGTACCTCGACCAACCACTAGGGTTGCAGAGGATTAAAGCAAGGTCTCAGTTGGTGGGACTTGCTCCATACAAGGGGATCCACAAAAACAACAAATTTTCTTCACTGGGGATCAAACCCAGGCCCCCTTCAACTGCTGGCTTAGTGCTCTACCACTGTATGCTATCGCCCCATATGGTGAAACAAAAGGATTTTTGTCAAGAAACCCATGCAAAGAGAACACACAACTTGCACTGAGTGCAGACACCTCCCACACACACCAGCAGTGGAGTTTACTAATGAACATTATGCCAGCTTGAAGTAATGCTTCCCACTAAGTTGCCTTCAAACCTAGACAAGCCTCAAAGTATCAGCCAGAACTAATTAAGTTGTCTACAACAAAATAGCAGTTCATTATTTTGAAAATCTGCTCCGAACCTTACTGAAACTCTTATCACTGACATCAGCAATGAGATCTACCAATTTCTCTCATACTACATAAATTGTAATGAGAAAGAACGAATGTTCCACACTGGGAATCAAACTCAAGCTTGTGTAGGTCTGAAACCCTGCACCAAGATCTAAAAGCCCTATCACTGACATCATGAAGGGCATCATGCAGCCAAATCTCTCAGAATGTAACCTTAAATTTGACTGAATGCAGAAAGAATAAGCATGATACCAATAGGGACTTACTAGCTTAGATTGGTTTGCAGCTAAAAAGTATTAAATATTTGAGTTCAAGAGTTACAGCTAAGAGAGTAGCATGGAGCCCCATGGCTCCATTGTTGACCCTTTAAGAATCACGTTGATTCTTTCACCAGCAAATATATTAAAAAAAAAATTGTTTCTAGTTACCGTAACAAGATTTAAAAAGAAAACAACACAAAAATAGGGTCCTTTTTTATTTCTAGTAGCATTAGAAACTTGTTAGAAAAATCAGTGTCCTTGCTTTGTCCACCATAGATGGTACAGATGAGGACCCCCACTCTCCCTCTCCTTTTTGTATACAAGATGTACCCCCCAGTCGAGGTGACTCTTACTAACATTGAGGCCTATGCACAATGGGGCCTAAACTATGCCCAAAAACATTGTAAGCTTGGCGTGCAGGTACATGGAGCACAAGACACCTCCACTACGTGGGATGCATGAATAGCCATGTGTGCCAAGCGGACACAAGAGGCATGGTGCAGGAGGCCACATAGCACCCCGTACAGTGCACAGAGGCAGGGCTGTGCAATGTGGCCCCACCTTATGACCCCACCATATATGGACCTGCTCCTCATCCAACACATGGTGTGAATAGCATGCAAGACACAGATGCAGAAAGGATGGTGGAGTCAGTCAGTGGCACAGATGGGATAAGCCAGACCCTGGCACAGCCCAAAAGTGGTGGGCGTGTGGCCAGACAGAGTTGCGTCCAGGGGGCGGAGCCCACCCCTGTGCACTGAATTTCACAGGTGGCCAGGTGGCATCAATGGTGACTGATATATGGACACACTATCAACAGCTGTATGGGACACAGTCACTCAGCACACCAGCGTAGGTGAAGGCACAGCTGTGGCTGGAAATACAGAGTGGCGTGAACATCTCAGGACCAGAGGCATGGACTCTTGTGGCAATCAAGCACAAGTGAAGTGACATGTGGGCCATGGTGAAGAAGAAGATCGCAGCAGCTGCATATTCACACCAGGGCACCAGTAGTGGGCCTGCCTCAGTAGACAGCCAGTTAACGCCGGTGGAGTGCATGGTGGTGGCCACCCTATTGGATGTCGGCATCCATGGGGAGGTGGAAGGTGTGGACTCCATGGACGGTATGTTCTGGGTGGGCAACGGACATGGGCACCTATGCCCTGCAGCAGCATGCAGGTACTAACTGCCATGTGTTCCTCCCACAGCACAGCCCACAGAAGGTCGCAGGATGTGGGCAATGGACACACAATGCCAGAACACCATGGCAGGGAGGTCTATGGATGAAGATGCAGGGCACACAGCGTATGGCACAGGTACGGCACTGTGCCACATGTACCAATGTCAGTGCCACCAAATGGCACACCCAGAGCCTGACTAACAGTCCTTTTTCCCCCACAGATACAGAGCTGGACATGATACACAGATTGAGATGGATACAGACGCGGACAGCAACACAGAGGCAGCTGTGGAGTGTACCCAGGATGCCAGCATGGACTGAGATGGCCACGGCAACAGAAGCATGCAACGGCATGACTCAGGGAGCCATGAACAACAGAGGCACCATGGGGCTGGCAGTGAGACAATGCAACTCAAATGCGGTCGCTGGATGCCATGGAGACTGCCCACTGTGAATAGCCGGGCCCAAAGACAGTGCAGACAAAGGGTCATTGTGGTGTGCATCCAGATATAGAGTACGAAGCGCATGATTGTCACCTTGGCAGACAGATACCATGAGCTGTGCCAGCTAGAGGAGGACCAGTTCACGGAACAGCATCGCAACACTGATGCCATGGTGGCCCTGACCAGCAAGGTGCGTGACATGTGATGAGGAATCAGCTGTATCATGGACTCCCTGGATTGGCTGGTCAGCGAGAATTCAGGGGGCAATGTGCCTCACAGCAACTGTTCCAGTCCCCAATACAAGCCAGCAGCCCCCCAACATGGCCAGCCTGCTGCGCATCACCATGGTACTCCTGTCCAACTCAGACAGCACCCCGGTGCCCGACACACAGGACACCGGCACAGTGTCCACACACCCCAAAGGAGCACACAGTGCAGGAGAGCATGGCATGGCCACACTGGGCACCGTGGCCACCATGAAGGAACAGGCGGGAGGCCACAGTGGTGTGGGCATGGATGACACACCAGACTGTGTCATGGAGTGGGCAGCAGGCAGCAGGTGGGGATGGGGCCACTGAACACATGGATGAAGCTGTCCCCCAGAGCAGTACTGTGGCTCCTCCAGCAGCACTAATGTTCCGGGTTCCGTCACTGCACACACGCCCTACACTCCACCGCAGATCTGTACAGCCCCACTGCCCCCCCTCCAGTGATGAATAGCACATGCACAGGCCCCCCAAACTGATGTACAGCACAAGTACAGCCCCCCCACAGTGATGTACAGCACACACACAGCCCACCGCCACCCACTGTGAAGTACAGCGTGACTCAATCCCACCACACCACACATGCACAGCCATATCATACGGTGCATACACCACAGCCACAGCCCGTCCCCTGCACATGTCACTTGCACACAATGTGCCTGATAGACGGATGGGGCACCACACACCCGACCGGCCAAGGTGACATGGAGGCGCTAGTCCTGACCAGCAGTGGGTGTGCCACAGGAGCACCCATTGGTACCATCTGGATGAACTCCACCCTGCTGGGCATACATGCTGAAATGTGACATCATGGATGTGTGGACCCGGCCTTGGTTGCTTGTCCATCCTGGATAGATGGGTGCCGTGGCTCCCCAACCCCCAGATGGGTGTACTCAGAGTGAGGCATCATTATCATGCCCCTGCTGTCCACCCCACAAGTTGCACACACATGAGGCCTGTCCATGATACACACAGCCTGCACAGTCACCGTTGCACATGCATATCTGTCACTCGCACACAGGTGGCACTGCATGAACGCACATCAGCCACCGCCCACTCAGCCCCCAACAGCCATCCTAATGCTGGAACATACCCTGCAAGCTGGTCCATCCAGGTGCTGCTCACCTGGTATGGCCACATTATGACACAGGGTCATGTTGTGCAGCATGGCACACACCGTGAACATCCTGCAGACCTTTCCTGGGGACAGCATTATGGTCCCTCCCACTCCGGTATGGTCCAGGCACTAGAACCACATCTTCAGAAGGCCAATGGTCCACTCCATGATGCTCCGTGTCTTCCTATGCACATTGTTGTATGCCTCTTCTGCTGCACTGGTGGGTGCCAGGATCAGTGTCATCAGGTACGTGCACAGGGGGTATCCACTATCACCTGTGCAGGGGACAAATAGTAGTGTCACACATGTGTTGTTATGGTACATGCTAGGGTTTACAGATACAGTGCCACAGCAGTACTCATCTAACAGCCAGCCATCAATTCGCTCTGCATGTAGCATGGCACCTAGCTAGGCATCATGGCATGAACCGGGGTACTTCGCACATACATTCGTGAACATGCCATGTGCATCACACGTGACCTGACAATTCACATTGTGGAACCCCTTCTTGTTCCTGTACTCCTCCTTATCCATTGGCGGTGTCACTGTGGCCATATGGGTGCAGTTGATCTCACTATAGACATTGGGCATGCCATGCATATCATAAAAGTCCTGCTTCATCACATGAATGTCCGCCTCGGCCATCAACTGACATTGCCCTGGACCATCGTGTCTGTGGGGCAATGTTGTCATGGACCATGTGGCACAGGTGGTCTAACATGGCCCAAGGCAATCTGAAATACTCAATGCAGTGTATCTCTCACAGTGCTGTAGCATCCAGCTGTGGTCTTGGTACCTGTGGCAGTGGATGGGCATGCCAATGCTAAAGCAGTTCCTCATGGAGAAAGTGCTTGTTCAGCACCATTCCGGGGCACATCCTGCTGCACTGTTCCGTTTCTGGTCCATCACAGCCCCCCCAGGCATGCTGGCTTTGAGACGCTGCATACACCTGTGTGTGGCTCTAAGAGGGGTGTAGCGTTCAGCATGTGTGCAGTGGCCCGGTATGGACAGTGTACACATGTGGGCACACATGGCTGTGCTGCCCTTTGTGGTGCATTGCCCAGATTCCACTGATGTTAATATGGCAATAAGTGGTGCCTACAAGCATGACTGCTTGCTGAAACACCTTTGGAGGGTTTCAAAAGCAAACTACTGTGACTTGGGGGGGGCTTCAGCACCCACTGGGTGGTGCAAGGCCATAACTGGGTGTGTACCATGCCATCTGTATGTATTGGGGGGCATTGCAGGGTGTGACAGCTATGCAGTGTCCTAAAATATGTGTTTCCATTATGTTCCCTCACAGGACCAGCAGGGCCACCCTCAGCAGATAGAGATAAACAGCACTGAGCAGTCAGACAGGGCACTGGTGATGGTGTTCACACCACCGTGGAAGAGGAGGAGATGGTGGCTGCCCTTTCCTCAGTACCTGACAAGGGAGGTGGTGGATGGGGTCCTCAGATACCAGGGTGATTGGTCCCAGCTGTAGCGGGCCACTGTCCCTTCCATGATGAAGGCATGCTGTGTAGTGACCCTACCTGTGGTAGGGGTACTCATTATTCCTGCTCTCATGTGCAGTTCTGCTGTGTCTACACACCACAGTGCATCATGCCCATATCAAGGGGGGGGATACTGTGTTACAGTCTATGGATGCTGTGATGGCAATGGGCCAGTATTGCATATCTAATGGGCTTGTACAGTTGCTGTTCTTTTCCCCGCCTATACTGGTTCCACTGGGGGGGGGTTCCCTGGCACAGCCTGCATGCCGGGGCATGGTGTGCATGACCCATGTTGCCCATGACATCACTGTGTAGTCATGCCTCGTGGCCTATGGCCAGCGGTTTACTGCACAGCCTTCTGCAGTGGCAGTGCATATCCCCACCAGTCCTCCACACACACCACATGACATTCTGGAGTCACATCAATGGTGTGGTGGCCTTGCCCCTGTGACCTGGGACTTGTGTCCACTTGTGTCCTGTGGAAGCTCTGTCACAGGCTGGGGGTGGGAGGGGGTGATGGTGTGGCTACTGCCATTCATGGACAGCAGCTGTCTTGATGACTTGCACAGGCTGTGCACCCTGGCATTACTGTTTCTGTTCTCTTTGCAGTGCTACAGAAGGCCAGGGCACTGCGTGCTGCTTTCCTGAATGGGCACAGTGCCTGATCAGGTGACAGACGTGAGCTCCAGTAGCAAGGAGGAGTGGCCATGGGGACTGCTGTGGGCCCAACACCCTGAAGATGTGGATGGTGAGGCCAGCGGCACCAGCAACATCACCGCCCAGTGACTGATCCTGATTTCCCAACTGCAATGCCATACCTGCTGCTAGGTCCTGCTTGCATTACCCTTTGTTACAATAAAGCCATTTTAACAAGCTCTTTGGTGTGGTTACTATGTCCAGGGTTGGTGGGTGGGTAGGGGTGTGCTTTGCTGGGTTAGGTGGCAGCAGGTGGCACAGCTGGGGGGCCCATGGGTGCTGTGCACATGTACAGCATCTGTACAGCCCACGGTCCAGCCATGTAGGCCTGGATGGGCGTGGTGTCTGTGCCCCAGGGGGGCCCCTGCATGTGCCCAATGTGGTGTGCTTCACCCTGGGCTGCCGACCCAGAGTGGTGTGCAGTGTAGCAGAACAATGGCATGGACTCATGCTGTCAGGGCACCTGGGATAGTCACCTGGTGTTCATATGCTGCCCATGCCATGCCCAGTCTGGGCACATGCAGTGGCATGCATATGTTGCATTGGCAGCAGTGTCATGGCTGCTCATCACCGGCTGCATTCCACATTAGGTGTACATGTCTAGCACCATGTACCTGGGTGTTGTGCAAGCTGTTGTGCATGCATGCAGTGGTTGCAGGCACATGGCAATACGGGACATGTCCCCACATACACGTCGTGCATTAGGGTCATGTAGCTGCATGTGGATGCCTAGGTGCATGTTGTGCATGCCCCGCACAGGTGGCATGTGCATGGTCCACGCATAAGTGCCTACTCATGTTCCTTATGTGCCCTACGCACATTGTGTTGTTATCGTGCATAGGCCCCATTGTACTTCAGATAGCGTTCCTCACTGATTGTTTATTGTATTAACCATACATAACTGGATATTTGTACCCAGCTAAGTGTACCACTTAATTATGTACTACCGTGTAACACAAGGTACATCATACTGTCACATCTCTTTGACATTAACTAGAACTGTTCTTTTTTCTCTCTCATGATTCTGTATTATAAAATGTATTTTCAATAAAAATGATTAACTGAAAAATCAGTGTCATTATGTTGAAGTTTTTTTTTCAAATTTAAATTTATTAGCTCAAGTTTAATAAACAATATCAAAATGCTTAAGGGCTTATAGGGCAGATAGATCATCTCAAACTCATGAAAATTAGGTTACAGTTCCCAAGTCAGCTCACAATGAGGATATGATTTTATATATCCTGAGGCACACAAGTCCACATTTCAATGAAAACCAAATTGTACTGTCAATTAAAATGAGAATTATTGATAAGATCTTTACATCCAGTCATGTTTTGTATCACTGGGCTGTGTTCAGTGAACTGAGAACAGTGATGCCAAAACTGGTATGATGATATAACTTATGACAAAAGTAGGCCATGTGGAAAAAATATTGATCCTTGGGATTCCATGCTTTTTTGTTTACTGAAACAAAGTATTTTCTTACACTTTGAGCATGTTTGTCTAGAATGCTATAGGTCATCTCTTCACTTGCACCTAAAGGTGAGATTATATGGTTCATTATATGGGGATGATAGTGTGGGGATGTCACGAAGGGCAACATTTTCCTATTCACAAATAACACCAAGCTCTGTGGGAGGGTGTACACAGAAGAAGAAGGGATACAAGACTTAAAGGGGGATATGAAAAAGCTAGAGGGTTGGTCCAGAATTCGGCATCTTCCTTCAGTGCAAAGAAATGTAAAGTTATGCACATTGGAGCCAAGAACACAGGGACTGAATACACCCTGGGAGGGGTCCAGGAATCTGTGTCAGAGAAGGAGGAGGAAAAGCATCTGGGAATGATGATAACTAGTGACCTGAAACACTCCACGCAATGTAGGAAAGCAGCAGAAAAGGTAAATAAAATGTTGGGCTGCATTGCCAGAGGGATCAGCAGCAGATAAGAAGAGGTAATACTGCCCTTGTACAGGTCTTTAGTGAGGCCACATCTGGAATACATTGTACAGTACTGGTGCCTATACCTTAGAAAGGACATAAAACTGCAGGAGATGGTCCAAAGGACAGCAAAAAAAAAAAAAAATGATCGTAGGCCAACAGGGTAGGACATATGAGGAGAGGTTGAGGACACTGAACATGTACTCCCTGGAGGAGAGGAGAGACAGAGAAAGAGGGGACATCATTGAGACCTTCATGTATTTGAAAGGAATACATAGAGTGTAAAAAGAAGGTATTTTCAAGCTGAGTGGGAACCAAAACACATGGGGACACAGTCTAAAGTTGAGAGGGGAGGTTTATGACAAAAGTCAGGAGGCACTTCTTCACTGAGAGGGTGGTGGCTGGTTGGAATGTTCTTCCAGTGGAGGTGGTTTTGTTGAAAACAGTAGGCAGATTCAGGAGAGGCTGCGATAGAGTTAAGAGGAAAATAAGGGTCAACAGAGGGGAAAGACAGATTGGGAGGGGGAGCAAGGTCAGTAGCTTATGCTGAGGGCCCTACATTATGAGCAGACTGGATAGACCTAATGGCTTTATTCTGCTGGCTTTGTCATATGTTCCTATATTTGTATATCACCCTCATCCATAGAAATCAACTCTGGCTCCCGGTGCTGGAATTTCCAATGAGGATACAGCACTCTCAGATCCAGGTGCATCCACGGACTTGGACACTGCTGCCGCATCATCATAGGTAGCATGGGTACTATACGAGCAGAATAAGGCGATGGCCCATAACTGCTCACCATTTCCCTAAAAGCGGTAACCCAGAATGTTATTCTTTTTACAGTACTCATCCAGTTTTGTTTTAAATTCATTCATACTGTGACTCCCTACCACTTCCTGTGGGAGAGAGTTCCAAACTGTTACCACTCTTTGATCAAACCATGTACACTTTTTATTGGTATAATTATTTTTACCCTTTAGTTGTAATGCATGGCCCCTAGTATTATGATATTGGTTCCTTAATTCCAACACAAGGCATTCCCACAGATTGTGATTTTCAAATACTCTATACTATATATCAAACACAAGTTGCCCCTTCATCTTCTGTATTTCAAAGAGAATAGACCCAATTCAACCAATCTATCCTTGTAACTTAGGCCTTGGACCTTTGTTATCATTTGCATTGCCCTGCACTGTGCACCCTCTAGAACTTTAATTTCAGTTTTGGTATGTGGGGCCCAAAACTTTACACAGTACTGCAGATTAGTCACGACCAGTGAAGAGTACAATGGCATAATTACTTTACCATCCCTGCTGTGGAGATACCTTCTGATGTTGCCTAATTTTCCATTGGCCCTTCTGACCATAGAATGGCAATGATTTGTGAATTTCAAGCCCTCTGAGATCAGAATATCTAAATCCTTTTCCTCATTTCCTTCTCCCCAGTATCTGACCATTGAGCGTATACCAGGCCACAGTATTATTTTTGCCAAAATGGACAACAATAAATGTATTCATATTAAATTCAAGTTTATATGATTTGGCCCAAATTTTCCAATTTTAGCAATGTGTCTTGCAAGTTTTTGATCTCAGATGTATGAAGCACTACTGTCTCCACTTTCTGTCATCAGATCTCATGTTTATTAGACAGACTTACACTCAATATTCCAACCATTGCCAGTTTTGCAGATGTTGGAAGAGCTTTGTAGTCCAGTACTGTACGTCCACAACTGTACACAAGCTGTCACAAATGGATGCATATTAGATATCTAGCCAGTGTCCCCTGGCTGCAGGGATGGAAAATGATAAGCTTTGGGTATAACATGGATTTGTGACCAAAATTATCTTTGAAAATCCTACCCCTGGTTTTCTTCAGGATCTATTTCATGAATCATTCTTCTGACCCTAAATATTCCTCAAAGACTAGCCTCAGATTGCCTCCCTGACTTTACAACCCTCTACTCAGCCCTCACTACTCAACTCCTGCTTTTCTGTTGTCCCATCTCACAAATTTACCATGGTTATTAGCAGAATATTTTCTTCTGCTGCACCCTCTATGTGGAACAAGCTGCTGTTTCTCTACACACCTTCATTCACTCCCTATTTAAGTTCTACAGAAGAAACATACATTTTATCCATAGCTTATGACTGTTCATTTTTTCTCCACTGCCAGAGCTGTTATTAATATTGTTTTCTTTAAAATGCAATACATAATATGATTTTAGTGACTTCGCCACTCATGAGTCATAGTCCTTCCTCCTAATGAATGGAAATAAATTACGTATTTTAATACAGACCATTGTATGTTCCAGTCCCCAATACAAGCCAGCAGCCCCCAACATGGCCAGCCTGCTGCGCATCACCATGGTACTCCTGTACAATGTACCCTTACAGAAATATAAGTGTGCAGTGTACATGCAGAATGCATGCCACATGCTTAATTGTGCAACATTTGCATGCGATTCACATGCACAAAGTGAACATACGTGAACCAGGTCTAAAAAGCAAATCAGGTTCGCATGCTGCAAGCTTGACATGTGTACAGCAGGTAAGCTGGTGTGAACATCTTCTAAAAATCACATCAGGTTCACATGTTGCATGCTTGACATGAGTGTAGCAGTTAAGCTGGTATGAACATCATTTAAAAATCACATCAGGTTCACATGCTGCACGCTTGCCACGTGTACAGCAATCAATCAATCAATCTTTATTTTACCAGGAGAAACGCCATTGAGAAAAATGCTTGTTTACAAGGTGGTCCTGGGCAGCAACTAAGCTGCTACAAATCTCATCTAAAAAAACACATCAGTTTCTATTTCTCATACTACTGCTAGCAACTAGAGCCATTAAAATACCCTTTTCATTGATTTCCCATTAAAATTAGGTACACTCAAATAATTCTGATCCTTTTGCAAGTTGTTTAATGGCTTTTGATTTTTGTCATTAAATTGCCATTAATTTGTAAAGTATGGTTTGCTTACTGCATTAAATGCATAGGATATAGTCATCCAACATCCCCCATTCCAGATGTGCAAACAGGGGACTCTGTGTTGTGAAGCCTGCCTTTTTTGTTTTGGGTCATGCAAATCCTCTTATGCATATTTAGTGCTACAAATATGTTTCTCCATGACTGTTTCAGCTCACTTACTTCCCATTTGTTATTCTGTATGGAGTATATACACTATGGCCATGCTCAGCACTTTTTGTGCTGAGTAGAGTCTTGGAAGCATGCACCATACCACACATTTTGTCACTGAAATGAGGGACATGGACACTCAAAATGAGGGACAATGAGGGACGATAACCCTTATGATGATCAGGACACATCCTGAAACATGGAGATACAGTTCCTCAGAACACAGTGGAACCCATTGTATTTACTTGTACTGATATTTCCACCTGAGAATGAATTTCTACCATAAATCAGGGGTACCATTTAGGTAGGGCAGAGGGAAGAAGTTGCCTCCCCCCACATTTGTGACTAGGTTGTTCTTATGATGTGGCAATAATGGCATTACATTTGGATTGAATTATTTGCAGAATAAGTGCCCCCCTGACCTGTGTGCGCTCATGCTGCAGGTGCACTCCTGACTCGACTGTGTCTGTATTGTGTTGTCCACTATCTCTGTCTATTAGCGGCACTGCCATCACATGTGACATGGAGGAGCTCCAGCCAAGCAAGAGCATGAGTCATGCAAGTGCGACACTGTCTTTCCCACCACAGAGTAGACAGGCTGTGCACCACAGCTTGTAGTAGTCAATGAGTACTGAACTCTCAATAGCAGTGTTTTGGTGGCATATATTTGTTCATCTACTCTTAGTGAGTCTCCATCTCCCCCTGGTGGCTGAAGGGGCAGAAGGTGAGCTAGAAGTTAATTGGAGACTAGTTTACCTACTTACTCTACTAGGCTTGCCTCCCAAAAAAAACAGCACAGGCTCCCCATGGCAGCAAGCAAGCAAGGCCTAACAGCAGCAGTGACAGCAGTGTGAGTGGCCTTCATAGGCCTTGATTAGTGCAGTGTTGCAGCAGCCATGGCAGCAGCCAAGCAAGAAGCAAACAACACAGGTTGGGTAGATTCAGCTGGTGAGGTGACTTCATCGCAGACCATGTTTGGGACCTGAGATGGTTGATTCTAGCATCCAGCTTCTGGCAGAAGGATGAAGAAAGAGCAGACTGAAAACTGGGGGATGGTGGCACACTGGGCCAGGCTACAGGTTCTGGCCAGATGGTCAGGTAAGTAAAAGTAAATATTTTTTTTTACAGGGGGATTGGGGAAGGAGGAAGGACTGAAATATTGATATGTTTCATGTTTCTGTGCTTTTGGGTGGCTTCACAACCCATTTGGGATGGGTATTGAATGGAATGGGGTTGGGGGAGAGAAATCGGGACATCTTTTTTTGGGGGGGGGGTCAGAACTTCAGCCAAGAAAAAAAAAAATGGTTAGTAACTAGGTGGGTTTAAGGCCAAATCTGATGCACTGCTCTGGGGTATAGACAAATGAATCTTGCACATTTGAATTTCTCCTGATTTGCATATCACTTTTCAGTAATAACAAATAAGTTTGACCTTTTAGAGACATTCTAGACATTCAAGAGCATGCCACCTGGCACTAACACCTGGCCTCCACTGATTGTTGGCACCCCCTTGCTAAAATATGAAATGGCACCCCTGTCATAAAGTCTAAATTTACAGGACATCCTCTGTGTGAGCGGCATGCTTTCCATGAGGGATAGATGAGGAACAGAGCAGTTTTCAGGGGTAAAATAAGGGCTGTCCTTTACATTCAGGGACAGTTGAGTGGTATGGTATGCACAGACTATTGCAGCCCCACTATAGTCAGGCTTATTCTCCCCCCCAAGTGAAGCTGACCTCCACATCCCTATGCTCAGGCACATTATGACATAGGGCAAGGGAGACCGCAGGGGTGTGCACTATTGAAATGAATGGGGGTATTTTTTTATTACTATTTTATACATTATTGATGGAGAGTTACAGATTAATGAAGGTGACTAACAAGGACCTTCTTAATAGGACAGTGGCCTTCATTATTCTACAGCTTGCCATCATAATGTATAAAATAGTAATAAAAAATAACTCCATTCATTTCAAAGGGGTACGCCCCAGCTCTCTGACCCATGGACATCATCTCTTAAAGACTCCTGCCTCTTGCTCCCTAGTAATCCTCAGGTAAAAGACTCTCGACTTATATCTATAGAATCATAGAATTATAGAAGCTTGTTAGCAGAAAAGGACCCCACCGGCCCATCTAGTCTGCCCCATACCCTCCCCCCACTCATCCCTCCTCCTGCTGGCCCCTCCCCACTACTCAGCCCCATATGTCTGTCCCATGCCCTCTTGAATCTCTACACAGTTTCAGCCTCCACCACCTCCTCTGATAGTCTGTTCCAGGCCTCCACAACCCTCTCTGTGAAGAATCACCCCCTCACATTGCCTCTGTATCTTCTTCTCTGCAGTCTTAGGCTATAATTACTAGTTATAGCCCCCTCCTTCCCTTTTAAGTAAACACCCTTCCTTTACTTTGTTGATACCCGTCACATACTTAAAAGTTTCAATCATGTCCCTTCTCTCCCTCCTAGTCTCCAACATGTACAGATTTTCTTACACCTCTGCTTGTATGTCTTCCCTTGCATGCCCTACACCATCCCAGTTGCCCTTCTCTCAACTCTCAATATCCCGTCTATGTCCTTGCACGGGTGTGGTCTCCAGAATTGGACTACGTAATCCAGGTGCGACCTCACCATGACTTTTGTAGAGGGGCATCAGCACCTCCTTTCTTCTGCTCATAATGCCCCTCCCATGCATGCCAACATTCCATTCACCTTCCCTACCACCTTGCTACATTGATAACCTACCTTAAGATTGCTTGATACTATGATCCCCAGATCCCTCTCCTGCTCCATTACTCTGATGTCCTCCCCTCCTACTGTGCATTTTGCTCACAGGTTTCTATACCCCAAGTGCATCACAACACACTTTTTGTCATTCAATTTTAGTTGCCAGGTCTCTGACTACCCCTCAAGAGCCTTCAGGTCCTGCCTCATGTCCTCCACCCCCCTGGGGTGTCCAGCCTATTGCAGACTTTTGTATCATCAGCAAATAGGCACACCCTCCCTCTTCACCCCTCCACTATATTGCTGATATAAATATTAAAAAGGAGGGATCCCAGTACTGACCCCTGGGGCACCCCACTTGTCACCCTCTCCATCCTGGAGTACATCCCATTTACCACCACTCTCTGGTTTCTGTTAGCCAACCAGTTCTCCACTCACCTGGCTATTTTCTCACCCACCCCTACACTTTCCAGCTTGGTCACCAACCTTCTGTGAGGGATGGTATTGAAGGCCATACTGAAGTCCAGATAGGCTATGCCTACCACCCCTCCCTGGTCAATCACCTGTGTCACCCAACTGAAGAACTCAATCAAGTTTGTCTGGCATGACTTCCCCTTCATGAAGCCACACTGCCTGTCATCCTTGGTGGGGTGTCTGTAGCAGTATGGCTGCACTCACTACAGTGTGTGTGCATGGGGGGGTTACTGGCCATGTGGGTTGGGGGGTGTCAAGTTATTGCTACTTTTGTGTTTGCCCCTTAAAGTCTGTTTGTGTGGAAGCATTCAAAACTATGGAGAGAAATTAGTAGAAGTACAGGCAAGACAGAAGTAATTACGTAGTTTTTGGGCAAGTGTGTGTATTGGGAGTGGGAAGAACCACATGTGTTTCCATTGGTATGTGTGCTACAATTCAGCTGTGCAGCTAAGATGAGGGGGGACAAGAAAACTAAAGTATAGCAGTGGCTATATGCATGCCGCATGCGTGCAGATGTATGCAGATTTGTATTGAAGTAGAAGTGAGCCATATGCATGCAGGCAGTGTAGCTGAGTGGTTAAAGGCACTAAACGTCTAACCAGGAAACTTGGAGATCACCTGAAGACATGGGTTTCAATCTCGTCAACCCTCACTTGTATATGGTGTGATCCTGAGCAGGTCACTTAACTTTTATGTGTGCAGTTTTCAGTGACCACTTGCTTTTTGCACGCATGCTACATGCATGCAGTCTGTTCCAATTTAACATAAAAGTATGTTTTCCACACTTGCTTGCTGCATGCATGCCACATGCATGCAATCAGTTCCAATTTAACATTTAAATCATGCTTGCAGCATGCATATCACATGGGTAGTTTTATGTGTGCAGCATGAAAACATTTAATGTAATTATTTCTGTAAGCGTATGCCCCTCCCCAGTCATACGCACACACAGTCACCAGTAATAACTCGCAGGCTGGAGTTCCCCTACCCAATAGCAGGCTTTTTTTCCCCTACCTATTTGATTCTTTACCTCCCCCAAACAATACTATGCAGGCTGGAGTTTTCACTTGCCAAAAGTACTGCCCCCCACTGAACAAAAGTGCTGTATTTTCTCCCTTTCTCAATATAGGCAAGTACTATTTTTTCTTGGGCATTGATTATTTTCCTTCTTTTTTTTTTGCGTGATGTAAAGTGAGCATGAACTGCAGTCAGCTGGTCTAAACCTCTTGACTCAGAAGTGAACACAAACTACAGCCGGCCGGTTGATGGGATCAGGAGCAAACACAAACCATTGCCATCCGGTCATATTTTCAAAAATAAATGTAGGGAGACAAATAAAAAAAGGATACCTTGGGTGGGAAGAGGATATACCAGCAGAACAGCATGGTATTGAAAGATGGTTGCCTATAAATATGATTGATAATACAGTGCATAAAAGTGTGAAAACAAGATGGTGACAGGAGCAGGGTTTTGAATTGAAATGGAGGATACTTATTGGCTCCATCTGGCTGTCAGCTTTGCTGAGGGATTTGCTATGTTAGCAAGTCATTCACATTCATTGACATTTGCTATTGACAGCATTTACTTTTCATTTGGGTCAGATGGAAAAATAACTAAGATATGTGTGTAGTCTGATTACTACAGACATTGTATACATAAATACATACATACATATATATGCAATAGATCACTGCAGGGTGTGCATTTGTGCTCTTATATACACATGCAGCCATGGTTTCCATTGTGACACACAAGGCCACATGCCGAGTGCATTCAACCACCCAAGGTGTGCGTATATCAGAGCATGACTGTGCACCCTGTAGAGTATTATCTATCTTATAAAATGGCTAGAAATTTTTTTTGGGGGGTAAGTAGTCCTATCTCGCAGAAATTACATCTTTATTTAGGTTATCTGGTTGATCTGGTTATCTTGTCCAAACTGTTCCCTCTTCTTACCACCTTAGGTCTCAGGGGTCGGCTACACTCAAGGCACCTGTGACCAGGACTCAAATGGGTGAAAGGGATTTCGCAGTGTGTGCCCCCAAGTTATGGAACTCCTTCCCTGACCAGACCCGTATTGCCCCTTTCCAGGGTTGCTTACATTCCTCCCTATGGAACCATCTCAAACTCGCATCGGCCTGTGAGTGCAAGAAACCCCCCATGATAAATTGTCTGGACTCAGCTCTTACATACAACTGTTGGCCCTTATGTTGCTGCCGCTAATCCTTGCCTTGTACTGCACCAATCTGACACACGCCATTTCACTTTGTTGTACTTACTCTAACTGATATGTTGCCTTATGACCTGCATTTGTGTTTTCTAAATTAAGATGTTCTGCGTGTGACATTTGTGTATTTCCTAACTTGTACCATGTTGTCCTATGACTTGTAATCCTCCCACTATTATGTACCATGTTGTCCAAAATGTGTTTTGTATGTAAATTTTCTTGTACTTTCCTGGATCATACCTGAAAATAGGCAAAGTTTTGTCTAGTGTACTTACTTGGTTAACAAAAGCTAAATAAATAAATCCTGCTATGATTTTGATAGGTAAAAAAGTGATTAAAAAAACTTGTCTGGTCGATCCTACCATTTTTACATTGTTTGAGGTGTAATAGCTTTGACTGTTGTTTTCCAGTGCAGCATGACCAAACAATGTTCATTGTGGTTAGAAAATGCTGCCAAAGGGGTATACTGTCAAGAGACCACTGGAAGAACAATGTGATAAAAAAGGGCACCGTCAAAAAAGTCGCAAGGCAAAACCATGTCCGTGAAAACAGCTATGGGGAAAACGGTGCAGACTGTGCTGCCATCCAAAATTGCCCATTCCTCACTGCTACTCCGACTGGAGTTTGTTATTGAACACCTGAGGGGTGCAGGGAGTGGAGCCCCCCACATTGGGGGGTTTCAGGGGTGACTAAGTGCAGGACACAGATTGGTGCTGTTTTCCCTGTAGCTCTTTGCGCAGATGCAGTTTTGCCTTGTGCCTTTTTCCCTGCACTCTTTTTGACCGTTCTCTTCTGTTTGCCATTTTTATCCAGAACTGCCAAAGGTATACAGTGAGGAAGATTTTGGTCAAAAGCATGTTAAAGTGCATGGTTTTAAGCTGAGTTAAAAGGTGCTGAGTGTACAGTAGGAGAGTGAGTGACTCGGCAGCTTCAGAAGTGTAGATGCAAGCCTGAGTGAGTGTTCCTCGGAAGCTGCTGACTCACTCACTCTCCTCAGTGTACACTCAACAGCTTTTTTTTTTACACAGAAGTAACAAAACTCAGCTTAAACCATGCAGCTTACATGCTTTTGAACAAAACTTTTTGCCATTATAAACCTTCACAGCACTGTTTTGTACTACAAAGTACACCACTCGGTCATGCTACACTGGAAGATGAAAGTCAAAGTCATTACACCTCAAACAGGGTACAAATGACAGTTCAACCAAGAAAGTTTTTTTAATTATTTTTTACCTATTAAAATCATGGCAGGGCCGGCTCATCGGTGCAGCAGCTGGATTTCTGCTTGCGACGCCGGCTACCTGGGTTCGGGAATGGACTCGGGTCATCGGAGAGCCGGCCGGGGGCAGAAGGTTGGAGCATCCGTAGACAGCTTGCCTTCTCCGGGGAGGAGGGTGGGGATGTGAGCAGGCACCTGCTGGCCTCTGGCGGAGGCCAGGAGCATAGCAGAGTGTCAGGGCTCAAAATATCTGGGAGTGACGGACGCCGTGTCACGCATGACGCTACCTACTCTCCAAGGGAGAAAACTGAAAAATTGGCTCCCTGGCTGGCCAGATGATGGCTCTCCGGTTGCCTCACTGCCATCACAGCCCCACAGCCTCCCACCCCAGCAGCACCTGGAGCCAATGCTGCAGTGCGCTGGACAACCCCCACTGGTGCCTTCCCTCTTGGAGGAGGGGGACCCACCCAGCGAAGGGTTATACTGGGCTACTCCAGGGGGCTGTGATCTGGGGCTGAGGTAGGTCATGGGGATGGCGGACAGACCAGGTAAGGATCTTGAGGGCCCAAAGGAGGTGCCAGTCAGGGAGCAGAGGAGAAGGAATAAAAAAAAAAAATCATGGTAGGATCAACCAGATAACTGTCTGGAGTGTGGGGCAGCTACATAGAATGATTTACTAGGTTGTGGTTGTGGCAGCCTGTGTGTGCCAGGTGTGTGTGGCAGCCTGTGTGTAACAGGTGTGAAATGATCTCACTGCTAGTGACAAGGGGGTAGATTCCAGGACAGCTGGCATAACTTGCATGCAGTTGTGAGTTACGCCAGTTGCCCCTATGCCGGGGACCCTACGCCACATTCCAGAAGTTCCAAGGTCCCAGCAATTGTGACATGCAAGATATGCCATGCATGTGGTGGTAGCCCATGCACGGCATAGCGCAGTCCATGTCGCAACTTGTGGCAAGTGACAGGTGGCACCCCCGAAGCTCCCCCAGCCTCGGACCGCCTTGGCAGACACCAGGGGCATGGGAGGAGCAGGACGCATGGCACAGGCATCCAGCAGGGTGGTGCACCAAAAATGGACCCTTGGGGGTCCAGGCAGATTGGGTGGTTAGGGGCAGGAGTGTGTAAGTTGGGAGTGGGGGCTTAGGAGTTCATCTAGCACTGTTGCTGGGGTGCTGCATGGTGGCATTTGATGGTGCCAGCCATTGGATACCACTTAAGACAGGTCCGACCTGTTGTACTTTAGGTATGCCAGTGTGTCTCTTGTACTTGTAACTGTGGGTTACAACAGCCGCCGTACTGGAATTGGGCTATGTTGCTGTCATAACCTGCAGTAGCACCAGGCATTGTGGGCTGCAGCGTAAGCATTGGCGTGTCCAGTGGTCGTCGCTACCCACAGACGCCATGGTGCATCTCGCCTCTTGTAATGGGGCTGGCATATCGCCTGGCGTAAGTAGTGAGATACACCATGGGGTCTGGTATATCTTGCCTTACGCCAGTGTATCCCCTTCTGGAATCGGGTCCCAGATTCTCAGGAGTGGAAATTAGTGCAGGTGTGTGATCATAGTGGAAGGTGTGCAGTCGTTGTGAGATAATGCACGGTCATGTGGTTTGTTTTATCCAGTCAGGGAATTCGAGTTTCAGTGATTGTTTTTCTTTCCCATTTTATTTATTTATTTATTCCATTTTGTTGACCGAGTAGACCCACTAGGTCCTGGAGGTCCCTTTTTCAGGGGCAACCCGGTATTAATTACATAACAATCTGTTGGCTATAGACATACAGTTTAGGAACAATCATGGCATTATAAGAAGTCTTAATTTGCAGAGGATCAAACATAGGCATTCCATAATCACAGCCAGCTATACAGTTGAAGGCTTAAAACAAAGGCAAGTTGTTAATACAAGTTACTTGCAGTTCAGGTAATGGCCATCAAGACACACTGATTGCTTTTATACTATTCAACATTGAGTGGTTGTGCATTTTCTTGTTGGGGCTTTTACAACTTGGGTGAGCTGGGTTGCTGGGGGTCTATTGCCAAGTTATCCCTGGCATGCATATTGGCTGTTTTCCAGCAAGTGCGCTCTAAGCCCTTTTCTAGAGCAGATCAGGGAGCCTGTATTTTGCAGATGGTCTGGGAGATAGTTCCAAGACATTGGAGCTGCATCTGAAGAGGACTTGCTACCTACTGTCTTTCTTACCCTGGGCACTTCCAGGAGCTTTCTGCATGAGGTGCAGAATAGTCTACCCTGGCACTTGGGGACCAGCAGACCTGCAAGACCTGTTGGGTGAGGATCATTTATTTTGTAGGCAGTGCATAGGAGGGGGTACTGGAGTCACTGAGAGAGGATCAACCAGTTTAAGGAGGCTAGTATCTAACAGTGATGGCACCTTTGGTGAGATTTGGTTGCAAACCATGCTATCTTATTATATAGTATTTGCATCCTCCCAAGTTCTCTGTAGGACTGGGGCAGCATAGGTAAAATTGGGTAGCAGAATGCTGTTTGCTATGGCTATCCTGGTTTCTGGTATGAGTTACAAGTTCAGCCTGTAGAGTAAGCCAAGTTTTTGATGTATGTATGGATGTATGTAATATATATATATATATGTATATATATATATATATATATATATACACATATTGCAAAAACTTTGTTCATGTACTAATTAGGGTTAAAGCGACAAAAGTAGGGAAATGTGGTATTAGGGATTCAAACCCTAACACCCCCATACCCACCCTGTAGGCAGCAACAGGTGTGGGGTGTGCCTTAGGATTGCCGACCCTAATGCTCACCCCATTCTCATATACTTTACCCATCTCAGCGTATTTACCCATGGAATGGGGAGAGTGTTAGGGCTGATAACCCGAAGACACACCCCACACAAGTTGCTGCCTGCAGGGTGAGGATGGGGTGTTAGTTTTGGAAACCCTAATGCCAAATGTCCCTACTTTTTTTTCTTTAACCCTAACTAGTGCATTAACAAAGTTTTTTTGGAATGAATTTCCTTTTTGAGATTGCACTTTTTCTGATATTTGTTTTTATAAAGGCACGAGTGTTTTTCTATAATTAGTTTTTATGAACGCCTGAGTTATTACAAAAAAAACAACACCTTTTGCCATATTCCTGAACATCATCTCCTCAGCCCTGAATTACCTAACCTTAAGGGTATAGCAATTCCTGTACTCATACTACTTTGGTCAACCCTGCTAGTCATTAATAGCACAGTCTGGCACAAACACACAGTGCTCAGACTAAAGGAGCAATGTCTCTAAGCCTCACTCCTAATTATCCTCTATCTAAATATCTTGATTGCACCCTTAAAGGGTTGCACTGATCCCATCGTAAATCAAGTATTACAACATCACAGCCCTGGCACTGATAGCCATGGGGCAGATCCCAAACACAAACCCAGTAATCTCGTTGAGTGCCTACATAATGACACTGCAGAACTGACCCTATTCATGCAACCCTACATCTCCCTGTTGAGACTCTGATTAAAAAACAATAAAAAAATCCAGTGTAAACTCACCTCCAATCTAAAAATACTAAGACACATCCAACTCCAATCCATTCTGATGCTGCTACTACTTTCAAGTAACATCCACCCAAACCCTGGACCTCCTCAGCTGTCACAGAGCAAGGTAAACAACTCTGGAATGCTAACGCTGGCCTCAATAAATATCTGTAGCCTGCTGCCCAAAATGGACCAACTCCATGTATGGGTAACTCAGCACAACCCAGGTATGCTCTCCGGGGTGGAAATCCCATTTTATTCATTTATTCACTTTATTGTTTGACTGAGAAGTCATTACAAGTGTACATACAATTAGACATCCTTTAAAATCAAATAGATAAAATCCATATACGATCCTATACATAAACAAAACATTTAAAGAATAATACTTATTAAACTGTATTACAGATACAACATTCCACCATAATCTTAATCAATAATTTGCATTATAAATTTAATCCAATATAGGTTCTCCTCCCAAGCCCTAACTTTCTCTTTATATTCCTGTTTTTAGAGCTGGAACTGGTTAGCAGCCCCCTGCATTCTTTAACTCATTCACTCCACAGGAGCTCTTTGAGAGTTCCACCGCTTGTCTCCTGTATACTCTTAACACTGCATCTTGGGCCATTCTAAGCAAAATAAATCCATAGTCAGCATGCCAAAAGCAAATGCTAATACCTCATGAACTGTAAGTGCTACACACAAAGTATGAGTGGCAAAGTTGTTCAGAACAAAATTACCTTTCCGATGTTGCTATGCAATTAATAATAAGCATTTTTTTTCTATACTAGTTGAAATAAACATTTTTTTTTCACAAAAAAAGGCAGCATAAGCCATTTTTGTTTGGTAAATATGTAACATATCAACACCAAATTAATCATCCATACATTAGATGTAATTACAATAGTCCATTTGTACTAAAAAGCTGTTTTTTCTAGTATAAAACATTTATTTTTTCCCCATTTTATTCAAGGTGCTTAGGTGAGGCTTGATGGCCAAAATGTCTGCCATACACACCATGCCATAAATAAATATGAATAACTTCTAAAGTATACATGATACATGTGAAGTATCTGTGGCAAAGTTATTCAACACAAAATTACCTTTCTAACAGTGCTATGCAGTCAATTCTAATCAAGTCTGGCTGGCAAGTAATATTAAAACAAATGAGTGATGTCTCCAGATGTTGCAAGGGCACACAGGGAGTCTGTAGCTGACTTCTGTAGTCATTCTGGGACACACTGCAGTACATTTGCTGCTGTCTACAGGCATATTCTAGGAGGCAATGAATTAACGCCTAATCATTTTTTCCTAATTTTTGTGATTGCCATGAAATATTCTGGTAAATGTTTAACTGTATAGAAATCTTCAGAATTTATTAGAATCAAAGTCAAAGTGGATACATCTAGGCCCACTGTATCATTAATCTTGGGGTTACCAAATACTGCTGTAGATTCAACATATTTTCACAATTTTTTTCATACCAGCTACAGTACCAGAATACATCTTAACACAGAGCAGAACAGCTTAATCTGGTTCAAGGTCAGTTGGCATTCATCTGTATCCCCCTCCCCAGGTCGTGCCTGAAAATAGGCAGGATTTGTCTAGTGTACTTACCCGGTCAACAAAAATTAAATAAATAAATAAACATGTAGTAGGTCCTCCCTACCCCCATGTAAACAACCACAATTCACCAAACTGATCTTGCCATACTTTACGTTTAAGACATTACCCTCAAATACTTCAAATTTGTATCTTATATATGTACTCCTCTGTGTCTGGTCTGTTATGGCATCCAAATAAAATTGGAATTTCTAAGTACAATTGCTTCCAGCATGCCACTTAGAGTATTTAGAATTCTCTATTAATGCAAGATCAGAGTTGCTCCAATAGTTTTTTATTTTATTTCTTATATATTTAGTTTATTGTTGACTAATAGTAATTCCTTTATTAATACATCTTAACAAGAACTACACATCATATTTTTCAGAAGGTCTAAAATATTATTGTAACATAATGATCTTTGGCACCCGAGAGTAATCCATTTGATCTTTTCCTCTGAACAGCTCTTTGGTAACCTTTCCTTAGGTAAGTTTGTTATCCAAAGCCAATAAGTTAATTTCTTTGCATCAACTGGCAAATTTATATGGTCCAGACCCAATTCCACACTTATGTATAGGGTTGGGCATGAGTAAGTCAGTGCTAGTGTTTTCCTTAAAATTTTATAAATTGGTGTCATCAGTTTTTCCTTCTTTTTATAGTCCCAAATTTCTGAACCATACAATATTTGGAGCATATATTTTGCTTTAATAGCTTTTATTAAGGGTTTTATGAATAAGCCTGCCTATGCATTTACCAATCACTAGTGCAGTTTTCTTAGCTGAATATAGAATTTTCTTTATATGATCAATCCATTGACCTGTGTAGTTATAGTTCACCCCAAGTATGTATAGAAATTCACTCTATCAAGTTTTCTTCCTCCTATTTCCCATGCTCCTCTATTTTTCCTTTTATCAAATATTAGGATTTGTGTTTTTGCCTCATTTATTTTTAAACGTAACTCTTCTGTGGTTTGACCTAGTAGATTTAAGTTTTGCTGTAATCCTTTCTTGAACAGAGAAATTAGTATTATATCATCTGCAGATGCTAGAATTGTACATGTCTTGTCTAATATTTTAAGAGACTCTGATACCAAGGCATTCATTTCTTCCAGGAATTTATCTAAGTACAAACAAGTACGAGTGTAGGGGCAAGCACACATCCTTGCCTTGCCCCTTTATTCATTTGTATAGGTTTAGTTAGTCGTCCTTCAAAATCTATTCTTACCATAGCCCATGTTGCCTCATATAGATTTCTTATGATATTCACCAACATAAGATCAATCCCTCTATCCTTCATCTTTGCCCATAGAGTACTTCTAGACACCATATCGAATGCTGCACTGAAGTCCACAAACACCACACAGAGTTTCTGTTTTCTAGGATTATTATATTTCTCTATTATGAGGCTAAGTACAAAGCAGTTATCGATGGTGTTATAATTTTTGTTGAATCTGGCCTGATGTTCACTTAGGCCCCCTGTCATATCTATTTCAAGCTTCAGTATTTCCAAAATAATTTTGGCAAATATTTTTAGGCTCACATCCAGGTGACTGATGGATCTACATATCTGTGGGTCATTTAGTTTACCTTTTGTTTGTGTATTGGTACAATTGTTGCTCCCCTCCATGAGGGGGGAATATAATTTTCCATGATACACTTGTATACAAAAGTCAGTACATTGGCCCAACTAGATGTATTTGATAAACCTCTGCAGGGATGCAATCTGGGCCTGGTGCTTTATTAAGTTTAAGTGTTTTGATTGCTAAATAAACCTCCCTTCCAGATATAGTTACAGAACTAGTGTAATTAAGTTCATTGTTTCTGGAATATGTTCCTTGTCTACGTGCTTCATAAAATATCTTTGTAAAATGTGTTACCCATTGCGCTTCTGTTATATACATGTCTAATTGTTGTTTCTGTTGTTGTAGTCCCTTTGGCTACTAGTTTCCAGAAAGACTTTTTGTCCCTATTTTCTATTACATTTAACATTTCTTGCTATTTTTCTTTCTGGAAATGTACTTTTTTTGTAGTAGGAAATGTTTGTATTTTTTCCTTTTCTGATTTAAACTCTTGAGTTGCTGTTTTTCTTTTGTTAATCTTACATTTCTTACTTCAGCAGATAATATAGCTTTTCATTTCTTACATTCTTGATCGAACCATGTACTTCTGTTTTTTGTGCCTTTTTAGTAACTAGTTGTCTTTATGGTTTACATTTGATCAGTTCATAAACCTCAGTAATATGTTTCCATATTTGTTCACTTGATAATGATTGATTAAGTTTCCAAGGTTTCTGTACTATTTCTGTCTGAATCATATTTGCTGCAAACTCATCCAACCATATGTTCCATGTTAACCTTTTACTTGTTCTAATTTCAGTCAAGAATGTCTCCATTAACTGCTCATTATTAGGCCTATGTTCTCTATGCAATGTACATTTTAATATTATTGGCATATGGTTACTTTCTATCCTTGAAATAACTTGGGGAGAGGACCATGTTTCAGGAGAGCCAGGCCATAATATAAGATCTTTTAGTGACATTCCTGTTTCTTTTATAAAAGTGCAGCTGCCTTTGAGATTACCCATAATCCTTCTATTAAGAGGGTACAAATTATATGCAGTCATTAAATCCATTAAGTGTTTACCAGCCTTGTTTACTTTCTTGTCCATTGTATTCCTAATCATGCTTACTTCCATGTCTAAATACATAAAAGTAAGAATTATCGTTTAAGCCATCAAAGGTGCCAATCCTAGCATTTAGATCTCCCACCAGTAAGACCTCCATGTAAGGATATTTCGTATATACCTCTAATAAAGACTTGTCTAGATCATTCCATATATCTGACTGGCAATATTTAGAGTGCATAGGTGGAATGTAACAGTTTATTAAAATAAGATCACCATAGGAGGTACAAATTTGTGTGGTAAGGAAATACTTCCCTCCATTTATATTTGATTGGAAAGAAACCTTACTCTCTTAAAGTAGGATACCAAGCAACCTGTTGGTCTCCCTAGTTTTTGTGCAGTAGTTACCACAGCATGGAATAATTCATATCCATTTAACTGGTTGGAATCCTCACATTCATGCCAGGTTTCTTGGAGGTAGAGCACATCCCCCTTAGTGATGAACTCCATCCAGTTACTGTCCTCAAATTTATTCTCTAGTCCAGCTACATTCCATGCTATTAATTTCAGACCTTGATCATTTTCTTCCAGTCTTACCATGGGTGATCCTATGCAAGTAGAGTTTTTTCTATAAGTCATCCAGAGTTCCCAGCTGCTGTACCAACATTTTTAACAAACTGCAGCACTTCACTGTGTAAACTGGACTTTTGTCCATACTCTACCTCTGATACCATACCTGATTTCGTGTGCTATAATGTATCTAGTTTCACTAGATAGAGTTCAAGGGTATGAAAAGCTCTACTTCTTTGAAGTGGTTGTTCTGCTAGATTTTAATTTTTAACTAAGATGTTGATTTGTGATGATTTTTCATTTCTACATACTTTGATAATCCCCTGCTTCCCCAATTTTACTTTTAAGAAGTTGGAGAGTAGATTACACAGTGCAACCATCAGTTTGTAATCATTTTCTCTATACATTTTATCCTTTCCGAATAAGCTTAAAGTTACTGAGGTATCAATCAATTTATAGTTTTTTTTTTGCAGTATGTTGTATTCTTCTCTATTCAGGAAAGTCACATGTATACCCTTATTTAATAGTAACTCCCCATTGTACCAGATGTAGTTAGCATTTATGGGAGACTCAAAGTAAACTTCCAGTGTATTTATACGTCCCCATTACATCTCTTAACTTCAACTATATCCTTTTTTTGAATGTCAAGATCTATTCTTTTTAAAACATTTTCTACTATAAATGTTTTAAGTTCCTCATTTGACAGAGGCGGTCAATCTTCCTCAGCAGTAAAACATATGAAAGGTGATAATTGTTTAGTACAGTTTTGCTGCTGGCCTTCCTGAAATTTATTGGTTGATGCTCTAGTAATCACACCATTTTTCTCTTTTAATGTAATTTGGCCATGTTTATTTATAGTTTCCATCTTTTTAGTAGTTATTTCTGCCATATTCATAGTTTTTACAATACACTTTTTCCTCTCTCCTCCTCCCTATTGTTTAATGCTTGTATTTCTTGCTCCAATTTGCTTAATTGGACATCTATTTCAGTAGTTTCCCTATATTTTTGTAATGGTAGATCAACACAGTTGACACTTTTGTCCATGTGTCTGTTTCTACCCTCTTTTTCCACACTATAGTGCTGACTTTATACCCTTGAATTATTTTGTCCCTTTATTTTTAGTTGTTGTTTACTTCTCTGTGTTAATTTGTTATATTTCTCTTCTCCATTCTTCTTTTGTGAACCAACATTTCTGATTTTCCTATATTTTGTCTTGCTTTTCCCTTTAGGGGAATCCAGAATATAAATTATAGGAAAATCTGGCCTCAGAGGACTTGAGTTGTTTATTGTGCTATTTAATAATATAGAGTCTGATTCTTCCATAGGAAAAATGGATTCTAGTTTCCTACTTAAATTATCAAGTTTAGCAGTATTTATTGTTATATCTCTTCTTGCAGACTCTAGCTCATTTTTTAATATAACCGTCTGTTCCATCAATATGAGGTTTGCCATTTATTGGTTATCAAGAAGGGTTACCAAATCTTCACTGAAACAGTCAAGTATATATTGAGGTTGTTTCCCATAAAATACTGGATCTTCTACTTGCGTTTTTTGTCCTAGACATCCCACCACTTTAGTAGGGGATGACAAAACACTATAATTCGATGAACTTTCAAACCTTGAGACTAGTTGTTTAATACCGTTAATGGGTTTTTCAAGTTCTGTTGTTAAATTTCTGATCTCCACCCAGGTACAAAAATTACATCTTTTTTGGGGGAGGTAAGACTATTGTTGGAGTCACTTGTTTTAGAGCTACCCAAGGATTTCCTATCTAAATTTTCCTTTAGGAGAGTGAGAAAGCTACTCTCTAGTAGGGAATCTTGTATCATTATTCCAACATCAACTATCTCCTTAGATATCCCCAAATCTCCATTGTTTATACTCTTTTCAGGAGAGTTTACATAGCTAAAATTGAGATTAGGGGATCTTCGAGGGTTGAATCCGTTATATCATTTTGGAATAGTGTAGGTAATGAGATGCTGTATCTAATTTTTGGAGTTGAATTTTTTCCTTTTTCTAATAATTTAAAGTTTGTTATATGTGCCGTTATGTTTTTTTTTTTGGGGGGGGGCTGTTTTTTAGTTTTTTTCCCCCATGTCCAACATTGACTCATTTAATAAAGGTGAACAATCACATTGTTTTTTTCTTTGTAATCTTGTATTTACCATTTTATTATTTTTTTCTGTTATTATAATATAGACTATAAATTTCATAATAGGTGCTGAAGTGTAAAGGCCACAAATTGATAAAACCCTTTAGTGCATAACTTCTTTACACTCTTGGTCAAATATTGCACTTAGGAAACTACGCTATTTTTACTACTTTTAAGTTCATTTTAGTAATTCACAGTAACCAGTACTGTATATAAGGCCATGGAAGCAAGTAATGACATTTATGAAAATAAGATGCAAGACCTTTGTATATCTTATATTCATACAGAAACTGCAGATATAAAACCAAAAGGAAAAAGCAGTTCTTTGTTATAGTAGAAACATAGAAATATAGACTTTGACAGCAAGAAGGATTGCTTGGCCCACCTATTCTGCCCATAATATCTTACATTAGTGTGCCTTGTATCAGGGTCTGTTATTAAAGTTCATGAAGCTCCTCAGCAATAATGGACTCTAGCCTGGCAACAGTAGGTTTAAAAGTATTTTCTACTTCTAATTCTTCTTGGGTATATAAAACTGAGTTCCACTAGGCTTCCCTTTGGAGTAAGAAGATATAGTTTATAGTCTGAAGCAGTCACCAGATTAAATGAATGTTCATCAAGGTCTTCTTATGCACTTCCATGTTATGCTCGAGGGTGAAGTTGCATGAAGTTTGCTCTCTGAGTAGCTCTGACCTTTAGGCACACCTCTTTGAGGCCAAGCAGTTCCTGGCTTGAATCTTAGGCCACAAAGATGGAAGCCTGGCTCTTCCCAAAGATCTCTGACTCCATCATAATGCTACCTGGGTACACTCTATTCAGGCAGGACAGACTAGGAAAAAGGGGTGGTGGCTCTATAATCTACATTAGGGATAATCTCTGGGGGCACGCACTCCTACAAATTGCAGCTGACAAAGATGCTCAGGTCCTAGCTGTTCAATTACTGTTTGGTGCACAAAATAAATCCCTCACAGTCTATTTTCCACCCAAACAGCAGTTGCATGCTTTTTTCAAACTAATTGACTATTTAAAAGGTGTGTGCCAAAACAGGGAAACAGTTATCCTGACAGATTTCAATATCAATTGGCTGTCCCAAGAGGCTGCCCTATACAGGGATGCCCTCATCAGGATTAACATCACCCAAATGGTAACCTCTCTCACTAGAATCAATTACTGAACTGGATCTGAAACACTACTTGATTGGATCCTAACTAACTGCCCAGAGAGGATTTCAGACACTTCAGTCCATGCTGACTCACTCAGTGACCACTCTTTGATCATGTGCCACTGGACCAATAAAACAGTAACACCCCTCAAAAAAAAATCTTGACAAATTGGGTCTCAAAGCCAGGGCAATTAAATTCCCTCAAGACCCACCTCAGTCAAATTAACTGGTCCACTTTGAACACCCTACAGGATGTTGACAAAGCCCTAGATCTCTTTATCTCATCATATAATACAGTCTATGACATTTTTGCCCTCATAAAAAAAGCACATAATTAAGGGGACTACCAATTCATGGATCACCCCAGCCCTGCCAGACCTTATGAGACCTAGGGACCACCTCTGGCAAAAAGCCAAAATTTCTGGCAAGCAGACTGACATTCAACTGTTCCAAGCAGCAAGAAACACATGTATGTGTGAGATCAGAAAAACTAAAATAAGGCATTTCAAAGACTGCCTCACAACAACCTAGGGCGATGGTAAAAAGTTCTAGGACAACTTAAAGGATTGCACAGGCAAAGCTAGTGAAAAAGCAGGGATACTGAATGAATACTTCTGCTCAGTATTCACAAAAGAGGAGGAGAAGGAGATGCCTAATTCAATTAACAGAAACACTTTGGATAGGGGGGTCAATCCCAGTCCTTTCACAGAAGAAAGGGTTCTGAAAGAACTCCTAAAACTGAAGGTGGACAAAACAAAGAGACCTGACTGAATTCACCCCAGAATTCTAAAAGAATTAAGGGGAGAACTAGTGACACCATTGACTACCCTTTTTAACAAATCATGGGAGGATGGTGTGGTACCTAAGGACTGGAGGAAGGCAGATGTGATTCCCCTTCACAAAAGTGGGAGCAAGAAAGAGGCAGGAAACTGCAGACCTGTCAGTTTGACCTCTGTGGTAGGGAAAGTGATGGAATCACTTCTGAAGGAAAGAATTGTTGAGTACCTAGAGGAAAGTGGGGCACAGGACCCAAGGCAGCATGGATTCACAGCGGGAAGGTCATGTCAGGTGAATCAAATTGATTTCTTTGACTGGGTGACCAAAGTAGTAGACCAGAGAGGGGCTGTGGACATGGCCTACCTAGACTTTAGCAAGGCATTTGACACAGTCCCACACAAAAGATTAATAATCAAATTAACCGGCCTGGGAGTGGGTCCCAGGGTATTAGCCTGGGTAAAACATTGGCTGGGCAACAGGACACAGAAGGTAATTGTAAATGGAGTCCTCTCTGAAGAAAGAGGGGTTACTAGTGGGCTACCGCAGGGTTCAGTACTGCGTCCAGTCCTTTTTGATGTCTTTATAAGTGACATTGCAGAGAGACTAGAAGGAAAAGTATGCCTCTTTGCAGATGATACAAAGATCTGCAACAGGGTTGATACACAAGGAGATGTGGAAAGAATGAGAAGGGACTAGGCAAGGTTGGAGGAATGGTCAGAAGAATGGTGGCTTGGATTCAATGCAAAGAAGTGCAAAATAATGTACCTGGGAAACAAAAACCCAGGAAGATTACACAATGAGGGAAGGGAGGTAGTAACAACAACAATGGAAAGGGACCTGGGGGTAATCATATCAGATGGCCTTAAGGTTAACAAGCAATGTGAGAAGGCAGTAGAGAGGGCTGGGGGGATACTGGAATGTACAGGGAGAGGCATTACCAGCAGAAAACAGGAAGTTGTTATCCCTCTGTACAGACAGTTGGTGAGACTCCATCTGGAATACTGAGTCCAGTTTTGGAGACCCCATCTCTGCAAGGACATAGACAGGATGGAGGCAGTCCAGAGGAGGGCAACTAAAATGGTGCAGGGTCTGCAAGAGAAGCCATATGAGGAGAGACTAAAGGAGCTTAATATGTATACCTTGAGGAAAGGAGGGAGAGGGGGGACATGATAGAAACTTTTAAGTACCTCAGTGGAATCAACAAAGTCCAAGAGGGTAGCATCTTTCAGAAAAAGAGATGTGCAAGAACAAGAGGACACAATTTGAAGATAGAGGGAGGATGGTTCAGGGGCAATGTGAGAAAGTATTTTTTCACAGAGAGGGTGGTGGATGCATGGAACAACCTTCCTGAGGAGGTTGTGGGGTCTATAACTGTGGGAGAATTCAAGAATGCATGGGACAGACATAAGGCTATTCTTGTAGGGGGTAGGAAGGAATAGGCCGTTGGTTAACTGGGATCTGCAGCTTATCCTGTAGGTAGGAAAATGGGAAGACTAGGTGGGCCAAGCAGTCCTTATCTGCCATCAAAGTCTATGTTTCTATGTTTCTAGCACAGTCTCTCCCACTATGCTCCTAGTAAATGGAAAAATTACACAGGACCACAAAGTGATAGCTGACACTTTCAACATTGCATTCTCAGACCTAAGTAGCATACTTCTACCAGATTTCCTTGAGGCAGCCAAGGGTAACCTAGGAGATACTAGGGACACCAACAATGAGCCCCCCCCCCCACCAGACCCCCCCTTCTATTTTAAGAAAGTATCATGGACTGAGGCCAAAAATACCTTTTACGGTCTCTTGGGGAAATAGAGACATAGTAATGACACACTATACCTGAAACTAATTACCCTAACACTGGACGAAGTACTAACCCCACTCACCAAAATCGTCAACCTATCCCTCAGATTTGGACAATTTTCACAGAGATGGAAAGCTGCAATGGTCACCCTGGTGCACAAAAGGAGAGACTGGGCCAACCATGCTAATTTCTGCCCCATTTCAATTTTTCCACCTATCTCCAAAACACCAGAATGGGTAGTCTCTGAACAACTGGTGGACTACCTAGAGAAGTATCAACTGCAATGTCCCCCAGCAACATGGATTCTGGAAGGGACATAGTACATCTACAGTTCTAATTAAATCCACTGGCACTATTCATGAGGCCCTTGATCAGAGCCAGCTTGTGAGGACGATGCATCGACCCCACTAAGGCTTTTGACACAGTCAACCATAACCTATTTCCCAGTAAACTACAATCCATTGGTCTCTCAGCAGATACTGTGCATTGTTTCAAGAGCTATCTAACCAACAGAATGCAATGGGTAAAAATAAACAGTGCTGTCTCTGACATTAGGCCGGTAATCTCAGGTGTTCCACAAGGGTCGATCCTGGGTCCCCTCCTGTTTAGCTTGTTCGTTAACCAGCTTCCCACAGACTGCACTGAAAACATACTCCTATATGCAGATGCCAGCAGCCCAGACCTAATAACACTAGAAGCCCATCTACAAAATAACTTTGCCACAGTGGAGACATGGTTCACCAACAAACTACTCTTAAACTATAAAAAGACCAAAGTAACGTTATTTGCAAACCCGCAGAATAAGCATAAATCCTATCCATTGACTGTAAACAACAATATACAAGCTCCGCTCAAACAGGTTCATGTCTTCAAGTACCTAGGAATCACTCTCAATAACTCCCTTTCCTACACACACCACGTCGATCATGTTGTTAAGGCTGTCAATACTAGAATTGGCCTGTTGTACAAACACCATCATAGTATGACCTCTGAGGCACTGGTGCTCATGGTTAAAAGCTCAATCCTCTCTATTATTGATTATGGGCTTGTGGTATATAGGGCAGCCACAGACAATACCATCATAAGAGTTAGGACTGCCTTAAATAAATGCTGTAGGCTAGCCTTAGGAACCCACTAACCCGTACTTTCAACCTGTATGGCCAGACAAATTGGCTAAACCTGGAGGGGAAAATTAAATATCAGGTCTGCCTGATAGGGTAAAAAAAACACTTTGGCTTAACAGTGACAGCCTTACAAAAACTACTTAATTCAGCTACTAACCAGCACCGAACAAGAGGTATAGCAAAAACCTCCCTCCAAGTCCCTTTCTACCAAACGTCACAAGCACAATGCTCATTTGACTACAGAGCGCCTTGCTGGCTCAATAACCTCCCACCTACTGTAGACAATGAAAAAAAACTAAGTCCATTAAAGAGAAAACTCTTTCAGCACCTCTCTTCTCTTAGCAGCTGTGGTTGCCAATCCTAAACACAGCACCCACCTGAGTTCCTCTCCCCACCCGTCACACCCCCCTTTTTCTCCTGACTTCACCTGTTCTCTTGTACCCCCTCACTCTCTCTTCACTCACCCCTAACCACCTCCGCCCCATCAGTACACCACCCCTCTCACCTCCCCACTAACATAGAAACATAGACTTTGATGGCAGATAAGGACCAATTGGCCCACCTAGTCTGCCCATTTCCCTACATATTGGATAAGCTGCAGATCCTAGTTAACCAACAGCCTACTTCTTCTTACCCCCTCTAGAATTACCTTATGTCTGTCCCATGCATTCTTGAATTCCCCCACTGTTTTGACTCTACGACCTCCTCAGGAAGGCTGTTCCATGTATCCACAACCCTCTTCGTAAAGAAATACTTCCTCACATTACCTCTGAGCCATCCCCCCTCTGTCTTCAAATTGTGCCCTCTTGTTCTTGCACATCTCTATTTTCTGAACAATGCTACCCTCTTGGATTTTGTTGATTCCCTTGAGGTACTTGAAAGTTTCTATCATGTTCCCCCCTCCCTCCTTTCCTCAAGGGTATACTTATTAAGCTCCTTCTGTCTCTCTTCATATGGCTTCTGGTGCAGACCCTGCACCATTTTAGTTGCCAGCCTCTGGACTGCCTCCATCCTGTCTATGTACTTGTGGAGATGGGGTCTCCAGAACTGCATGCAATACTCCAGATGGGGTCTCACCAACTGTCTGTACAGACTGATAGCAACTTCCTATTTTCTACTGGTGATGCCTCTCCCTATGCATCTCAGTATCCCCCAGCCCTCTGTACTGCCTTCTCACATTGCTTGCCTACCTTCATGTCATCTGATATGACTATCCCCAGGTCCCCTTCCATTTTTGTTGTTGTTAGTACCCCCCTCATTGTGTACTCTTCCCCTGGGTTTTTGTTTCCTAGGTGCATTACTTTGCACTTATTTGCATTGAATCTAAGCTGCCATACTCTTGACCATTCCGCCAACCTTACCAAGTCCCTTCTCATACTTTCCACCCCTCCTTGTGTATCAACCCTGTTGTGGATCTTTGTGTTGTCTGCAAAGAGGCATACTTTTCCTTCTAGTCCCTCTGCAATGTCACCTATAAAGACATTAAAGAGGACTGGTCCCAGTACTGAACCCTGCAGTACCCCACTAGTAACCACCCTTTCTTTGGAGTGGACTCCATTTACAATTACCCTCTGCATCCTGTTGTCCAGCCAATTTTTTACCCAGGTTACGACCCTGGGACCCACTCCCAGGCTGGTTAATTTGATTATTAATCTTTTGTGTGGGACTGTGTCAAATGCCTTGCTGAAGTCTAGGTAGGCCACATCCACAGCCCCTCCCTGGTCTACTACTTTGGTCACCCAGTCAAATAGATCTATTAGATTTGTCTGACATGACCTTCCTGTTGTGAATCCATGTTGTCTTGGGTTCTGTGCCCTGCTGGCCTCTAGGTACTCAGCAGTTCTTTCTTTCAGAAGTGATTCCATCATCTTCCCTACCCCTGAGGTTAAATGAACAGGTCTGTAGTTTCCTGCCTCTGCCTTGCTTCCACTTTTGTGAAGGGGAATCACATCTGCCCTCCTCCAGTCCTCAGGTTCCACACCATCCTCCCATGATTTTAAAAAGGATAGTCAGTGGTGTCAGTAGTTCTCCCCTTCATTCTTTTAGAATTCTGGGGTGAATCCCACCAGGCCCTATTGCTTTGTCCACTTTCAGTTTTAAGAGTTCTTTTAGGACCCTTTCTTCCATGAATGACTGGTATCGACCCCCTTATCCAGAGTGCTTCTATTATTTGGTTTAGGTACCTCCCCCTCATCTTCTTTTGTGAATACTGAGCAGAAGCATTCGTTCAGCATCCCTGCTTTTTCACTGTCACCCTCTGCCCCCCCTCCCCTTTATTAAGCCTCACTATCTCTCCCTTGGTCTTCTTCACTCCCTATCATACCTATAAAGGGTTTTATCCCCCTTCTTAACTGAGTTGGCTATCTTTTCCTCGGTTTGGGCCTTTGCTATTCTGATTGCCTTCCCTGTTTCCTTCTGCTTTAACTGGTACAGTTCTCTGTCCTGCTCCTTCTGTGTTTCCTTATATTTCCTGAATGCTATCTTTTTCTCCCTGACTTTCTCTGCCACCTCTTATGAGAATGATGGTGTTTTTTTCCTTCATTTAGTTTTATTTATTTGCTTCACACAAAGGTTTGTTGCCTCTGTGATGGCAGTTTTGATTTTTCCCCATTGTTCCTCCACCGCTCCTTCTTGTCCATTTGCTAGTGTTTTTCTGAGGTACTCTCCCATTTTGCCAAAGTCAGTGCTCCTAAATTCAAATACCCTCACTTTTGTGTGGCTTGACTGTATGGCTATGTTTATCATGAACCACACTGTTTAGTGGTCACTTGTTCACAGATGGCTATCCACTTCTAAATCTGAGATTCTCGCTCCATCCCCATTACCAGGTCCAAGATTGCTCTGTCCTGAGTGGGTTCCAACACTAACTGTTTGAGGCATGCCCCCTGTAGGGCATCGAGAATGACCCCGATGTGGCTGCAGCAATGGTGCGCCAGTTAACATCTGAAATATTCAGGTCCCCCATCAACAATATATCCCCTTTTTCTGCTATTCTAAGGATGTTTTCTATCATTTCCTTGTCCAGTTCCTCCCCCTGAGACAGGGGTCTGTCTACAACCCCCATGCAGATTGTGGTGCAATTTCCTGTCTCCACGGTGACCCACAGTGCCTTCTCTCCTCCCTGTTTACCCTTTAGTTCCATTGCTTTGATCCCTTCCCTTATGTAAAGAGCTACTCCTCCTCCTCTTGTACCCTCCCTGTCCCTCCTATAGATTGTGCACCGTGGTATGTTGACATTACATTCATGGTCTCTGTGTACCATGTTTCTGTGACTGCCATGATATCCAAGTGTCCCTCTTCCATCAAGGCTACTAGTTCAAGGAGCTTGTTACCAGACCATGAGCATTGGTACTCATCACCCTCCATTTTTTGATGGCCTTACCCCTTTTAGCCCCCTTCCTGTCCTTACTGCAGTGCCTTTTTCTTCATTTACCCCGTCCTGCTCCCTGTTGACTCTGCCTTGGAGTTTACCTTGATAACTACCATATTTTGTGGGGGAGGGCTAGGATTTCCCTGCTCCTTTTCAGTGCCTCTCCCCTTGGCAAGTTTAAATGCTTGCCAATAAAGCATTTAAACCTATCACCTAGGATCATGGTTCCCCTCCTGGACAGATGCAGACCATCGTGCCAGTATAGGTCTGTATTCCTCCAGGTGGACCCCCAGTCCGCAATGAAGCCAAAACTGTGAGCTCAGCACCAGCATGCCATAGACAGGCAGCACCTCTGAGAAGGTTACCGTGTGTGGTACTTGTATAAGGCCCCTCCCCAACTCCACAAACTCCTCCTGCACTGCTCTGATACCATTCCCAGCTAGGTCATTTGCCTCTAGGTGGACAACGACATCCAGCTCCCTCTCTCATACTGCTGCTCACATGATCCTGAGGATTCACTTCCTGTCCCTCACAGCCATGATGCCAGGCAGGCACCTTACCTCCCTCTCCCTTCCCTCCCCAGTCCTACCCCACTAGTGATTGAGTCCCCCACCAGGAGTTTTTTCCTTGCCTTGTGGGGTCCTGTGCCACCCTCCTTGGTCTCCACTGTGGGTGACTCCATACAAGAACCATGCTCTGCTAGAATGGTGTATGAATTGTGGAGAGGTACAGCTGGAGCTATGCTCCTCTGTTCCACCACCCTCACCCTCCCTGAGCCCACTGTTGTCCTCTGTCTTGGCAACCTATGAGGCACTGGTGGTGATCCTGGTGGTCTCTGGGTGGGGAAGGAGGTTTCCTGAATCCTCGCCAGGTCAGCCTGGAGATGGGCAACCTCCTCCCTCAGACCAGAGAGGTGCCTGCAAATAGGGCATCATTGCAGCTTCCAGAACCTCTCCCAGAAGACTGCCACCCCACAGCCAGTGCATTGCACCACTCCCACATGTCTCTCTCCCTTCCTGTTTAAGTTTTTTATTTACTGGTATTTATTTTTTTTTAGTGTGTGCAAGCGTGTGCATGCATGTACCCCCTACACAGTGTGCTGGGCTGTTAAGAATATGACAGGTGTATGCCCTTTGCCCTTTTGGAGAAGTGATGTCAGAACTCCTCACGTAAAGGAAATGACACCCTTGGGATTGGTGGGGTGGAGGGCAGGGTGGGTGGAACCAAGCCCTTTTCCTCCAGAAACAGTCAGCTACAGCTCTGACCCACCACCCCGGTGAGTGCTTTCCTTCCCTTCAGCAAGACAACCCACACAACAATTTAACAGAAAATATACCCTGCAAAAAACAATATCAGCTGCTACTCTCTTGCTTTCTCTTGCTTCTCTGCTGTCTTCCTAGTTTGCTGGCTCTGTAAGAATTTAAAAGCATTGTGGGTGGGCAAGTCTGGGCAAGTCCTGTTTTCAGCTGCTGCTGTCTTGCTTCTCTCTGCTGTCTTCCTAGTTTGTAAACAGTGGGAGAATTCAAGAATGCATGGGACAGACATAAGGCAATTCTGGTGGAGGATAGGAAGAAGTAGACTGTTGGTTAACTAGGATCTGCAGCTTACAATAGGTAGGGAAATGGGCAGACTGGGTGGGCAAAGTGACCCTTATCAGCCGTCAAAGTCTATATTTCTGTGTTTGCTGGATCTGCCAAAACTGAAAGGCTTTGTGGGTGGGCAAGTCTGGGCAAGTCCTGTTTTTGGCTACTGCTCTCTTGCTTTCCCTTTCTTCTCCTTTCCTGTTTACTTAGCTACAGCTCCTTACTGCCTCCCCCTCTTCCTTCTCACTCTCCTACCCAACAAAGTCAATTTTGACTGCTAGCTGAGCTTCATGCTAGATATGTTTTGTCTATCAAGTTGTTAGCACAAACTCTGTCTCATTGATTGTACATTACTGTATTTTGTATGCCTGTAAGTTTCTTCTTGTACTATATGTGATTTGTCTTATATTTTTTATATCCCCCTCAACTTGTTGGCACTTATCCTGTATTCATTGATTGTTGTATTTTACTGTACCTGTATGCCTCTAATGTGTGCCTGTTTATGACATGGAACCTTTGTAAAAGAGATTCTAGCTCAAGGTGTTACTCCAAGACAAAAAATAAATATTCAAAGGAGGCTCTGAGATTCAAACCCAGGTGTCCAGGCATATAGCCCAGAGCCTTAGTTACTACACTGTATTTCCTCCTTTGATATCACAGTGTCAGTGTTCTGTTATCCAAAGTCATGACAATTCCAAAATAAAACAGCCAATAACACTTTCTTGTTTCTCTGTATTGCCAAAAGCATTTTTTTAAACTTTGCATGTTTCTAAGCCATTGAATTCTGAAACTGTTTCAATTAACATGAACACAAACTCAATACTCTAATGTCTATTTTAACATAAGTTAAAAAATAACTACTTTCCTTCTATAGCCATAGGCTCAGATATTCAAAAGAGTTGCGCCATGCACAATAGGGTTGTGCCAGCGCAAGTCCAAAAATGTGCCATTCTGTGATATTCAGTGGGAGGCAGTTGCGCCCCCCCAAATCACGCTGAACAACAGCGCAATGATAATGAATGTATGCGCAACTGAAGGGGGAGGAACCATGCATAAATGGCGCAGTGCGATATTCAACAACATGCACCATGCGCAATAGGGGAGCAAGCGGAAGTTGTGCCATAGCAGAAATGAGCCAAAATAAAAAGGAACAAGGGAGAGGTGCAAGAATGCTACAGGGAAGCCACAAGTTGCTAAACTACAGCCAGTCACACAGGCAACACACACACACACACACACACATAGGGCAGGACAGTGAAAGGACACCTGGAACCCACAGTCTCGGGGAAGGTGTGGGGAGCCACAGTGCAGACGGGGGAAGTGCCACACAGTAGTGAGGCCAGCACAGTCAGGTGGTCCCGGTGCAGGGGAAGTAGCAGCCAGGACAGCGGGGGGAACACAGAAACAGCTGCCGGGGGGGTGAACACAAGCCAGTGACATGGCCAGTGCCACCATTCAGATAGAGGCAGTAATGAGGGGGTGAGAAGGTGGGCAGCAGGGGGGCACAACCGTGGAAGAGCCCGTCGGTGGTATGCCCCCTACAGGCAGTACCGAGCCCGCACCAGCTTTGAGCTATATAGTGATATGGAGAACGTGGGCCGATACTGCCTGAATTGGGCAATTCTGAGGTGGCTCTGTGAGCTGTGCAGTGATGTGATGCAGGCACCCACACGACGGAGCCATGCTCTGTCAGTGGAGACTAAAGTGACAGCTTGCATGTGCTTGCTCGCCACGGGTACCTTCCAGAGAACAACAGGGGACAACACAGGCATAACCCAGTCGGCCGCGTCTTGCCACCTCACCCAATTCCTCAGAGCACTGCTGCCACATGCTGCAGAGTACATCCATTTCCCCAGCACACCGGCGGAGCACACAGCAAACATACAGGAGTTCCACAGGGTAGCATGTATGCCTGGCATGCTAGGGGCAATAGACTGCACCCATTTGGCCATCCACACACCACCTGGCCCTGAGGGGGCCGCATACACGAATCGCAAGGGCTATGCTAGCATCAACTGCCAGGTGGTGTGCAATGCCAGGGGGCGCATAATCAATGTCTGTGCCATGCACCCTGGGGGAGCACACGATGCCTTCATCTGGCACCAGTCAGCACTGTGCCACAGATTCAAGAGTGGGACATCCCCACTGGTCACCTAGTGGGTGAGTATGAAACCACACGGACAAACATAGGGCTTGGGAGGGGCATGGTCAGAGGTGACATGGGTAGTGGCCTACATGGCCCGGGGCAGGGCGATGCTGATCACCAAACTAACCTCCACCCTCTACACACAGGTGACAGTGGATACCCACTCCATCTCTGGCTGCTCACACCATACCGGTGGCCCGCAACCCCATCGCAGTAACGCTACAATGAGGCACATGCCACCACATGTAATGTCATCGAGTGGGTGTTCGGGCTGCTGAAGGCATGTTTCCATTGCCTGGACACCTCCGGCGGTGCCCTACAGTACAGCTCCTCAAAGGCCTGTGGGCTATTCCTGGCCTGTTGCATCCTGCACAACATGGCCAATGAATGTGGGATAGCCATACAGGTCGAAGAGGGGGACAGTGATGGGGACGATGAGGATGCCGGTGACAATGATGATGGGCAGCCCCCCTCGGGTGAAGGGACCCTCGACTGCTCTGGCTGGCACAGCTGCACTGGGACACCATCACGGAGGAGCACTTCAGCCAACCCAGGTAAGTCATGGGGCCATGTGCAACCACCAGTGGCTAAGGCACAACCCACAAAAACACATGGACACACACCAGGGGTGCATGCCATCAAGGGAAGTGGCCGGGCATGGAACCACACACACCACCAGGGATGGGTGAGGTCTAACATGACATGTGGACAGACACACACACACAATGTATCAGACATGCACAAAGGGTAGGAGGCACACCGACCCAGAATGCCACCCTTAGCCACACACATGTCCACAGACCACCATGCCCACTGCCAGTCATTGTGCGTGTGTCAGATGCTGGGCACCATTGCACATTGGTGTACAGTGCAATGCAGACATCATCATGCACACGCAACTGCGGACAGCAGCCGGGAGGGTGTGTTGATGGACTGTGTGTCTGCATGCAGGGCCGGGTACCCACCCGTGCATTGCCCACTGAATGACACAATGCACACAGGGCAGCATCAGACAGTAGCCGCATTGGGAGACTGGTCAGTCATGCGCCACAGTGCCCCGGCTGCCACGGATGCGTGGGCATCCCCACCAAGACCCGCCAGCACTGACAGGCTGACCACTGGCCTCATGGGGTGGCACCGATGGTCCCCCAGGGGTTCCACTGCATGAACGCGACCGTGCTTGTGCAGGGGCCTGCAGCACACCAAACATGCCTGGGCCAGGCATGCTCGGGATGCCCACAGCTGAACCCGGTGTCGACAAGGAGGGTGTCACACGACACCAGGAACATTGGGGGGTGGACATTGCTCTGCGCGGTGTCTGTGCTGCATGGGCAAATAACTGTGTGCCCCCTGTGGCCATGGCAGCTGTGATTGTATGTGTCAGCCTGTCAATGGCAGCGGTCACATCCTCCTGCATCTGGTCCATCCCTGCCAGGAGCAGAGCGGTTTCTCTGCTGCGATGCTCCTCTGCCCACTCCAGAGCTGCACTCAGTGCATCCACCACTGTCACAAGCTGCATCTGCTGATTGATTGATGCTTGCAGTATGTGGGTGTCCTCATCCAAGAGGTCATCTGCCTGATTGGCATTCTGTCCCTCAGGGCGTGCGCAGCCCTGATGCTTAGCACCCCTTGAGGGTGGGTGCTGCATACCAGGACCAGGCTTGGGCATGTCCACAGGTGGTACACTGACACCGCTCCCTGACACTGTACCCCCAAGCCCATTGGCCGAACGCTGATGCTGCCACTCCTGCTGCTGCTCCCCAGGGCTCACTGGTGCCGTCGCAGTGGCTGCAAAGTCCCACTGTCCTGTACACACACCAGTGCTGCCCCACTGGTGCTGACAGGCACAGGCTGGGACTGTGATGACACGCAGGCCTCCACGGCGGCACCACCCACAGCCATGGCCGTGATGTTACCTGATGTGTGGGCATCCTGTGGCACACACATGTCACTGCTCATGATGTTAGCAACATCATCATCGGTGATGGCCCCTGCACCAGCCCGAGTCCCAGCATGCCGGCATCCATGGATGCCGGCATGCTGGGACACAGGCAGGGCCTCCTCTGCACCTGTTCCAACAACATCAGTCTGGACATCCAGGCGGGCCCACTGTCGCACTGAGCCACGTATTCCTGTGGAGGTGGATGGGCCCTCCTCCATCTCCATCTGACTGACCTCAGTGGAGAGGCCCACCACCGCTGACCCTTGCAGACACTTAGGAGCTGTAAGGGAAATCAAAGTCACGTTAATGCATGTGACCTACCCTGTCCCCCCAATAGACAGACCATGACCTACCATGCAGTGATGGGCTACCACCCATCTGGAATCCACCACCCGGAACACCCTCAATGGTGCAATGCTGCATGCTGCCAGCAACCCTCTCCTCCTGTGGGGTCAGACGTAGCACCTCCGGCTGTCCCCCACCTGTCGCATATCATGCTGCCCTGATGGCAGCCACCTTCTTAATCCTCCTCCTGTCTGTGCCCATCTTCTTCTTGCACTCCTGCATGGAGCGCTGCTGGCTGCCATGCAGGTTTATAGCATGTGCCACCTCCTCCCATGTAGCAGCACGGGCCTGTGGTGTTCCCTGGCGTCCGCTGAGAAGTGGCTCCTGGTCCAGGTAGGCCTCTAACAGGGCATCCATCTCGGCCTTTGTGAAATTTGGCCTCCTCCTCCTCCTACAACTCTGTTCCTCTTCCTCCACAGCTGGCTCGGTCATGATTCAGCCTGTGAGAATGACAGGTGTTACCTGTAACTGTGCAGTCCCATGCATGTCCCAAAATCCACAGTTCATACTCCCAAACAGCATGCAACTCACCAATAGACTGCAGTAACCGACTATGGCCAGTGCAGCCCAATGTCGCACTTTTATAGCGCAACCCATGCAAATGAGGTGAGGTGCATCTTTAAGTGGATGCAAATGCAGTGACTGCGCCATTGAATGGCTGATTAGCTGAGTTGCATATGACGGCTGAATATCATGCTTTTGCGCTTTGCGCAATTGTGTTGAACGTGCTGAGCAAAGGGTGCAGTTTTGTGACATGCGCAGTACACACCTAACTGCGCATGCCCGGGTTGATGACTCAGGCGCCTGCCACGCCGCTGACGTGCTGTGCATGGAAGGCAGTGCAGGGCATGGCCACCACTGTGCCAGTGGCACTACAGCACTGTTCACCTATAAGGTGCTGTGGCACTGGGGCATCGTAGGCGCACTGGGGCAATAGCGCAGTAGGCCATTGCAGGAGGTGGCACACAGGCACCCATTTGCGCTACACGCATTGGGTTCCAATTGTGCTGTGGCTGTCAGTGTGCCAGAGACCCTTGACCCTGTGCCAGACCTTGGCCCCCTAGGCGCCATGTGTCAGGCATGGGTGCACCACTATCGCGCTGTTCAGTGACAGCGCGGTAGGGAATGGCAGCACTGTACCACGCAGCATCTGCACGTGGCAGAACTGCACTGCAGAGCACCATTTTGACTCTACTGAGCAATAGAGATGACGCGGAGGAGAGCTGCCCAGTGGAGCCAGGTAGAAATGGCAAACTTGGTTGCCATTGTGGAGCCACTTGTTGACCCACTGTTTGGTGAGGCACCCCTGGACAGGTCCAGGAGTCAGGTGTGGCAGGAAGTGACCGACGCCCTGGAGGAGGCCATAGAAATGGGGCGGATGGTGGAGCAGTGCCACCACAGATATGGGGACCTGAGGTGGAGGGACCTGGACCTGCTTGCCCACCTGCAGGCACATGCCAGGAGGGGCATGGTGCCACCACCAGGTAGGTGCAACATCCATGCACTTTTATCTTCCATATGGGTATCACGGTTGCATGTGTCTGGAACATGGGGAGGGACCATCCGGTGTTGGCTGTGGTGGTGTTATCAGGGTGTGGGGTGGGTGGGGCTGGCTGTGTGGGATTGCACACACATGGGGGCAGGGGGACTTTGCTACAGGATTGTACTGATGTTCCTCTCTCCATGTTTGCACCTTAGGCCCAGACAAATGATGGCTGGCAAGGGAGAGGAGGCGCCAGCAGGAAGACCATCACTCCAGGAGGGGCGAAGGTCCACAGAGGCAGAGAGACCAGCCTGATGATGGTGAGTGCCTCACATCTATGATTATTATTGCATGCTGTGTAACAGGTCGGGCAGCAGGGCATGGCCACCATCCATTGACACCACTGCCATGCACGCAACTTGTTACAGTCAGCACTGTCCACTGGCACTGCATGTCTGGGAGTGCATCAATGGTGGTCCATGCGTGCACCGGGTACATGGCTGTGCCACTGCTTTCGCACCACATAGCCATGTCACTGAACAGCCACGGTGGTGCTGTACAGGACTTGGCTGGTGGGTGTGTGTGCAGCGGTCCGCATGGCTGTGTGCACCTGGGTGGGCAGGTCTTGTGGATGTGATCACTGTGGGTGGTCACACACCATCACAGAGGCATGTCCCACGATCATATGCCATGCACAGTGGGTGGGCTGCATGGGGCTGTGCATTTGCACCTATTGACTCTGCTCCCTTGTCCTAGGTGGATGGCAGCTGCACAACATCAGTGTGGCACTGCAGGAGATCCTCCAGGTTGCCAGGTGTCACCGGAGATACTGGAACGCATCGACAGGCTCGGTGTCAGATGGCGTCATGGTGGGAGGAGAAACCGGAGCGGGGAGTGGGGCTCCCGCTGAGCTTGGCAATTCCCCTGATTTCCCCTACCCCCCTGGACACACCCTCACACCCCTCCTTCCCTCTACTGTTTGTTCACCCTGCCCTTACCCACTCCCCACCTTGTTTGTGGCCCTCTCCCCAAACCTTTGTAAATACTTGTATGTAGTTTTATTTGCTGTTTTTAAATATGTTTCCTTTGATATGCCTACTGTGGTGGTCTCTGATTTGCAGCGGGCTATAGGTGCTCAGCTGCAGTGGTGTGCATGGCATCAGGAGTGGTGCAGTCATGTGCGTGTGTGTGTGTCCGTGGGGATGTGAGTATGGTGTGGAAGTGGCTATCAGTCACTGTCTGTGCCATGTGTGTTGTTCCCTGTGCACTGGATGACTGTGTGCAGTGGTCCACGGTGCATGCTCTGTGTCCATGGCACACCTGTCAGACCATCCATGGCCTGTGCAGCTGACACCCATGCATGTCTATGACATGCACGGTCCACTGGCATGTCAGTGGTGGCTGTGCATGCAGGACAACCACTGTACCCAGCACAATGCCGGGTTGCCTCCTATCACTGGTGTGGTGCATGTCTGCCTCGGGTGACACTGTGGCCTCCACTGTTGTTGTCCCACCTCCATGCTGTCGCTTGTGTGTGTCACAGGGGATGTGCACCACTGTCTGTCACTTGTGCTCTGGGCAAATGCTGGTGGCGTACAGCTCCACAGTGCCTGCGCAGGGTGGCTGGCACTCCTGTGCCATGGAGGAGTGCTGGCTGTGTGTATTTGCTTCCATGGCCACACGCTGGGGGCTTGGTTGCCCCACTACTGTGTCCCTGTGTTAGTGTGCCCTTGGGTATGGGTGGGTGTTTGTCCATGTACTGTGTTGCATCCTGTGTGTTGCATGCTTCCATGCACCACTGTGGGTGTCTGCACTGGCTGCTGTGGCCAGTGCTGGGTCGGGGTGTGTCCTTGGGAGGGTGTGCAGGGTGCTGTACCACTGGTGATGGGGTCCGGGGCATGCCCTGTCACATGTGGGGTACCTCGTGTGCCGACGCATGGTCGGTCTCTCAGCTGTACCTCGGGGGGGGATGTGCATGGTGGCACTGTGTATGCAGTCATTGCATCTCTGTGTGCTGACACCCACTGATGGGTGCTTGTGGTGGGGCTGCCTTGCATGGTTCTGTGGTGCACAGGGTTGCATTGTCACAGTAGGGGTGGTGGCATGCATGGGGTATCCTGCACTGGTGGACGCTGCTCCTGGGCAGGGTGTCTGGGGGTCACGGTGCAGGGTGTGCTTTGAATTAGTGGGATGGTATGGCACGGGGTGGTCGGCCCTCCTTGTGTACCAGTCACAGCTTGCCAGGGGGTATGATGGGGCGCCATTGCCCGGCTGTGGGTTGGTTGCTGGTCTCCATGGGCCAGTGGTTATTCCAGCCTTCCCCCAGTTGTGCAGTGCATGGGGTGTGGGGGGATGATGTCTGTTCTGCTGTGTGTTCTTCTGCCCATCTGTGGCATGGGTGGTGGGCCCCTGCATCCCTGTTTGTGCTGTTGCATTGCTGCCCTGCTGCTGGGGGACATCCCTGGTTGCACTATGGCACATCTGGACTGCTCAGCTGAACATCCCTTGTTGCGCTATGGCGCATCAGATATGCTCAGCTTCACCACTCTAGTTACGCTATGGTGCAGGTGGTGTGATATTCAGTCGTTGGCTGTAGGCACATCTTGGCCGGCGCAGTTTTTGAATATCGCGCCTCTTGCGCATGGGCGCAATGGACTTGTGCTTGCTCCTGCTGTTGCTCACTTTTTGGACGCAGTTTGAATATCTGTGCCCTAATGTTTAACATATTGATTTGTAGCCCATGTTTCAAACCAATTCATATCTTCAATCTGTCAGAATCCAAAAAGTAAACCAAAAAGAAATTGTTGCAAACAGTGGTTTTGAACAGATCAAGTTTCCCAAAGAGGGATAGGTTATAGTTTTCACCCAGTTTTTCTAATTCTCTCAATTAAAGAAAATGGGCTTGCAAATCAGCTCATGGTTATTCATGAGCTATGGTTACACTGACATTTTAAAAACATGGGACACATAAGGAACATTTCTTCTTGCAATGTGAACAGGTGAAACCAAAAATAAATTGTTGTAAACAGTGGTTTTGCACAGATCAAGCTTCCTAAAGAGGGACAGCTTGATTTCACCTGATTTTTCTAATGCATTCAGTTGTTACAAATGGGTATGCAAATAAGCTCATGATTATTCATGAGCTATTAAGTGACTCTAGGTGACCAAGCCATGCTCCTTCGTACAGCTGCTTTGAAGTGCTTATTTAGCATGCTCAGAACCAGAATATTTAAAATGTAATAACTTTGAAATGGACTAACATTTTTTCATTAAACTAGTGAAAGGCACATCTGTGGGCCAGGCCCATTCTACTCCAAAAAGTCCAGACCAAAATTCCAAATCATCTGTGCACAAGGCAATGCTCACAAAAAAATAAAAACCAGCATGAAACAGCAAGTTTTTTACTTTTTCACTATCCACATCTCAGAATTTGCACTTCCAACTGGAACAAAACTTGGCACATGAAGAGATCTACCCAATAAGACCACACATGCAAAATTGCATGCAAATAAATCTGTTGAATGGTTGCAAAGATATCAAAGTGCAAAATTTTAGATTTAACTTAGAACCCACTCCTCAGCCCTAACTATAGTGGTGCTACTGCGCCACTATAATACTGTATATAGATACACACTGTACACAGATATATTAATAACTTTGTCCTGGTTCAATAGAATTTCACTACATTTTGCATGCACAGTCTGGAAGGCAAGGTGTCCTGATTTGCTAAGTTTAGTTTCAGTCAGATTTGTGAATCCCTTGTGTTTTTTTCGCTGTTTTCTGTCATCATGTACAGCCCAGATGGTTTGGAATTTTGGCCTAAAATTTTCAGGGTAGAAAAGGGTACGCGGCAGAATGGGGCCTTATTATTAATTCATTCCCAAGTTATAAGCATTTGAAATTTTGGTTCTGAGCATGATCAGTAGGGTATCAAACATCTATCCAGAAGACCTTACTGAGCATGTTCAGAACTGAAGTTTTAAACCCCGATAATTTAGCAATGGATTAATATTTCTTTATTAAACCAGCAAAAGGCACACCTGTGGGCCAAGCCCTTCTACCCTGAAAATGTCAGACCAAATTCCAAATTATCTGGGTGCTAAATGATGACAAAAAAACAGCAAAAAGTGGATATTTTTTTTTAAACATTTTTTGCTATCCAGATCTCAGAATCCGCACATGCAGCCAGAAGAAACTTGGCAAGTACAGAGATCTACCCTCTGAAACCGTGTATGCAACATTTTGTTCAAATCCGTTGAGCGGTTGCAAAGACATTAAAGTGCAAAGATGGCATCTCACGAAAAATGATTTTTTTCTCACAAAAATGGATAGGCCCCTCACAACAAAGAATCCTTGTTCATGGGACCAAATTCTTTTGCAGTTCCAATAAGCTATCCAAAAGACTTAACTAAGCATGCTCAGAACTTGAAACTTTAAAATTACATAACTTTGGGACGGATTAATATTTTTTTCACCAAACCAGTAAAAGGCAGTTCTGTGAGACAAGACCTTTTCTAGCATGAAAATAGACCAAAATTCCAACCCAACTGGTTCAACAAAATGGCAAAAAATGCACAAAAAACAGCAATTTGTAATGTTTTAGCACTATGTGCAGTTTGGAATCTGCAAATCTGACCGAAGCAAAATGTGTCACACCAAGAGATCTATTATACAAAACTGCGCATGCAAAATTTCATGCAAATCCATAGAATGGTTGCAAAGTTATTAAAGGGAAAAGTTAAAGGTTTAACATAGAAACCCCTGCTCAACCCTAACTATAATGGTGCCACTGTGCCACTATAATATATAGATATGTATATGTATATGTACACATATAGATATATACATGGATGGGACTTTTGCCCACAGTGGAGACATTATCATATATTTCCCTGTATACCTCACCAGTTAACACTGTATACCTTCTGAGGTAAACCTGTATACAACGACGAGGCACGCTGATGAGTCCTGGTAGGATGAAACACGTGTATGTGTCTTCTGTTAGAACCCTTTGCAGACTGTGTGAGAGACCTTTAGGTTCCATGCATTTCTGCTTAAAGTTGAACCAGCATAATATACTGTGGTGATTTGCATATACAGTCCATGGTGCTTTGTATTATGGAGGTATGTGTGATTTTGTATTTCTTTAAAACTTGGCTTCCCGGCCAGTGCCCTTTGGGGTAACCATTGCCTCAGTGCTTGCACGCTGAGGTTCTTTGTCATCCAGAGGTAAACCTGTATAACATGGAAAAATGCACCTAAAGAACATGTAAAAGCAGGCTTCACACCACCAATTAAACAATGACAAATTAATCAAAAAGCACTAGTTAAGGGCAGCTGAGTGTTGAAGTGTTAGTGTGACCTCCTGCCATGCCAGCGACCTGGGATCAGAAGCAACCTAGGGTTGCTGGGGGCTGGCCAGGGTGTGAGAGGATGAGCATCTGATGGACTACTCTTCTCTCCCATGGAGGAAGGCATGCTGTTCCTGCCAAATGACTGCCACCAGATGGCGGTCTGGTGGTAGTGTGGGCCTGTAGGCCAGCACATGAAGGGAGGAAGCTGCGGGACTTTCGTGGTGTGCACGTGTACTTCCACATGTGTGCATATGTCTGTGCATTCCCTAGCATGGGGACTGGGAAAAACTCAGGTGGAAAAAGTGGTGAGGTGGGCACTAATGACATCCTACACACTGACACCCACCTGCTCAGCCAGCAGGGACCTTGGACAGCATAGCACTGGGTATGGAATTCAGGTGGGAGGATGGACCTCCCCTCCTGACCCTGCCATAGCTGGCAGTCCATGGGGGTCAGATGACTGGTAAGTTCATGGGAAGGCAGAAGAGAGTGGGACAGTGGGGGACAGAGTTGAGGGGAGCCCTGCCTGCTTCAGGTAACAGAAGGAACATACAAACATATGAACTTACCAGCAGATACAGGCCATATGGTCTGTCAAGTCTGCTCGAGTGTGCAGATAGCAATTATTACACTGCAGCTGACCCTCCTTCCCTCTCCTACCCCCAGACCATTAATGAAGCTACCCACCCAAACACCAAAAACCCAGAGTGTAGCTCCCTTCTTAACCTAATCCTTGTGAGCAAGCCTCACCCATTCTCCCACTCAGGTGTATTCTTTAATGACATCAGCGGCCACTGTGCCATTGCATGTGTAAGGTTGGTGCAACTCCAAACCTCCTCTTCCTCTAAATACATCCATAAGAGATGTAAATGGAACTTCTACCCAGATGCTTTTCTCTACGACCTCCAGTATGCTAACTGGCAGAAATTTTACCTCGCATCTTCTGTGGAAGAGGCACACGAGGTACTTCATGTAATACTCACCGGAACCCTAGACCTCCATGCCCCAGTTACCAAAAGCAGAACCAAAAGAAAATCCTGTCCCTGGTTCATGGTTAACCTAAAGACTGCCTTATGGCATTGGGATGCTCTTTGGAAAAGAGCCAGAAAGTCTAAATTGGCCACAGAGTGGACTGCTTTCTGAACCGCAAGGAATTTCTGCACAGAAACTATCAGAGCTATGAAGTCTAGTTATTTCTGCTCTGAGCTTAACGCATCCACTAACTCTGCTACTAAGTTTTGGAAAACTTTAGGGAGGTAGAAGGCCATAACAGCGCTGGCATGCTTCCTCACAAAATTTTGACTGGTGGTACCCACACTACAGATACAAATGAGATCCTTGACCTCCTTAACAACCACTTTGCCACAGCAGGGATGGCTTTTGATACCTCCCCAGCAAATGCCATCAGGGCACAGTTCCTTAGTCAGTCATCTGATTGCCATGATCCGGAATTGATTGACCCATACCATTCTTTCTCCTTCTGTCCGGTCACCATCAAACAAGTTGAGGACCTTCTTCTTCAACCTGATAATAAGAAAAGTGCGGGTGCGGATATGATTGAGCCTTTCTTCCTAAAGTTGGCCTACCATATTTTGGCTCCCCCTTTACCCACCTTTTCAATTTGTCTCTCAATCAGGGCTCCCTCCCCAAGGTCTGGAAGACTGCCCATGTCATCCCTCTATTCAAAGCAGGGGACCACTGCAACCTAAATAATTACTGCCCAATCTCCTTGCTCCCGGCCTTGTCAAAACTATTGGAGAAGGTAGTAAATGAAGAGCTCAGATCTCATCTGGAAAGTTTTAGTCTACTAAACCCAATTCAATCTGGTTTCTGTCCCATGCATAGTACCTTCGCTGCCCTTGCTAAGGTTATAAATGACTGTCAGTCCACATTTGATAATAAACAATACAGATGCGCCTTGTTTCTGGACCTTAGAAAGGCTTTCAACATGGTGGACCATAATTTACTCCTGGTGACCCTGAAGAAAGTTGGGGAGGACAACCTGGCCCTAAGTTGGTTCGTAAGCTATCTTGTGGACAGAGAGCAGCAGGTCAAGGCTGAAGGAGACCTATCGCCAAAACAAATACTCCTTAGAGGTGTCCCCCAAGGATCCATACTTTGTCCACTTTTCTGCCATTTATATTAATCAAATTGACACTGGCCCAAAAGTCAGCTGGTATCCATCTCTTCACTGATGATACAGTGCTATACATTGACAGATCAACTCCAGATCAAGCCATTTTGGAACTCCAGAATGATTTCGACATCCTCCAAAAAAATCTACTCAACTTGAAACTCCTGCTCAATGCCAAAAAAAATAAGGCCATGATTTTCTCTCCACTGGCCCCTTATCTCAAAAAAAAAAAAAAAAAAACAGATAAGGTTCCTCATATAAGCACCCTTTTGGGAGAAGCCCTGGAGTTCATGGAAAAATTGAAATATCTGGGGGTCTGGATTGACTACAAATTGTCCTTCACTGATCATATTGATGAACTCACTAAGAAACTGCATCAAATGCTCAGTATTTTCTTCAGGATCAAGCACTCACTAACCCAGAAGGCTAGAAAACTCCTAGTCCAAGCTACTGTCTTGCCTGTCCTAGACTATGCGGACTTACTATATGGCCATAGTACTAACGCAGCTCTCTCCAAGCTTGATACCCTATACCACAGAGCCCTTAGGTTCATTTTGGATGCCCCTTATGACACGCACCACTGCATCCTCTATTCTTCTGTAGGCTGGACCTCCCTTAGCTTCAGGAGGCAAAAGAATGCTATTCTATGGACATATAAGGCAATCACTCATAAATTACCTCAGTACCTCACAAGCTGCCTAACTCCCTGCATCCCTAGTGCCTATTCTCTCAGAAGTCTTACCATATTATGTCTTGCTATCCCTAAAGTTAAAATGCACTTTGGTAGAGCCTCAATAAGCTTCACTCTTCCTACACTCTGGAATAAGATCCAGAAAACCTTAAGGTTCACTACCCCTGTCACGTTCTGCCCCTTTAAATCCTTGTTTTTAAGGACCTCCTCCAAGTCTGTCATTGTTTCAAGTCAAGGTCTTAACATCATGATTTGTTACTGCTTTAAATTCTGGACTTAAACCTCAACCACTGCCTGAGTTGTCATTTGAGTCCCCCCCTTCTGTCATTGTCCAAATCAAGGTCCCAACAACACGATCTGTCATTGCTTCAAATATTGGACTTAAACCCCAACCATTACCTTTGGCATCTGTCATGTTCTCCCTTCGAACAGTCCTTCCTCCATAGGCCATCATGTCCAGCCGTCTCCTATCTCAGTTGACCTTCCCTCCCCACTCCCTATACCCCTTCCCCTTCCCACCCCACTTGCCAGGCCATGCCTAGAGTACTTATCAAAGGACTCTTTCATCTCAGTCTTCTTTGCATTTTGACACTAGAGGGACTGCCAATCCTGCTCACTATGACTCCCTCCAATGATGTTTATTGTATAAACTTTAGCTCATTACCTTACATCCATATATCTGTATCCATGCAATTGTATTTAAATGGCACTATCTCCTGTTGGACCTATTGCTATGTTCTGGTGCAAGTGTCTTGTCAAATGAGATGGTTATATACAGTATTATTATGTTTTTGTTATTACTATGTAATTATTATGTACGTTAACTCAACCTGTGATGTCTTAACCCTATTGGCAATTGTTTTGCCCCAGCTCGATCTTGAAAATGAGCTTGTCTCAATGATGTTCCGCCTCGCAGAATAAAGATATTGATTGATATCAGTGACCCCCCCCTCACTTTAGCCCATCCCCTTTTAAAACTGCCCACCAACTTACAGGATGCCACCTTCTTGGGCAGTGCATTCCACATAGACACCAACCTCTCTATGAAGAAGTGCCTCCTCATTTACCTCTTGAATCTTCCACCCTCCAATCTCAGACCATGCCCCCCTCATGTCCCCCCCAATTTAAAAATCCCCTCTGTACCAGTCTTGTTTATACTCGATGTATATTTAAAGGCCTCTATCATATCCCCCCTCTCCTCCAGGGAATACATGTTAAGCTCCCTCAGCCTCTCCTCATAGGGTTTGTCCTCCAATCCCAGGATCATCCTTGTTGCTCTGCACTGGACCCCCTCCAGTAACTTAACATCCTTCTTTAAGTATGGGCAACAGTACTGCAGGCAGTACTCCAGGTGCAGCCTCACCAACGCCTTGTAGAGTGGCAGGATCACCTCCCCTCTCCTGGAGGTGATTCCTCTAGCAATATAACCGAACATCTTATTGGCTTTAGCTGCTGCTTTCCTGCACTGTGCTGACTGGTTAATTTGCCCTGTCATTATCACCCCAAGATCTTATTCCTCCTCTGAAGTGGCTATCTGTACCCCTCCCAACTGATAACACCTCCTTGAGTTCTTTGCTCCCAAGTGCATGAATTTTGCACTTCTTAGCATTGAACTCCAGCTGCCATGTGTCTGACCAGTACTCAAGTTTAGCCAGATCATCCTGCAGCCACTGCCATCCTACTTTGTCATCCACCACTGCACCGATCTTTGTGTCATCCACAAATATACTAATCTTGTTCCAAATGCCATGAGAGATGTCAGCAATGAAAATGCCAAACAACACAGGGCCCAATACCGAGCCCTGCAGTACCCCACTCATTACATCTCTTGGAAATGAGAGTTCCCCTCCCACTACCACCCGCTGTTGTCTCCCTTGAAGCCAGTTCCTGATTCAATTCACCATCTTTGTCCCTGTCCCCTGGTATCCCAACTTGCTAATCAGCCTCCCATGTGGCACTGAAAACAATGCCTTTCTGAAAGCCAGATACAAAACATCCACCACATGGCCCTTGTCATGTATCTTAGTCACCCAGTCATAATAGTCAGCCAGGCTGGTTTGGCAGGATCTTCCAGAGACAAACCCATGTTGCTTTCCATCCTGGAGACTGTTACCTTCTAGAAAGGTTACCAACCTCTCTTTAAAGATTGTCTCCATTAACTTACCCATGATGGATGTAAGACTTACTGGTCAATAGTTACACATTTTTTCCTTGGGTCTGCTTTTGTGGAGGGGCACCATGTGAGCCATTCTCCAGTCCTGGGGTACGCACCCCATTTGCAGAGAAGTGTTGAACAAGTCTGCTAATGGCTCTGCCAGGACCACCACCAATTCCTTCAGTACCCGGGGGTGTACACTGTAAAGGCCTGGTGCCTTGTCTACCTGCAGTGCCCTTAAACCTTCTAGCACCCTGCCAACTGAGATTTCCCCATCTGTCACCCCTTCCCCCAGTACCAACCCTCCCTACCCACTGAGGCAGTGACCCATCCTTCTCCTTAGTAAATACAGAACAGATGTATTCATTTAGTGTTTCCTTCTGCTCTGCCCCTTTCTCTGCCCATCCCCAATCCTTCTTGATCCTTACTATTTGATCCTTACAGATCCTTCTCTCCCTTATGTACCTGAAGAAGTTCTTCTCCCCTTCCTTGATACCCTGTGTCAACCTAAGCTCTCTGAAAGGCTTGGCTGCCCTGAATTCTCTGGTCACCTCTTGTGATTTCTTCAGGTACTCCTGTCTATTCTCTCCCCAGCTGGATTTCTTGAATCTTCTGAAGGTTGCCCTTTTTGCCCTCACCTTTTCCAACACCTCCCCGCTTAACCAACTTGGTTTTTTGGACCTAACCTTTTTGCTTTGTGTCTTAGTACAGGAGCTCATGGCCTAAGTGAGCCCTAGCTTGATAACTTCCCATTTCTGGTTAGCATCCATGTATGGGTGGATGTTGGCTAGGTGCTCTGCCACTATTTCCCACATCCTATCAAAGTCAGCTCACCTGAAGTCCAACACCCATTCCCTATCCCTGCAGCCTCCCTGGCCATGTTGAGTGGGAACCACACTGTGCAGTGGTCACTCCCTGCCAGCAGATCCTCCACCCCCAGTTCTCTGACAAACTCCCTATTAGACAGCATGAAGTCCAGAGTGTTGCCTAACCTGGTTGGCTCATTTGCCATGTGTACCAAGAAGCTGTCTTGCAAAGCCTCAAGGAGGATCTGCTCCTTTGCACTCAAGGTGGGTGGGGTGCGCCAGTTTACCCCTGGCAGATTGAAGTCCCCCACAATCACAGCGTTACCCTTCCTGCTGACCCTCCTTATCTGCTCCTCTAGTTCTCTGTTCAATTCCTCTGCCTGAGATAGTGGTCCCTACACCACCCCCATCCTAAGTGTCCTGTTTCTGAAATCCTGGATTTGTATCCATAAAGCCTCTGTTCTACCCTCCTCCACCTCCTCCCTGGCACACCTTATTCCCTCTCTCATATAGATTGCCACCCCACCCCCTTTCCCTTTTTCCCTATCCCTGTGGTATAGCCTGTACTCTGGGATCACCAGGTCCCAGTCTTGGTATTGGGTGGCCCATGTTTCAGTGATGGCAGCTATGCCCACCTCCCCTTCTGCTGTTAGAGCCCGCAACTTGGCCATTTTGTTCCCCAGGCTCCTTGCATTCAAGGAGACTAACCTCTAATATGTGCCCTTCCCATTCTTCCCCTTCTGAACACTATTATTATCAGTCCTGCATGAACAATCCCCTGTTCCATCACTGCTGGTATAGGGGTAAGTCTATTTGGCTCCCCAATCAGGAGATCTTGTTTGAGTTCCACCCACTTGCCCCCCCAAACCTTATTTAAATCCACTCTGGTTGCTATGTATTCCCCCAGTCTCTGTTTTAATACCTCAGATCCCTCCTTGCTGAAGTGTAACTTGTCCTGGCATACAGGGTGCTGCTATCCTAAGTTCTACCCCATCCCCCCACAAGCCCAAACCCTTTTGTCTGACACCAGTCCCCCAACCAAGTGTCAAACTCCCCTATTTTCAGTTTCCTTGCAGCATTTCCTCTGGGTACTGGGAGAACTTCCAAGAAAGCTTCTGAGCTCCCTGCCTCCTCACACAACTTCCCAAGCTCCATGAGCCTCTCCTGTACCTACTTGACTATGTTTGCCTCCAAGTCATTCATGCCCAAGTGCACCACAATATGAGGTTTCTCCCTTCCCCTTTTTGCATACTTAAGAATAAACTGTCCCACACTTCCTGCTGTCATTTCTGGCATGCACTCCACCCATATGCCATTATGCTAGCCATCCCTACTTCCCCATCTCACCCCTTTTAGTACTGAGTCCCCCAGAACTAGGACACCACCCCCTTTTTCATGTTTTAGCCCTGACCCTTCAAATTTTCCTGGCCCCAGTTCCTAACCTTTACCCCTATTCACATACCCTGCTGCTCCCTGCCCTAGCAGCCTCCTCCCCAGCCCCTACACTCATACTGTCCCCCCCGACTTTATCTTTAGCTGACCTGATAGCCACTCACCCTAATGCACTCACTGTATTAGCACTATCACTCTGATAACCACCTATCTCTTGCTTTCCTTCCCCCTCCTTAGCTTTAGTCTCCCCGCCCACTCTCCTAGCCATTGCCCTCTTCCCATTACCCATCATATCTTTGTCCCCTATGTCTGCCAAACTGCTGCCCTCTGGGTTGTTAGTACCTTCCTTTCTTCCTGTCCCATCCTCAGGTTCCTCTCCCTTCTTATCCTTCATTGTAGCCAGCACTGAATCTATTGTTTGACACCTCTACCTGCCCTGAGCTTCGCCTGGCAAACTGCTATGAGACTTCCATTTTCTGCCTGCTCTTGGGCCATTACTGCTCCTAGTCCCAATCCTCTTCCAGTCCCCTGGTTTAGTACCCATAGGTTCCTGAGGAGGTGGCACTTGCGGTCCATTTACCCCACCCCCTTCTCCCCCCTGGGTCTGGGATGTATTCCATCCTCTGGGGTACTCCTATGTGCCCCAGGTGCTGGAAGGTCCCCCCACACTGCCCCCTCCTTCTCCTTAGCTCTGTCCTTAACCAACTAATCTTGTCCCTAAACTGCTCCAGCTGTTCACACACCAAGCACCCCCCCGCTCTCCATGCTATCCCTAAAAAGATAGCTGCCCTACATCTATTGCAGACTACCACCCTCCCCATATCTCTACCAGACTCCCAGCTCACCCCTGCACCCACAGCTGAATGCTGCCTGTCCCGACCCCTAGGACCATCCCACCTTCTAGGGATATCCACATTATTCTGCAACACACCCTCTTCCTCACTGATACATATAATATATTTATAATATTTTTGTTTGGTCCCTTCAAATCACAGGTATGATCTGGATGAGTTAGAGGATGCACCTGGCTGTGCTATACACCAATCCCAATGCAGCATCTCCCCAGTAAAGGTGGGTAAGTCTGGGGGAGGGATAGATGGGGAGGGTGGGTTGGTCCTACACTGACCCCAGCCCCTTCCCTACACACAACTCCCTTCCAAGACCTCTGGTGCAGAATTACAGAACACAAGAACCACACTGAGCAGCCCGAATGCCCGCTGCTGAGTCTGTCGACCCACACACAGAGGGCACAGAAAACACTTTACATTGGCAACAGTAATAAAAAAAGAAAATCCCTGACTTCCCTGCACCTATAGTTCATGCTACCTCTGCTCAGCAGCAGCTTTCAAACAGCAACACCTGAAGCTAACTAAATGGGACCTGTTTAACTAGATTCTTCTTTTTGTTTTTTAAAAGCTTGCTGGAAATACCTTTTCTGGGCACCCCAAGATCCAGGGTACCCAGCTTATTGACAGGAGCTGCCCACTCATGTTCTTCATACAGTATGAGAACAGTGGGACTTTCTTGAGTTCTGCAACTGTAGCCAAAAGTCATGCTGCGGGCTGCAGTGGGAGTAATGATCCGCCAATTCCCTGTTCTATTTCACTGACTTTCTCTTTCTCTATATGTTTCTCTGTATCTATCTTTCTGTCTGTCTGTCTGTCTGTCTATCTATCTATCTATCTATCTATCTATCTATCTATCTATCTATCTGTGGTTCTCAAGGGCAGTAGCAGAGAAAGTAAAGGCAAAGAAACTAACATTCCAAAGGTACAAGTCAACACTGAAGGAACAGGATAGGGAGGGTTATCAGGAGCAACAAAACAAAGCAGGGAAAGCACTTAGAAGCACAAAGGCAAAAACGGAGGAGAACATTGCCAAGTCAGTTAAAAAAGGGGAAAAAACATTCTTTAGGTATAGAAGTGAAAAGAGGAAGAATGAGGCATGGATAGTAAGACTAAAAGAGGAAGGAAGGCAGTGGGTGGAAGAGGAACAGAAGAAAGCAGACATATTGAACAAGTACTTTTGTTCAGTATTCACGAAGGAAGGGGTAGGTGAGAAGCCACAGATAGGGGGAAGGGCCTTAAAAGAAGTGAGATGGACACTAGACCTTTTACGGAGGAGAGAGTATGCAAGGAACTAGCGCAACTAAAAGTGAATAAGGCAATGGGGCCAGATGGGGTTCACCACAGGATACTGAGGGAACTTAAGGAGGAGCTGACTGCATCTCTGACGGCCCTGTTTAACCTATCACTAAATACAGGGGAAGTTCTGGGAGACTGGAGGAGGACAGATGTGGTCCCACTTCACAAAAGTGGGAATAGGGAGGAGGCAGAAAACTACAGACCTGTAAGCCTGACTTTGACGGCAGACAAAGTGATGGAAACACTACTAAAGGATAGGATTGGGGAATATCTGGTAACCAGTGGATTACAAGATGCAAGGCAGCATGGGTTCACAGGGGAGAGATCTTGCCAAACAAACCTGATTGAGTTCTTTGACTGGGTGACCAGGGAGGTGGATCAGGGAGGAGCAGTTAATGTGGAGTACGAGCACACAAACATATAAAAATTGCCAGCAGAAACAGGTCATAGTAGTCTATCGAGTATGCTTGAGTGTGCAGCTCTCTCTGTTTTACTGTAGCTGCCCCCATCCCTTGCCCCCAGAGCAATCCTTCACCCCTTTCCCATCCTCTTTCTCCCTCCCATTGCAACTCTCTCTTTTACCCTGTCCAACCCCCCTCTAAAACTTCCCACTGTTTTCAATGATATCACCTGCTCAGGTAGTTCATTCCACTTTGACACCACCCTTTTTGTGAAAAAGTGCCTCCTCATTTCCTTTTTAAATCTACCCCCCACAAGTATTGTGGCCCCTTGTGGTCCGCTCCATTTTTAAATTGAAAATGCCCTCCACTTCAACCTTGTTTATACCCTTTAGGTACTTGAAGGTTTCTATCATATCCCCCTTTCCCATCTGTCTTCTAAGGAATACATATTGAGTTCTTTTAACCTATGCCCTGGATCATCTTGGTTGCCCTTCACTGAACCCCCTCCAGTTGCCTGATGTCCTTCTTCACATATGGGCACCAGAACTGCACATACTACTTGGACTACCTGGATTTAGTAAGGCCTTCAACACTGTTCCACATGGAAGACTGGTAAACAAGCTGGGCAGCCTGGGAATGGGTCCAAAGGTAGTAAAATGGGTACAAAACTGGCTAAGTAATCAGAGTCACAGGATGGTGGTAAATGGGGTTCACTGAGAAGAAGACACAGTAACCAGTGGGGTGCCACAGGGGTCAGTACTGGGATCAGTTCTTTTCAATGTCTTTATTAGCAACATCACAAAAGGGCTGGAAGGGCAAGTATACCTGTTTACGGATGACACAAAAATCTGCAACAGAGTGGACACTCCAGGGGGGTGGAAAAACTGAGGGACAATCTGAAAAAGCTGGAAGACTGGTAAAGGCTTTGGCAACTAGGTTTCAACACCAAAAAGTGCAAAATTATGCACATAGGACACAGAAACCTAAGGACCAGTTGGGGGTGACAACCACAAAACAGGAAAGAGACCTAGGGGTCATCATAACTGATGACCTGAAGGTAGCAAAGCAGTGTGATAAGACAGTAGGTAAGGCTAGTAGAATGCTGGGGTGCATATGGAGAGGTATTACTAGCAGGAAAAGGGAGAAAAAGAGGTCATGTTACCCCTGTATAGATCAATGGTGAGGCCCCACTTAGAGTACTGTGTCCAGTACTAGAGGCCCCATCTCTGGAAAGACATAGATCAGGTAGAGGTGGTACAGAGGAGGGCAACCAAAATGGTGCATGTCCTGCATCAGAAGCCATACAAGGAAAGAATCAAGGAATTAAATATGTACTCTCTAGAGGAAAGTAGGGAAAGGGGAGACATGATAGAAATTTTCAAATACTTCAAGGGTATAAATATGGTACAGGAGGGTGGCATTTTACATAGAAAGAGATGCTCAAGGACAAGGTGGCATGCTATGAAGCTGGAAGGGGGAAGGCTCAGAGGGGATGTCAGGAAATACTTCTTCATGGAAAGGGTGGTGGATGCTTGGAACAGCCTGCCAGCAGAGGTGGTGGGGCTAAAATGGTAGCAGGATTCAAACATACATGGGATAAACCCCATGGGATCTAATTAACAGGGTTGGGAGGGGAAAGCTGGAGATCAAGTAGGGTCTGCAGTAGCACAGTAGCTAGGGAAATTTTAGGGCAGACTAGGTGGGCCAAGAGGTCCTTTTCTGCCAGCAAGTTCTATGTTTCTATCTGTCTATTAAGCAGACTGGGGTATCCACCCCCGGTACTGCTTCTTTCTCTCTTCTCCCCTCCAGGTCACCCAACCACCATTCAGAATGTTTATTTTTGTAATACATAAGTGGACTGGGGTGCCCACCCCCAGTACCACTTGTCTGCACTCCATCCCCTCCAGGTCCCTTACCCTCATTCCCCAAAGTGTAGCCCAACACTGGGGTGCCCAGTCCATAGTGTCAGAATCTCAGCTGTAATAAAGAAAACTGTCCCTCAATGTTTTTATTTCTTTTTAAACCAGTAAAAAAGAAAATGGTCCCTCACTGATCTAACCTTACCAGCCCGACCTCCCACTCAGCACTCACCACCCCACACCCCCACTACAACCCCCACACACCCTCATTCACCTGAACATGTCCCATGGTGTAGATCCCCTCTCCAACTGAAGGCAAGTCTTGCTGCTGGAACCAGCAACAGTAATATGAGAAACTAATGTAAGGGCTTCTTTCTGCATATTTTCACTCCAAATTTTCAACTTGGCCTTTTTGGGACCACACTTTATGACAAATGGTGGTAGAATTAGGCAAATCAGGCCTGAAAGGTGATTCTGCAGTCATTTTGTGACATCACCTTTTGAGATGGATTTGAAAATTTTCTCTGCTGTTGTTCATGAGTTGGGGCCATAAGAAGGCTGTGCTGAAAATTTGAGGTCAAAATATGTAACAATGACAAAGTTATAAATGTACATTGAACATTTTCTATTCTATGCTCACTCATAACTTCGGTAATTTAAAATATTTTGACCCCAAACTTTCAACATAGCCATTTTTTATACCACCTCATGAATGTGACAACTGTCATTTTTCAAATCCTGGCCAAAATGGGTTTTTGCCCTGTGGTGCAAAATAATGTTTCAGTAGTGCCCAATGATGTTTCAGCAGGGACCTGAACATTTTCACCTACCTGGTTCATGAGGTCGGGTATTAAGGCTATAATGAACATTTGGTGTACAGATACGATAAAATACCCAAGTTTTGACTAAACATTGCAGTATTTCAAGCTCACTTGTAACTTCACAAATTTTCAATATTTTGAATTCAAACTTTCAACATAGCCATTTTTACATACTGTCTCATAAATGTGACAGACGTAATTTTTTAAATCCTGGATGACACTTCTTTTCGCACTTCTGCTGTGAAATGACATTTCAGTCAATAGACTATAAATGCTACATGTCATGTTTATAAGGGCAGTCATAAAAGGAGTATCTTGAAAACTTAGGGACAAAATTAAAACAAGAGTGAATGTGTGAATAGTTAATGTTCAGAGTGAATGTGTAAAGAATGAATGTGTAAAATGTAAATGTGCAAAGAGTGAATGTGCCAGGCCCTGCACTTCTGTAGGTGGACAGAGTCTTCCCATAGCACGCGGTCCAAAGGGCCCTGCACATCTGCACCTGTTCATGCAGGTCCCAAAGGGTTCTGGATGAATGAGGGTACAATTTCACTATCTCCAAAAGAAAGGACTTTTTTTTGCAAAAAAACTTAATTAGTGCACCCATTAGGGTATCTTAACACCAGAAAAGTGGGTGAATGTGGTGTTAGGGTTTCCATACCTAACTCCCCACTCCCACCCCAAAGCAGCAAAAGGAAAAAAAAACATTAATGTTGTGGGTCTCCGGTGTCTTTCTGAATCAGGGGTGGGGTCTTCTCTGGGGTTGTCATCCCTAATGCCCACTCCATTCCCTGAGCAAACAATGTCCCACATGATCTCCTTTCTTCACATAGGGCCCAGTAAGCTACAACACACTGTGTTGGCAACATGTGGTTAAGACACACTTCTCTACCTTTGAAGAGTATATCACTATGAGGCACTGGCTTGGAGTTGCACCTTTTGCTTTGGACTGGAGCCTATGGGCTGAGGGAGGGGTGAGCACTAGGGTTGACAACTCCAAGGAAGACCCCACCACTGTTATGCCAAGACTCTGGAGACCCAAAACCCTAATTTTTTTTTCCTTCTGCTGCCTGGCAGGTGGCGGTGAGGAGTTAGAGTTGGAAACCATAACACCACATTTCCCTACTTTTGTGGCATTAAGTTACCCTAACTAGTGCATTAATAACTTTTTTTGCAAAGAATTATATAAAACAAGTGGTGGGTAAGTGCGGCACACATGCAGTATGTGTCAATACACCCATCGAGGGGGGCTATTCAGATATTGAAGCCACTCACCCTTCAGGTTTGGGCCCTGTTATCTGATTATTCCTCTCGATGGGTATATTTCCTTGCATACTGTACCACACATAGCCATAATTTATTCTCTTACTATGTGGATGCGGTAGCACCCACATAGTTAGGTTGGAGTAGGGTGTTCACTATTAAACCCCTAACTTTGCACCTTAGTAGCTTTGGCAACATTTGACTGAGAAAATTGGTTTCTCAGTATGAAATTTGATTGCATAGCAGAATTTTTATGGCGGCATGGGCGGAGCTTCGCAGACGTTGTGCTATCAATCAGTATCTCAGAATAGCACTGTGGAAGCACATGACCAGACCACTGTCCAGTGTGCTTCCACAGTGCTGTGGCATCTTTCCAGTGGTTGTGTTTATACAGCATTTCCCCTCCACTGGCTGCATAAACACACCCACTTTGCAGTGCACTTCTTTGTCTTCCACAACTGTAGAAGTGACAGGTGCCCTGAGAGATTTTTGATCTTACAGTAAAATTTAGAACACTGTGTTTTTCCCTTCTGAGCTAACAAAAAAATACTGAACAATTATTTGCTACTGCATTTTTGCTTGACTTCCTTGAAGAAAAGAAAGCATCTGAGACTGAAGAGATCAGACCCAATTTGCTGCTGTTGCTGCTGCTGTCATTAAATACCTTTCTGCCACACAAAGAAAGGAAAAAGTGCAATTGGCAGACAAAAAAGTATTTGTCAACAGCTGCTGATCCATGTTTATAAAGCTCTTGAAACCCAAGTTAGAGTCCATCCCCTCCATGCAATGTACATTGGGCTGCTGCAAAGAGTGCATAATCATGGAGATTTCAGTCTTGTCCTGTTGTGACTCCTGTCATTTGCCAGCTAATGTAGCAGAGAGGGAGCGAGTGAGTGGGCGACAGAGCTGCACCAATAAATGCAGGGAAACTGAGACCAAGCAATACAGTGTATGACTGAGAAAGAGAGAGAGAGAGAGACACACACTGTGTTTAATTCCAAATTTCTGCAGTGTTCCTAGTGGAAGTTGGCTGCGTTTTTCGTGTGTATTTCTCTATTGTCAATGTGCAGTATTGTATTGTGTGGCTGTGAGATGGGGAGACAGAGAGCAAAGTTTGCTCATGGTGCCCGAGAGACAGAGGGAGCTGCGAGACAGGCAGGTAGCGGTTGTCAGGTTGTGAATCCCCACAAGTGCATGTGACCATTCTGCACCCAGATGAGAGACACCAAATCAGCCAGAGCAACACATTGTGTAACACAGAAGACTGGAATGCACTCACACATACAGAGAGGAGGTAGGAGAGCGGTGAGTTACAGTCATGGCCCGTCTGTGTAGCAGCCAGAGGGAAGCAATGCAGAGACTCCCAGAGACAGAGGCAGAGACTGCCTTTGTGAGGTCAGACTGTGACTAACAGGCAGTGCAGGGGCTCAGTAGATAATAAGTGCTGCTGCTCATCATGGGGGGGGGACCAAGTGACAGGCTGATCTGGACATGTACTGCTGAAGACAGTTCTGCAATCTGCTCTGTGTCTCTCTCTGTCTCCAAGTCCCAACATATACTTCTTGTGTGAGATAGATTGGCAACAGTGTCTGTGTGCAGCTCAGAACTGCATGTGTTTTTTTTGGGGGGAGGGGGGTTGCACAGTACACGCAGGCTTTTATTACACCTCTCTTGCAACATAGAAATTATTTTCATTTGGGACAAAATAATGGCTTTGTTCTACTTGGCATTATTATGCAGCACACAATAATTGCAGAGAAAATGTACTGCCGTTCTTACTAAACTTGTTTTTAATACCTCATTTTACAGAACAAAATTTACATCTAACATCAATTTACTTAAGAGGAATCACTGCCACAGGAAGATGACATGATGTATACTGTGGCCTAGATATTTAAATATGCGCCAGGGAATGACTCAAGTGGATGCACCTCCCAGCAGAGTTGCACCATTGCCCAAATACACGATATTGAGAAGATGTACAGCAGAGATGTGCCAGCACATCCCAGGCTGAATACAGCAAAGATGCACCATGGCACAACCAGACATGCACTGGAGCAAAATAAAATGCATTGGAGCAAATGTGCATGGCTGAATATGGCAAAGGCAGCAACCTGGCCTGGGCAAAGGAGGAAGAGGAAAGGCTGTGCAAAGGCACAAGACTGTGGCACGAGGGGGGCAGGAGAGAGAGAGAGGGACAAGAATGACAAAGGAGTGGTGGAAGGCATTGAGACAGTGCACAAGGGACACAGTTCCAGAGCACTGGTACATGATACAGAGCACTATACAGACACCACCAACCAATGTGACAAAGGGCCAAGCCGTGCAAGGTACTGAAAATGGCATGAACTGAGCTGCCCCAGATCCCTGTCCCAATGGATGAAACAGGGACATGTCACACACCGTGGCCATAGTGTAACCAAACTGCGCATGTGCAACATGTGAGCTACAGCATAGGCACAGTAGTCCACAGGCAAAGTGACATATAGGCCATTTGCAGCATGCAGCACATGCAAATAGGCACACAGGGACACAGTACAAGGAATGTACGGGCACTGCAGCATGTGGGCAAGGACCACAGCTGAGGTGTGCACAATGCAGGCCATGTGCCCATGAGCACATGGCAATGTGCTTATATATCAGTGATGCACACATCCCAAGAAACACAGGAGACACCAGGCCAGAGATGGACATACCCATGTGGACAGAGCAAACAGATGCCAAAAGGCTGCATCAGTAAGGCCAATGGCATGTATGGTTCAGTTGCCAGACATGGACAACAACAGCAGACACTAGCAGTAGTATTGTAGGAACAGAGACACAAGGGCATTTAGCAAAATACAGTTTAATAAGAAACAATAGCAATACAAAAACAACAGTATAAAAAGAAGAATGGGAACAAGGAACCATCAGGAACAGGGCAAACAGGCATGTCTAAGTAAGAGCAGGGAATAGAAAAACTGGGGAGGGAGCACTACAATGAACTATTAACAATACTGCAAGAAAGGGCAAGGGTGGGAGGTGGATGAGGGTTTGCAGGGGAACAATGTTGTACAAGCAGGAATCAGTCACGCAGGGAAGGGTGAACCGGGACTGTGAACAAGGTGACAAATGTGTATGCCTCATCAGCAACCCAGCCACTCAATGGTAGCCCTCAGCAGCTGCAACTCAGCCAGGACAGCCCCCGTCTCCTGCAGCAGCCATCTGGAGATCCGCACATGCGTAACCTGCTGCTGGTAGATCCCAAATGCCAGCTGTTGCAACTGTAGCATGCTGCTTCCCATGAATGTTCAACACCGACATCCAACTGGAGCCACGGGGGGACCTAAGAGGGGGATCAAAAACCATGCACTGAGTGCCAGAGCACACAGAATGACAGCCTTCCCCCTGGGCAGGGTGTGCATGACTGATGCAGGCTGGACCCACGGAGAGGGCTTCCAACACACCATGCACACATGACACCGGCAACAGGCCGGGATGCAGTGCCACACTATGCAGGAGACATGGCAAAATGGAAAGGCCACCAAGGGACATTTGGCCATGCCCCCTCCAGCTTGGGACAGAGGCCCACATGTGCCCCACAGTAGCAGACCCTGAGGCAACCACATGCAGGCACCCTGGGGTGCACACAGCCAGTACAAATGATGACCACTGGGGAACAGCACACAGGGGTCATGGGCACAGTGGGACACCCACACCCTGGTGACAGACACTGCTATGTGTGTGTTCCCAACAACACATGGAGCAGCACAATACACAGGCCGTGGGCCACTGTGGGGGACCCCAACACCCCAACCCACACAAGCACATGGAGCTGCTGAACATGCAACCCACATACCTTCCACAGGAGCAGCAGCCGTGGCCTGTGCTCCATTGGCCCCGTCCTGGGCCTGCAACTGCTGCAACAGTCCTGTAATGGAAACACAAACAAGATGATCATGAGCAACATGTAGTAACAGGAAACACCACCCCAGCCCCACAATGCTAACACAATGTAGCAAGGTGCAGATGGCGTAGGACATATCTGGGCTGCACACCACAACGTAGGAGCACACAGACATAGCAAAGCCACAGTGGAACACCATACCACACAGCACAATACAAGGCAGGCCTGGCCAGCCACCCCTGTAACAGCAACCGGGGCCACAACACCCTGCAGCCAGGTACACATGCACCCGCTGCACCCACATAAGAACCAGTGTGCATGCAGAGCTGGCATGCAGCACATACATACCTGGCCATGGGACCAAACCCCAGCGGGCATGGTCCTGCAGCCACCATAGCCATGCTGGATCCCTCCAGCATAGGTCCCCATACCAATGCCTGCACTGTTCACTGGTTCTGGGGATGCTTGTGCGCATCTCCAGGTGCTCAGCAATCCCAGACCAGACCTGTGACCTAGGCCCCTGCAGTTCATCAGAGCCAAACAGCTGCCCTTCCACAGGGAGCACAAGTGCCACAAGGTTGGCAATCTCAACCTCTGACCAGTTGAGTGCCCTAGGTCTTCCATGGACAGCACGTGTCATGTCTTAGCAGCAGACTGGTACACTGCTGTGTGCACAGTGGTGGACTCCAGGAATGTGTAGTGGAAGGCCTGGCTGTGTGCACAATAGGAACAGTAAATTAAGCTCCACTCAGCTTGCACATGCATGATAGGCATGAAACAGGGGACCTACCATGCAGTAATGCACATGCGTAATATCACAATGCAAGGTGGGAGAATGGGGTCACTGCGGAGACCCATGGCCATGTGACCGCGGGGCACCGCCATCTTGTGCAGGTCAATAAATGCCACACAGGCTGTAGTGTCAATAGTGCACATTCCGCAGTTGCACAACAGCAGTCTACAGTGCAGCGGTATAGCATGCGTGATATGGGGACACAGGATATCTGTCAGAAATGCACATCACGCAAGCCACCACACATGCACCATAGGCCACAAAGGTGGAGGAAAAGGAGGTTGCACAATGCCATAGCACACACATCGCACATCTGCCCACACACGTGCATGTGTGGGTAATATGCTGACAGGATGCTCCAGCACATTTTGGATGCATCACACACTGTCAGTTGCGCCGGGAGCATTTCTGCAATATTCAGACATGGACATGCAAATGACCTTATTAGCCAATCAGGGTGAAAGTCGGCACATTAGCATCTCAATACTGGTTGCTCCACTGCTCATTTGCATGAGTTGTGCCATAAAAGTGCCACAACACAGCACAGATCACTGACAGGAATTGCAGCCTGGAAGGTGGGTTTGTTTACATTCTAATACAAAATGCCTCTCTTGAACTGCTATTCGTTTACTATTGCACAGTGACAGGGGATGCTACCAAAATGCTCATCCTTGCACCATTCCTGTCCACAGGTGGCAGAATGTCACACAGTGAGAGCGAGGAGGAGCAGGGCCAGGGCAGAAAGCGCAGGCCCAACTTCACAAAGGATGAGAAGCGTGCCCTGGTGGAGGCATATGTTGCAAGGAAGGCACTGCTGAGTAGGGCCATAGAGACTCAACAGGAGTGTGCTAAGGGCTGAGATGAGGTGGCAACTTTTGTCAACCCTCATGGGCTTCTACAGCTGCACTCCCCAGGAGTGCAAAAAGAAAATGGTCACAGAGAGGTGCCGAGCAACGGAGAAGGTGTACCAAGTCATAATGTCGAACGCTAAATGGCGTACGGCATGATGGCGAATCCTGGACCTGTGTGCTCCCTGTGTTGGATCCCCAGAGTTAGAATCTTTGGTGGGGGGTCCAGGGCAGCCCCCATTATGGGGGCATGGGGACAGAGCCCACAGAACAAAGAATCTGAAATCGCACAACATGACTGTGCCGCACGGCATTCTGCCGTGCGACATATTAACCCCATGCCAGGAGAAGGTAGCTGCCATCAGGGCATCAATCAACAAGACAGGTGGGGGAACCCTCCACAGCACCCATCCTCACTGCAGAGGAGGAGATGCTGACATCCACTGCAGGTGTCCCCGGGTGGGGGAGTTCCAGACCGGTGGCAGCCCATCACAACACTGTGAGTATGACAGTGGGACACATGGTGGGGGGCAGTGTGTGCAGGCCACAGGTGTGCCTGTCACACAACAGGAGTGCCAGTAGTGTGTTAGCTCTGCACCATGGAGCATTGCACAGCCACATGGGGGACCACATGGTACCCTATGTGTTGTGTGGCAGCTGCAGGCTAATGGTCACGGACGGGAGCTTGCCTGAGCACGGGACACATGCCAACAGGAGCATGCATGTCCCCTGGTTGACCATGCCAGGGTGTGCTTGCTTGTGTCCATCCACAATGGACACTTGCACAAGCCAGACATACTGGACAGGGTCACTCCTGCTGTGCTGTATGCCATTGGGGTGGGCTGTACTGGCACAGCATGTTATAGGTGGACCACTTCCACATACTGCCTTGTGTGTGGACATACACAATGCACTGCCGTGCACAGCACCTATGACTTGCTGATCATGGGCAGTGGTGCTGGCACACCCGTGGTCCACATGTAGATCTCACACTATATAGCTGTCTACCTGCATTGCTACCATGAGACACTAATCAATCTCCATTTTGTCTTTCAGTGCCATCACACCCCGGGGCACTGTGCAGCCCAATCCATGCCCTGTGGCACAGGACGATGCTGTGCCATCCACATCCTCTGGTGGTGCAGCTGGTGCCGGGGGGGCAATGTCCTGTGGGTGAGTTGGTTGCCATACTGGGTTTGGCTGATGAGCACCCGGTCTCTGACTTCCTCTTGCCGGACAACCTCCCTATATTAGCTCGCTGTATTAGCACTGGCCACACTGGATGGGGATGATGATGATGACACTGAGGATAACACCACCCTCATCTTGGGGTTCACAGTTAGTACCATCCCTCCTTCTGGTCCAGTAGTCCCACAGGTGGCAGCAGGCAGTGCTGGTGGGCCAGTGAACATGCATGTGCACCCCCAGTGTGCCCCCCCACACTGGCACACATTGCTGCTGGTGTTGGATGGGGTCAGGGCACAGGTGTGGGCACTGGGCCAGCCAGCCAAGTCCAGCTGTGTGCTGTTGTTGCACAATGGCCTGGAAGGGACACTGTGCAGCACTCTCCATGGGCTGCTATGCCTGCCTGCAACCTGTCCTCTCCCCCACAGCAGTCTCCTGTGCGGCATTCCCAGATGAGGGATGTGGCATAGCAGGCAGTATAGTGCAGTGGTTTAAAGCTCTGAGCTGCAAATCTGGTGACATCCAACAGACCAGACCTGGGTTTAAATCCCACAGCTTCCACTTGCATACTGTGTGACCCTGAGCAAGTCACTTAACTTCCTAGTGCTCCCAGATCACTCCTGTAAAAAAGCTTTCAGCTTAGTGTGCTACTCCTGGTTAAACAACTAAATTAAAAAAAAAAAAAAACACACCCCCTGCCTATCGGGGTCAAGCCCGCGATGCCTCACCCATCGACAGGCTACACGAGCACACCTGTGTGCTGTGAGAATCCATGGAGAGCCAGGCTGCACTCCGGGAGGAGCTCCATGCACTGCAGGTGGAGGTGCATCAGCTGTCTGAGTGTGGGGCCATCAGATATGCCCAGCTGATTGGCGAGATCTGCCAACTGCGGGAGGCCATGACCGCTTCACTGGATTTCATTGTGGAGACCATTGCAGCTGGCTTCACAGCATTGACATCCAGTGGCCACAGCCGGGCATGCAGCACTACCCGTAGAAACACGAGCACTCCCAGGGCTCAGCGTCTGGTGACCCCAGTGAGGCTGACACTGCCCAATGCCATCCCCATCCCCAACACACCCGGCAGCAGTCTGTTTGGCAGACTGGACACACCCATGATGACCCGGTCATGTTCTCAGGCATCTACCCCTGTGAGTGTCATGTTGACACCCCATGTGACTGTTGTGCTGCCTATGGCTAACACACAGTCAGGGCGTGGCTGCCCCCATGGCCATGGCATTTGTGGAGCCGCACGGTAGGCCTGATGGGTGCACTGCCCAGTTCTATCACCTGCTGCCATTGCCAGCCATGCACAAGGCTGGCTGTGGCCTGATCCACATGCCGTGGCACATATGTGACCTGAGCCACAGCTGCCTGTGCTGCCTGTATGTCCTTTGGGCCATGTGTGTGTGTGGGGGGGCAGTGGTGTCAGTCTGTGTGGCATGGGCATGATGAGTGCAGCACTGTGTTCGCATTGCCTGTGTGCCAGCGCATAACCTCTGATCCATGCCACTGACTGCACAGCTGCTGTATCTGTCCATGTCCCTGCTTGCACTGTTGTGTGTGCTGCTTCCTGGTGCTGTGGGCCCTGCTGTGCACCCTGTGGCTGTTCTGCTGTGTGTGCATGCATGTACAGGTGTTGTCGTACACACTATGGCAGCTGTGTCTGTCAGTCTTTCATTGTGGTTCCATGCTGTTGTTTATCTGTGTGTGGATGTTCGTCAACCTCCTCCTCCTCCTCTTCCTCAGTGCTGTCACCCTCATTCACCTGGACAGGTATCCCATGGTCAATGGCCATGTTGTGTAGCATGCAACAGGCCAGGAATATGCCACAGGCTTTCCCAGGGCTGTATTGTAGGGCACCACCCGACCTGTCTAAGCAATAGAAACACATTTTGAGCATGCCAAAGACACGCTCTATGATGTTGCGAGTTGCGGTGTGTGCATCATTGTACCTCTGCTCTGTGTCACTGCTGGGGTGCTGTATGGGGGTGAGCAGCCATGGTCTGAGGGGATACACACTGTCACCTGTGGGGCAAGCACATATGTTAGTATGGACACTGACTAGCCATGGCCTGTCCCCCCTCTTGCCAGTACACACTGCCACTACCGAACCCCCTGTGTTGCCTTGCCACCACTCACCTACACGGCTTGTGCTCCACCATTGTTGACCACACATATGAGTCCTACACATCTGTTTCTACCCCTACACTGGGTTGTGGGCCCATTTTCCTGCTGCTGTGTGCTATATGCCACTGTTCTGACCTGCTATTCTGCCCATTGGAAACATGTTCACCCATGGTGCGTGACAGCCTTGCTGTTGCACTGCTGTGTGGTGTGCATGCCATGTGTGCCCTGTTGCCAGCATACACATGCCCCTGTCTGTGTGCTTTTCTGGCATGTCACTGGGCTACCTCTCCTACCTTATCTTGTCATATGGCACTTTCCAGGTCTCCACCGCCCTTTCCAGCTGCTGTGTTGTGCCACACTACTACAGTTGTGCTCCTCTTCCCTATCCCAACTCACCCACTAGGTGCCCCATGGGGATTACCCCACACTCAGATCTCCTACACTGTATCGATTGGTGCCATATGAAGGTGTCATGTCTACTCCCAGGGTGTGTGGTGCACACATGGATATTGTGCCCTGTGGCATTGCACACCACCTGGCAGTTGATGAAGTGGTATCCCTTCCTGTTTTCATATTCTGTACCTTCTGGGCCAGGTGGTGTGCATATGGCCACATGGGTGTAGTCAATGGCCCCTATTATGCCTGGCTTATGTGCCACCCTGTGGAATTCCTGCATGTTTTCTATACGCTCTGCCTGTGTGCTTGGAAATATAATGAATTCTGAGGCATGTGGCAGCAGTGCGTTGAGGAACTGAGTGAGGAGGCGGGACATGGCTGACTGGGTGGTCCCAGCGGTGGCACCACCTGGTTTCTGAAAGGTGCCCGTGGCAAGCAAGCACATTGCCGCTGTCACCTTGGTCTCCCCTGACATGACATGGCTCCTTTGGGTGGGTGCCTGTAGTTCATCATGGCACAACTCACAGAGCTGCCTCAGAAGTGTCCTGTTGAGCCGGTACCTGCCCATTATGTCAGTGTCACTGTAGTTCTCATAGGTAAGGTGGGCATGGTACCATGTCTATTGGGCATAGCACCGACGGGCCCTTCCATGGCCATGTTGTTGTTCCTCATTCCTCCTCACCCCCCTCATTACCTGCTCCATCAGGAATGCAGTGGCATCCATTTGCTCCTGGCTATACTGCTCTCAGTCTGTGGGGGGGGGGGAGTGCAGTTGAGCCTCCTCCTTTTATGTTCAACTTTCTGTGACACATCTTGTGAGTTACTCCACACTTACACTGCGTGTTTGGGCTGAATATAGGAATGCACTGCATATTCATGGGAACGCCCCCTCTAGATGCGCTGCATATATTATATTTGCGCCGTGACGCATCTGTAATTGCGCAGTGCATTCTGCCCTTTTGAATATAGCCCCGGGGCACATTTCTGATGTTGCACCAGGTGCAACTCCTTTGAATATCTTGGCCCATGAGTTCACCATAAACACAGACTTCTTTTAGTCAGAAGAGTTAAAAAGGAGCAATACTTTTTTTTTTTTACATCTGCTGGCACATTTTTAGGCATCTTACACATTTGATAGACCAGGCTGCACTGATTATACTCTTCTGGACAGATGTGTAATTGGAGTTTGGACTTTCTGTTCTGCCTTTTTCTGTATAACATTTGCTGCATACATAATAGTGCAGCTGAGTACTTTTTTTTTCCTTCTAGTTCATCTGTTTCTCTAGTTCATATTCAGTGGCTAGTGAATCAAATGGAGTTTTATGTACTTTGCACACCATGCTTTGTTTAGGGATCAAAAGTACATAAAGTTCAACAGTTCTACAATACGCACATTAGTAAGCATACTCAAACTATGGGAATGCAGCCACAACAATTATTTATTAAATTGCCTGACATGGCCTATGTTAGTAACTTTATTGCTGTAGCCTCAAGAGGGAAGCACAGGGTCTGTTTTAGATAAACCACTGGTTTCTGCTAGAATTCCAAATCTGTAGGAAAAAATAGATAGCTAGAAAACCTATTTGGGTATGTTCAGTGAAGATCCCAGTTATGCATTGTGCCTGTAATCCTGCTGTACATACAGTTGTTCTGCTGGACAGAGATTCTCTCTACCAGCAAGCTAACAAAACCATTAGTTATGTCTGTCCTCTGTTTTTTTTTCCACAAGTAGTGTAAAAATGCAGATAAAAAAAGAACAAGAGTGAGCATACATTTCCGAGCCTGAAAGTTTGTTGCGAATATCCTACTGGTATACAGAATTTTCCAGAATCAGCTGCTATTGCAGCCATTAGTTTGACAGCTGTCAATCAGCACTTCACTGCTCTCCTGGGCCACAGTTTATTGCGTGCGATTGATGCAGTCATTTTGTTCTCAGTTTTGACATGAGCACTATCATGAGTAGGAGTAAAATAGTCAATAACTGATGTATCAGCAGTTATTTCTTAAATTGGCTCACAAGTCAGCATTTTTTCTTTTTTATATTAAAGGTTGTTTTGTAAAGTGATTACAATGAATTGTGACAGCTGCAGGGTTATGGCAGACACAGGAAAGCCAGGGTGAGTTAGCAGGATTAGAACAGTTCCTTTCTGTCAAAGTAGCTCCCTGGATTATTGTAAATTGGGCTAGTAAAGAGACTACTATAGAAAGGATGTATTTTTTTATATAGTATAATTTGGACTATGTCAAATACTGCCAACAACTGGGGAATACAGTATTTTTTCTGATTCATTAGAATAGGAATGCAATCCTCTCATTACAGTGCAGTTGGCTAGGATTAGAGACTATTGTGATGAACACAGTTCCCCCCGATGCTATATTTCCAGCAGATGACACTACATTTTATTTTTTATTTAAACAAACATAGCCTTTGCCTTTGATAGGATTGTGCACCATTAACCATCTAAATGGCAGTCAGAAGTGTTTGCAATATGTTAGCATTTATCTGTACATACATATATATATTATGCAAAAAACTTCTTTAATGCATCATTTAGGGTTAAAACACAAAAGTCAGGAAATGAAATGTTTAGGGTTGCCCCATCCCCCCGTGGACCTGCCCATCATCCTGAGATTGACAGCTGATGGGGTGTATCATTGGGGTTGTGAGGCCTAAATCTTACCCCATTCCATGTGTAATCATATTCACAAGCCACAGTAAAGAAGAATGGGGTGAGTTTAGGCCTCACAACCCCAATGACACACCCCGTCAACTGTTAATCTTGGGATGATGGGTGGGTCCACGGGGTGAGGGGACAACCCTAAACATTTCATTTCCTGACTTTTTGTGTTTAACCCTAAATTATGCATTAGCAAAGTTGTTTGCATAGAATTTCCTTACTGTTGGAGAAAGAATATAAAAGTAGAAATTCACGCAATTGGTGGGAGTGCGGGCCCTTCGGGCCCCGCACTCCCACCAACTTGCAAATTTCTGCAGAATTCCATACCTGTTTACATTTTAGGCACCTAATGACTGAAAAGTACATCCATGGCAGTAAGGATAGCTACCATATAAATTTGAAGCCAGTACTACAGTGGAAAGCACTGTGTGCAAAATATAAACTGTGCCACACAATATCACTGCAAAAAATGTATTGTCCAACACGTAAACACCATAATTCACATCTAAAGGACATTCCATCAACATCCTCCAAATTTCAAGTGGAAAGACCAAACCATTTCTGAGATATTTATTTTTAAAAATTGTTAAAATTGGGCTATCTGGTCCCTCCAAATCTGGCCATCTAGTCCCTCCCTCGTGATCAAAGATCGCGATCAAAGAATCTCATGATCAAAGAATTTGTAGGCTCACGATGAAAGAATTTGCAGGCTTACAATCAAAGAATAAAAAATGGTGAAAGTCAATTTTTACACAAAGGTAAATGAAACCACAGCCATGCCTCGATAGAACGAAGCCCCCTGAGCAAAATCCACCCTCATTTGGCTTAATAAGCCACCCCTGAGCTGAGAAAATTGATTTTTTCAACTGGCCATCTAGTCGAGCCCTTGCAATCAAAGATTGTGGTCTAAGAATCTCATGATCTAAGAATTTGCAGGCTCGCGATCAAAGAATAAAAAATGTGAAAAATCAATTTTTAGGCAAAAATACATGAAACCACAGCCATGCCTCAACAGAATGAAGTCCCCTGAGCAAAACCCACCCTTATTTGTGTTAATATGCCACCTCTGAGCTGAGAAAATTGATTTTTTTAAGTGACCATCTAGTCACATCCTCGTGATCAAAGGTCGCGGTCAAAGAATCTCGCGATCAAAGAATTTGTAGGCTGGCGATCAAAGATCATTAGCGAGCCATGATCAAAGAATAAAAAAGTTCAAAGCTCTATTTTTTGACCATTTTAAAAGAAACCATAGCCATGGCTCGATAGAGCGAAGCCCCCTGAGTAAAACCCATCCAAGTTTTACTTCAGGAGTCACCCCTGAGCCGAGATATTTTAATTTTTTAGACCACAAAATTAAAATGAGATGGCGGCCATCACGATCAAAGAATCTTTGATCACGAGCCTGCAAATTCTTTGATGGTGAGGAGGGACTAGATGGCCAAAACACCATTCTTCTTTTGCAAAATAACCATATAAATGTTCCCATTGACTTATAATGGGAACTTGCAAGTTTAATAACTTTTGAATGGATTAATATTTTTTCACCAAACAAAATGAGGCATGTTCCTTGACCCAAGCTCTTTCAGACGAGCCAAGTCACAGAGTGGCACACCACACAATGGCCATGCAGCACCATGGACAAAATAAAAAAAAATGCCCACACAACTGGCGAAAAGTGCATTTTTCAGCGTTTTGGTGTGCAACAACTGTAAGTCCACCTGAAACAAAATTTGGCAAATCAAGAGATCGACCATGCCCCACCATGCATACCAAATTCCATGCAAATCTGTTGAATGGGTCCAAAGTTATTAACG